>JAJJWW010004348.1:0-366502 GCA_023531295.1 Papaver armeniacum
GGGTGTAGTGTGGGATTTCCCGCTACTACAATGCAAATATGTCATCGCCTCATCAACTGTTTGGTTTTCAAACCCACCTGTACATATAGATTCTACTATGATTGTAGTGGAATAATCTAAACCCTCATAAAGGATCTGAACTAACCTAACCTTTTATAGACCATGATGAGGACATTGGGCTAATAGATCATTGAACCTTTCGAAATACATATACAAAGATTCTCCCTCCTGTTGAGAAAACGTGCAGATTTGCATCCTAATAGACGATGTTTTGTGCCTAGGGAAAAACTTGTTCAAAAAGGCAGATGTAAGTTGTTCATATGTTTCAATTGAACCCGGAAGCCAAACTATATAGCCACAATTTGGCTTTATCTTTCAAGGAAAAAGGGAATAACTCGAGTTTCAAAGCATCATCATCAAGGTTTCTAATCTTTAGGGTACTAAAAATTTCCTCAAAGTCCCTAACATGAAAATAGGGGTTTTCATTTTCTTTCCCTAAGAAGATTAGGAGCAGCTGTAAGGTCCCAGGTTTAAGTTCATAATTTGCTTATGTTTCAGCTAACCTGATACACGAGGGACGAGTAGTCCTAGTCGGGTTCAACAAAGCTTTTAAAGTTGCCATTTCTGGCTCTATCGGAATATTAGGGATTGTATCCTTGAACGGACAATAAAAAACGGACTCTTCAAAAATCGGACTTTCTAAATTGAGGTAATCGAGACGCTTAGAACTACTAGGTTTCTCTTTAACAAATCTACCTAGGGCGTCTCTTTTACGTTCCGGCATGCAAAAGAATAAGGAAGGGAATTTATGCAATCACAAAACAAGGCTGACTCAACCAAATCAAACCTATTGATTTCTAGCAAACAAAAAGTATGATGGCTCCACTTAGATTGTTTCTAGACCAGCTTTTAATCCTTCGAAAGGGAATTCGTTATAATTTAAGAAAACCCCTCTGGAATCAATCCGAGTCAAAGTAAGTTGAATAGAGGCGAGGGAAGCTCGGTGGAGCTTTGATACCCAAGGCCTCACCGGAATTACAAGGCGGTGCAGTCACGCATTCAACTCACAGAAACCATCATGAACTTCGAAGTATGCTTAAAAGAGTAACCAATATTTTTCGAATGACTTTCCTATTAAGCTCATTACCTTATTGGTCTCGTTCTAGTCAAAATTTTAAGGCTTAGGTTCGCGTAGGTTACGTGTTCCTAAAGCGGGCAAGAAGAGAACGGTGATGAAATCCGAACCCCTATCTTGTATGGCCATGCCTTGACCTTTACTAGAAAATTAAAGCAGTCGTATTCAAGTCATCAGCATATATGCAAACGAAGGAAGACAGAAGAATCGTTTGACAGGATTCGCGAGTGTTCATAATCTTACCTCCCGTTCCAGACGGGGATGAATCGGTTGTAGTCGACGGGCCATCGACTCCTATGTCGTGTACGAACCCAAGGTGCGAGACAATATCGTAATTGTCCTCCTTCTCTCGCAAACAATTTATATTTAAAGTACCCTTCCGTACGGTAAAAAATAAAAATAATGTCCAAAGTCCAAAAGTCCAAAGTCCAAAAAGAAAAGAAAAATTACAAAAATAATAAACCCTAATACAATTTTTTTTTTTTTTTCCTAAAAATAAAGAAACCCTAAAAACAAAATAACTAAAATAAAATTGTCTTCTTTTCCGTTCTTTTCGCTTTAATCTTTAGCTCCAAGTCTTTACGAAATCACCAAACTCCTTGGCTCAATTTTCTTTACGATCTAGAACCTGTAGGCAAAATATAAATACCCAAAAACGTAAAAAAGAACAAAAAATAAATAATAATAAATCTAAAACCCTAAAAACAAGTCCGCGTCGGCGGCGCCAAAAATTGATGTTGTTTTGAAAGTTGTTTGTAAAGTGGTAATAAGATGTCGTTCTCTCAGACTTGTGAAGGATTTTTTTAGACTTAAATTCAAAACTAAAATAGAAAACACACTAAAAATTATAGCAAACTTAAACAAAGATGATATCAATATTAAAAGAAATACTGAGGCTAAGATTCAACTATTTTCCAAGTTCAAAGTGATTAAACCAATACTTATATTTATGCAATTTTCTTGTTTAATTTGATTCTAAAATATTGCAACAAGTAATAATTGTAAATACCAAGTATGAAGCATCAAAAGTCTTAAAACTAAGCATACTCCATCAAAATAGATCACAATCACTCAAATCAAAAATCATATTCAATAATAGTTCAAGGCAAATAATCATATAATAATTGCAAATAAAAAGATAAAATAGAATATACCACTTTTTGTAGGAAAAATAGCTTCATCTATCGCCTCAGCAATGGGTTTTAGCTCCTCATATTAATCATGATCTCAAAATATGTGTTTATGGCTCAAAAGTTGATTAAAAGAGTGAAAAGTAATAACAAAAATCGTTTTGCAACGGTGTATCGGCGTTACAAAACAACTGTTACAATGGAACCGTTACGGAAAACTGTTGTAAACACTGTTGGTAAACGATGCTTAGGTTCTGCTATTGAATAGCGATAGTTCTCTGCGACAGTTACTTGTGCGTCTTATGTTCTTCGTATTCTTGGAATTGCAGCAGCAGAAATAAAACTCCAACTCGTGATTTCAGCGTTCTGTTCTCTTCTAAACTTCCCCCAAAGTATCCGTCACCCTCTTTTTGAGTCCCAACGATCCTTATATAGCCAGCAGACCCTAAATCTTTCAAGTAAATTCCAATTATTCTTTCACCGTAAGTCACGATATTTTTCTTCCATCTTTATCTTCGTGCGGCTTCTGTGATTCATCCAAACTCTCTAAAACGTGATAGCATCATTCCTAGCCGTCAATATACTCTTAATACTTCATGTAACTTCCAAATATAGTTGAGGAAAATCCTGAAACATTCTTGTTTATGGGTGAAAACTATTCCTGCCGAATTTGGTAATTTGGGGTGTGTGGATGAGGAATGAATCTAAACCCTAAACAAATGCACTGCGCGGTGAGTGCTTGTAGATTCGGAAATCAATCGTGCAAGTCCGGCCTAAACCAAGAAATGGCCGTTCCAGGACGTGTTTCGGTCACAAAGTGAAGGAGATAGGGTTGATCTTAGGGAGGGAAGCAAGAAGAAGGTGTTGAGATTGTGAAGGTATTGGCTTGGTTATGACTTGTAACGTAAAGTCGAACCGCTTACAGGGATGAAAGCTACTCGGCCTCCGGTGTTTTGTATTAACACTGCTTTTTTGTCCTGACTTGCTCTGTTGGTGGAAATAGGGAGGAGAACCTATTTATACAAGTCATTGAGCCTTATTCACGTCTCTCGTGGGAAGTGGAGGAAGTGGAGTGATGGAGTTGTGGAGTTGTGTGTCCGTGCTACACGATCAATCTTGCCCACTTCTCCCGTCATCACTAACCGTCCATAACTTCCTAACACATTCTTGTGATGGCACGTTGCACGCCGCACGCCGTAAACCGCTGCACCAATACCCCAAGATGTATCCCCAGTTTGTGACATGATTGATGTCTCGAGTGTGTAGATCGTGGGATCCACGAAAGGTAGCATGTAATGCTAAATTGAATAACATGTGATATTCGTGAAGTTGATACTGTGAAGTATCATGTGTATTTTATGCAACCATCGCATCCTGGTGTGGTAGAGTGATGGGTGGTGATTACCATGACGCCTCACCGACTAATTAACTCCGACTGGGGTTGTATAACCAAGCCGGTGAAGTTGGACGGACAAGATGATCTTTGAGACACTCATCTGCGACCGTTGATGGAATTAGGGTTTTAGAAGAGGTGCGCAAGCATCCCTCTTCATCCCGGTCGAATCCAAGCAGGGAGGATATGACTTTGGCCAGGCCGACCATACATGCGTGTAGATCGCATGACGGTGCAGGCGCCTATACCCATTACCTCACGAAAGTATGATATGGGCCACTCAATTCCGTCCAGGTGAAGTTGAGTGGTTGAGATCAATTTGTGACAGAAAACCAGTGCCGCAAGAGCCGCGCGTCATGCCCACTTTGGGCGCACGTTCCAAGATAACCAATCTTGGTCGGTCTTGGCCGATTGGTCTGGTGTGAAGGTGGTAGGCTGGTGTTCATGCCTATGACTGAATATCCCATGAAAACGTGATCTCGAGCCATCCAAATCGTCAGGCGAAGTTGAGTGGTCAAGATCGGCTTTGCGGTTTGGGAGGTACGACCACGCTAGTTTGGGCGCGGCGTCTTGAGTAACCGGGCATGATATGCCTTGGTCGAACGGGTGAGAGGATAGATGGGTCCACAGTGGTCATGATGGTATGACCGACTGCGTAATCCAATCTTGACCCCTCCATTCGTGCCGAGAAGACGGGCGCTCGTGATGCTCAAAACCCTAATTTTGGGTTTTCAAGGCCGTGCGACTATGCTTTATACGGCGTTTAATTGGTATAACCAACCATGGTTGATCCCGACCGATTGGTCGTATGTAAGCAGGCCCATGGTGATTGTGTTGGCATGCTCGGGCCCTTTGAGTCTACATCTACACCTCCATCTATACCTGCGAACATGGATGGTTGAGACTGTTTTGCGACACATGTAATATGCTGCAAACCCTAATTTTAGGGTTTTCCCGCCCATACACTCTGGTTTGGACGTTTAGGCAAGCTAGGCCAAAGGTCGACCATGCGGGTCCGCGTTGGTTGGCAATGGATATTCCATACCCGCTTTGGGGTGATGGAATTGATCTGGGCCATCCAATCACGGTGAGGTTGGATGAACGAGATCATATCCAGATCGATACGGGACAGTCAGGATGCTCAATCGGGCTAGTATAACACACCGAGAGTTCTCAATCGGGCTAGTATAACACATCGAGAGTTGCAACTCGTACGGGTATTTCGTACATGCTTTCATTATAATGCGTGGAGGTTCGTGTTGCTCTGCTGAGAGCAATACTCAGTCGTCATGCCGCACTGATAATGAGTACAGGAAATACAAAGTTGCTCATGCATTAATTAATAATGCTATAAATTCACAGGGTATATGGGATTGTTGCTACATGCTCCAACCTCGGATGAATTTCATGTATTCTGAGAATGGGATTGTTGCCATATGCCCCATTCTTAGTGAATTAGTAAAGTGAAGGAGTATCCAACACTTATTAATGGCTTTATCTTTACAAGATGTCACGCATGATTTTTCGGGGTTTTTACAATTTTAACCTTAAATGAAAATCCACCATCAACAATTCTTAACCTCTCGTTTTGCTTGAATAGAAGATATATCAAGACTTTATCGAATGAGCCACCTAAAATCCCCGTTATGACTCATCAAGTGAATCCCAATCCATCTCCACGTAAGAAACCTCTCCAATACTTCCCTAACTTCGTAAATTCCGATAATATATTCACCTTCTGTTTCGCTCCAACACGGATACAGCCCAATATATTCGATCCAATCACACCCATCAACCCTTTTACGCTCTAACCCCCAATGTGCCGAGAAATCCAACTCAAAGTTTTGCTCCGCTGCTGCCGTTGTTCCCGCCATTTTTGGATTTCAAACAAAGAAGATGGTGTGCCCCATATCCTATGATGGGGTTCCTTTAGCGGTGACTTGGGGGTGTCCTGGGGGTTCCCCTTAGTAATTTGGGTACCCCTTATCCATAGTGAGAATCCGAATAGCAAGTGTCCTCCGGACGCATTTATCAACTTTTCGAGACGCTTTTTCCAAAAATGTTTATTGGCCAAAAATACCTACACACACATAAAACACCATAATAAGTACAAAAATGTGCACTATTAGTAAATAGAATCGAGACAAATTAGACACAAAAATGTGTCTATGCCTTCTCGCTTCTTCACCATGTCCGCGAAGGACCTTTTTGGAGCTGGGCAAGAATTTTCAACCTCGGAGAAACCGTCAAGAACCAAGGAGCATTGAACTCGAACTTTATGCACATGTCACGGTGGAACCTCCACTCGAGATTACGCCCCCGAAACCGTATGACTAAATCCGTTGCACATGTTGTCAATCGAAGACAATGCTTCCTCCGCACGCTTGACCAACGCCAGATCGGCTAGTAATTTTCTTGGTAATGGAAATATGACCGTAGCTTTCCCATATCTTGGTATATAACGCCTCATGTTAGCTGGCACACTAAATCCCTTAATCAACACGTGATCCTGGATAAGGAACCAGGTATGGAGGAACAAAGGTGGCGCCTGCGACTGCATCGAATCGCGAAGGATTCCTAACAACAATTGCGCCAACATTCACGTGAGCAATCTCCATTTGTCGTTTCGAGTCACAACAACGCTTCCATCTTGATCGGCCTCTCGTTTCAAAGCCACCAGTCTTGGCTGACACAGCTGGAGACAAAGCCGTGTCACCACCAGTTTTCATCTCAAGTTCGTCTTTAGAACCGGCTTTGCTTTGTGATATCAATGCTTAGACATTATTTAAAAATAAAGGGGGGGAGAGGATGAAGGAAAGAAGAATAATAACATGGAGAAGACTCACTGATTCGCTTTCAGACCGACTAGAGGAAGATTCAAAGACTGCTATCTAAGAACTACTCTCGCCATCTCGTACTCTGAGCTTTCATCCTTCTCGGATTCCCCTTCTCCATGGGTAGGCTCAACATCGCTGATTTCCGTCTCAAGAGGTGCAGTTTTCTAACTACGTGCAAGTTTAGTTAAGGCGTTCACGCTGCTAAGATCCTAGGCAAGGCACAAGAACAGACACTCAGAAATGGGACAAAGATATACGCAATCCGACTGAATCAGGAAGAAAATTATACGTACTCGCATATTGGAAGAGCTAAAAGTCGGGAGAGCCATTGGATTCGACTGAAAACCTCCATCACGGATTTTAGATCTTCGCTCCTTCACTTGGGGACTATCTCGCATTGGGCCAACGGATTTTCGCTTGGGATCCTCAAAGAATGGATGTTCCGCTAAAATCGTAGGAGAAGGCTTACCGCGACGATTTTCTACCACATCATTCACGAATCCATGGATAAGAAGAAACTCATCTTGCCAAAATATGTTATATTTGGAGGTTGTTGACGGATTTCGCTCCGCAAAAAGGGAGACTTTGGCCCGACGCAAGAACACTAGCATCGAGAACAAAGTGGACAACGGGATTTTCCTGAACAACCGGCTGACGAACGAGTGGGACCCCTTGGTCAAAACCCATATGCCGAGCCGCCCTATCAATGTTGTAAGAGATCGCTTTGCAAGATCCTCGAAAGAAAGACGGTACATCACTAGTGGAAAAAGGGCTATTTAGGACATTATGAAACGACACAGACGGTATATGTCCTGATATTTAGTCAACTCTAAAGCGTGGCAGACCAAAGTCAAACTCTCGTTGTAGCATGACTTTTGTTGACTCGGAACAACAATAGTTCGGCAGAGTGTCTGTTCACTACTATATTTTTATTTAAAACAAAACTTATCCATACTTTCTCTTTCATTCTCGCTTTCTTCTTCCTCTCCTTTTACTCCCTCCCGAACCTTTTCTGTCTCTCTCCCTGTTCCTCTTCAAAATCTTTTCTTCTCTCGATTTTCATTTTAGATCTTCCATGTCTTGAACACGAGAAGGACTTCATTTATGTTATTGTAGGGATTATTTCGAAGAACAAAAATCATCAAGGTCACTTTGTTTTGTTCTGAAATCCCTAGATTTTGAATCTAAATCTCAAAATTATTTTCTTATTCAACCATTTTACTTTGTTATTAGGGTTATAATCAACTGTTCTTCTGCTATTTCGTTATTACGGTTTTAGTTTCATCAACTTTAGAAGGTAAAGTTAGGGTTCGCAAAAATTTTTTCCCATTTCTTTTTTTCCGATTTGTTCATTTTGTTTGTTGTTAGGTTTTGTAACTCTTCTGATTTTTGTTGCAGGAGTTAATTAGAAGATCGATCACCAGTGATGGTTCATAAGGTAAATCTTCTAAACCCTAACTTATTCTTTATATTTCTATCTGTAATTTTTTTTTTTTATGGATCCGGTTTTATATGTTTCCTACGAGGGAAATTAATGGTGGGTTTTTAGTATGGATGTCAATTTTTGGGGTTTTCATGTTTAATCTATTGATTTTGTTTTAATTTTTATGATCTTTACTCCATGTATTTGATTATTTTTTCTTCTTCTTTGGTATTATCTTGTTTAGATTCAGTGCTTGTCATTCTACTTGGGACATCTTTTTGTTGAGTTTTTATTTATGTTCTTGTTTGGCTCGATTTGTAGGATTCTAAGTATGTCTTCGTTGAGAGGAGGAATTGAGTTGAAATGGGAACAACCCGATAGGGTATCGATGGTTATTTTCATTGTTTCACAACTGCCCGGGTAATTGGTGCGCTAACACTTTCAACTATATCTATGTTGTTATTGTAGTACCCAACAAAGCTCTGTGAAGGAGTTCAATTTGTTTCCTAGAAGTGAAACTATGCCTTTGTAATTTGTTTATGTTATGAAATTTTCTGATGCATTGTTTTTAACTTCAATCTTCTCTTGTATTTGTAGCTACAACTTTAACTAGTTGAGAATTTCTCCTAATTATGTTCATAGTGTCTATTTCATGTTAAATGCTAGTATGGGTATGTGCAAGTTTGCAAATCTAAGTTTATTAAAAGTTATTCTTGGTGATGGGAATCCTTTCAAGTTAGGAAAATATTGGTATTCATATTCCTTCGTAATTTTTGTAATTATGAATTGGATTTATGGCCCATAGATGTTTGATATCATGCCTCAAAGAGTAACGAATTTCAAAACACATTGTAGTCTTTGATCGCTAGTATTTCAAGCTCGATTTTGAGCATCTTAAATTGTGATTTGATCTTAGGTTAAAACTCAAGACTTGTAGGTGACTTTCTCATCTTTTAGGGGTATATGGTTTGTTTCTTTTGGAGTCTATATGTTGCCGAACTGGTCTGACAGACAACGAAGTACTCTAGTTTTCTAGCTTTCAAAAATTTTTATGTTTATATTGTCAAATTTAATGGACTTAGATATACAACAAAATTCAGCAAATGACATCTCAGCAGAAAGGTGAGATAATCCTCTATAACTTTCATGTTTTGGGCTCGACCAAATTATATCATTATCGTACCTAAAACTTACCATCCATGAAGTTATTGCAGTGTCACTACTACTATGTTTTCCGGATTTCCCACCGGTCATTAAATCACTCACATCTCTTTCAATTAAACTCGTTACTAGTTAAACCATGATCTATTACTAGTTAATTTATTTACTAGTGACATGATCTATTACTAGTTAATTTATTTACGCGAGGAAGATTAAACCATAGGTCAGCTGTTAGAACTTTGCTTGCGTGAACTATTCATACATGCTATTGACTCTTCTACTATCTACTTTACTCTCTTTGTCTCACAAGAATATTGTTATATGTTTATATTTCTGTTCCTTAACACTTTGATTGAAATCACATTTGTTTCACTTCATAGGGTTGTTAAGCGCCGCAAAAGAAAGCCTTGGCATAGACTTAGATTTTAAATTTGTAACTACTCTACTATACTTGTTTATACTTTGTGATTCATTATACTTTTTATATACAATGATAGCCGTATCACCATCTGCCTTTAGGACATACTCGCCCGATTCTAAGACCAAAACTTTTTTTGCGTGTATACTATTCCGTTCAGTTGGGATTCTTGCTTTTTGTCTTTTTTTGCATTTCCTTTTCTTGTTTTTATGTCGACCATTAAGATTTCCAGTTTGGATAGTATTTAATTTGTTATTATCTCGTGTAAAGTTGATATTCCAGGTTGGTCATAAGAGATAGCCAATTCATTATTATTCCATGCGGGATATAATCACACATATTTGACGTGAGGTTGTTTTTCCAATTCTTTATATGACATGAAATGTTCAAAATTCTTTATATGCTTCAATGCTATAATGTTTCGATACGAGGCTTTCTCAAGACATCGACAAACAAAATGACGATGGATTGTGTACCGATTCCATCCAAAGAGTCCAATCTTGCAGTTTTCTATGAAAAGGTCAGTAGTTCAAGATGAACCTTCTTATTCCACTTTTGAGAACTGATATTTTCTCCTAAAGTTACTTGTGTCTGTAAGTTGGATCATGTGGTTTATTAGACTGCTTTGTTTTCAGATTTCGACTCTAATTACCCTTTCCTCCTAAATCAATGGTAGGTAGTGTGCTGGGGAAGGCATGTGTATGCAATTTAAAAGTTCATTCAGTTCCATCCCACAGTTGATGTTGCTGCTCTTCCCGATGGTCTCATGAGGGGGCACTGATGTCATGATTGTTGGTAAGATCACTGTTGTTGATGGATATAGAGATGTTGGAAAGGGTTGTGCTTTTGCGCTTCTTCTCTCAAGCTAGTCCGGGTGCCCAGTGATGATCATGAAATTGATGGTGAAACTTTTAGGAGTTGTAGTACTTTTCTGTAAGAAAGATGGAACTTATGAATTAGAAGTTGAATCCTTTTGTATGATTTTGATTTAAATTTATTAGTACAATTTTTAGTGTAATGGAATTGTCGTTTTGTATGGATGAACAAGATTTTGTTTGGAATTGTCATTTTAATTTTAGTGTTTGAATTTGGATAGTCATTTGATTTTTCATCTCAATTTAGATTTGAATTTGATTTTCATTGTAATTTGATTTTCAATTTACTCGTAGTTTTGATTTGAATCGAATTATTTTGATTTAGTCGGAATGGTCATCAGTCTGCTAGATCTGGCTCGATTTTTTTAAATTAAAATAAACTAAATCTACTGACGATGTGTGAATGTCTTGTGTAGCGACAACCTCGAAAGCATCGTAATTCAATGCAAGAACTTGAAAGTGTCCTTCCGTAAAAGACATCGAATCTACGACACTTTCGGCAGCATCTCCAAAGTGTCTTATAACTCGCTTATACGACACTTTCGAACTATCTTAAATCGGCCTTTTCCACTAGTGCATGACCGGCGTGCAGCTTCGCATGAACACCATCTCTCCAACACTCAAATCCTCTTTATCGAATACAAAGACATGTTCAGAACAGGAGCAAAGGTACTGATCTGAGTTATAGATGCATGCACTGGAGCCCATGGACGAAAATTAATCGTGTAAGAGTTGTCAAGAAATCCAACCAGGGTCGAGCCAATCTTTGGACGCCTATTCGACCAGCGCAGTATCCTGGAGCCACCCCAAGACTCGGGAAGTACAACCAACGGTTTTTGGGCGTACTTCTCGAAGTGCTCCCACAGCCACGCCTGAAGAAAGGCGGCATGAATGTACGAATTCACTTTTATATAGCCATTTTAAGCACACATATCCAAGACCAGCTGATCCAAGTGTGCGTACAGAAAACAAAGAAACAAACCGCCAATAGGGAGAGCGACGCCTTTTGCCAATTTTATAGCAAACTTGATAAGTTCCTTCCTTATCTCCTTCTTACCGGAGCCGTCATCAAAAATATATCTGGATAACCAAAGAGCCAAGAACGCCGCGGCATAAAGCGTACTATTCTTTTGATTTGACTCCAACTCATCAGGAAACCACTGAGACACCCACCAGTCATAAAAGCACTTCGTCTCGTTTACTTTCCGAATGAATCCCTTTGATTTTGCAACCAGGGCGGCATGCATTTCTTCTTCATCCACAGACAACCTAACATCAAGGTTTCCAATTACGGGAAGGTTCATCAATACAGCCACGCTCTCTAAGGATATGGTTATTTCACCCCACCTGCATATAGCCGTATGAGTGTCCGGACACCATCTGGAAATAAAAGTAACCAAGCCTGGAATATCTTTCCTAATTTTAAGAACTGCGGAAGCCGCGACAACATCAATATTTTGTGCCTTGGTCAAGCTGGCCTTTACACATTCCTGGATCAACATGAATCGCATCCATTTCTTAAAGGGACGCAACGGGCTTACACTGGTCTTAAAGTCAATGGGAGAAGCATGGTACTCTTTTCTCTGAATGCAAAACCTTATTACACTACCCGGACGAACCGACCGGGCCTCTCCTTCACTTTCCGAGCCAGTCAGGAGGATCGACACATACTTGGGATGATTTTTTTCTAAATGTAGCGGATGTTGTGAAGAACTCATCATCTATGCTTGGCTTGGAATTACCCACATCCTTCGGTTTACGTAAATTTTTGACATCCTAATGAAAATTCTCTTACGCTGTTTTCACCGCCGAGATAACTACAATGGAACAATACGAAGAGAAATTATTACGGAAAGTGCACGGAAATTATTTTTCCACCCAAGACGCAAGCCAGTTTGTTTCAAGGCCGTACCCTGCAGCATAAAATTCTTGTCCGACCGAAGAGGTGCGCCCCACCATAGGAACCATGCACACGGCCACACCAAAAAAGGAGTAAACCCTAAAACTAGGTTTTCGTGGGAAAGGGATGGCAATTACTATCGCGAGCTTACTTCGCACAGTGAGTTGAGGCGGTCAACATTACTATGGTATTCATGCCTAAGTACTACTACAAGCTCATGCAAAACATACCTACGGCTAGGATTCACACCAACATTTTCTACAAGGTCATGAAAAGGTACGCCTACAACTAAAGTTTACACCAACACAAAAGAAAAGAGAAACAAGTTAAAGAAGAAGTATTGGAAGGCATACCTGGGATTTGCTTGTCCGCTTTGCTTTACTGCTACCACAAGGCTGTGATAAAAAAAACGTATAGGCGTGAAACGAAAGATAAGCCGGCCCTCCTTTTATATATACATGGTACGTGGGAGTTTGAACAAGGAAAGGATTTCCTATTTTGAGCCAAGAAAGGAAGAGAGGAAACCGGTCCCCCAAATACCAATTTCCACGCCCAAGACCACTCACGTCATGCCTTGGCCCCACACGCTAAGTCGTCCGCTCCATTTGTTGCGGCCCCACTACGCCTAGCCGTCCGTGTACGCCTAGCCTTGCCATGGCCGCACCATGCCAGGCCGCCCGCTCCATTATCACGGCCCTATCATGCCAAGTCATCCACGCGCGCTTTGCCTCTCCAAGTTGTCCAAGCCGTGAACCTGCCAATACCAACAAATTTTCCTAAGACCATGCCACCTCTTGGCCCCACGTGTCAAGCCATCCGCTACGCTTTGCCTTCCAAGACTGTGCCCGCTTTTCCTCGGTGATGTACGGCCAGACCAAGCCAAAGAACTTTCGTGTCACCACCTCCGGTCTCGCATCCCTAGTACAAATTATGTAGGACGCCAACACGGAAGCAAAAACTCTTTTGCAATGATTTACGTCTTGATTCCGTCATTGTCTTGTCACCATCATATGCTTACCTCACAACAAGGCACCTGTTCCGAGCTAAGCTGGGGGACTTAATGTTGATGGTGGTTCTTAGCTTAGGGGTAAATTCGTAAAACCCTAGTCAGACAGTGGCGTCACAGAACTTGAGTAATAATGCCCAAACCAAGCACATTTATTGAACCCTTTAATTTTTCTGCAAGAAAATTACCAGGGTACCTTTTTTAAATGCTAATTAGAGTTTCGAAAGGCGAAAACCCTAATTCTCACACCGCATGTGCCAATGGAAAACCATGCCATCCACACCTACCGCGCCAAGGCATGCCAGCCATGCTAGCCGCACCATGTGCCAACGGCTTTCCAAACCCTTGGCCCTACATGCCAAGCCAAACCGCACCTAGCCATGCTAGCCGCACCATGTGCCAACGGCTTTCCAAACCCTTGGCCCCACATGCCAAGCCAAATCGCACCTAGCCATGCTAGCCGCACCATGTGCCAACGGCTTGCCAAACCCTTGGCCCCACATGCCAAGCCAAGCCACACCTTGCCTCGGAACCTAGCCATGCTAGCCGCACCATGTGCTAACGGCTTGCCAAACCCTTTGCCCCACATGCCAAACACACCTAGCCGCGCCACCATGATGGCCTTCCCTACGCGGCTACCAAAACGGCGTGCGACAATCGACGGCCCCCTTCAATCCCGTGAGCGAATCCTAGCCCTCCAAGGTTACCAAGACGATGCATGGTAACCTTTAACCCGAAAACCTAAGTTTGGCCACGCAAACCACGCCATGCCAACGGCATGCCAACCTAACAGCGCCTCCATGCCACGCCAATGGCGTTCCAACCTAGCGCGCCACCATGCCATACCAATGGCATGCTAACCAGTCGCGCCACTATGCTGGCCTTCCCTATGCGGCCACCAACGAACGAAAGCGTGCAAAGATCAACGGCTACCTTTCCTCTTAAGATACAAAATCTCGACCGTCGAAGGTCACCAAGCTACCAAGTCTCCCGAGATCGACTTGCCAGGCAACAACCCTATGCTACATGTTTTCCACAAAAAACATTCGAGACATCAACACATATCACTGGCGGGGATCCTCTTTGGGTATTGGTTTGGCGGTTTACGGCGTGCGGCGTACACTAAGCCCGTCATAAGGAAGTGTCATAAGGGTGAGGCGGTTAGTAAATACAGGAGTTAAAAGTGAAACGTTCATGGGACATCAATTCCATACGTTAATGTTTTTATGGAACATCAATTCCATGCATTAACGATTTTATGGAACATCAAATTCCATGCATACGGTTACCACCTCCTCCCATTTACTTACCCATTTTTCCATTCCTTAATGAGACTGTGGTACGTTTCACTTCGACTTGTATAAATAGGTCTTGCCTATTTCCACGTAACAACAAGTTCATTCGGGGAATACACAACACTCAGAAAATACTTGCTAGCTTACTATTTTTTAGCCTTCCCACTTTTCTGATACAAGTCATAATAACACAACTACTCTTTCAGAATCAACTATTCTGGTCTCATCGCTTTCCTTGCTTCCTCCCAAAACCAACCCATTCTCCTTCACTTTGTGACCGAAGCAAGTCCGGAACGGCCATTTCTTGGTTTAGGCCGGACTTGCAGACATTGATCTCTCGAATCTAAAGTACTCCCTTGCAAGTACATTGTTTAGGGTTTAAATTGTTTCTCACCCGTATACCCAAAATTACCGAAATCAGCAGAAACCATTTTCACCTACAAACACCTGTATAGACAAAAACTAAGACATTTGCAAGTAGATATATTAATTAAAGATCGTTGATGTATATTGAGTTTTCTCTTACCTCCTACGCAATCAATATGTATATACAACAAAGTCTTTGAACCTGATTGTGTAGAAGAGTTCTTGGACGATCTCACAAATCAATATCCAAGATCAATCTAGTTGTATCCAAATAAAAAGGATTCGAATTATGTATAATAAGAAACTTGTTATCTATCTTGCAAGATAAGAGTTCTACAAGAACAAGTCTCATAATTGATCACAATGAATAAGGACTTAAACTACGTAGATTGAATATGTAATACTTATGTTATTCTTATTATAATACAGAAAAGGAAAAAAAAAAAGATACCAGAAGTTTTGTTAACAAGGAAAACTGCACCTGTAGAAAAATCTCGGACCTCAACCAGCTTTGAACACCAAACTGCATTAAGCCACTACAAACACTAGCCTACTATAAGACTTCAAAATGGAATGTAGTTGAGACCGGATTAACCCTCCAAACAATTAAGATGTTGTCGTACTCCTTACGAATCTTAAAAATCGTAAGGATCTACACAATTGATTCCCTTATCTAACGTTCTTTACATCATAAGAGTTGCTTCAGCCCAAGTAACGACTTTTGATACCAATCTTCCTCCAACAAATAAACTTATTTGATTACCCTTTAAATCATTTAGATTAAGGCTTAGAAATATGTTTTCAATAGACAAAGCTAGCAAACCTCACGAATCCGGAACACTTACACTTAGTTAGTTGAGAAGCCTGGATTAATAACCACCTCTCACAAAAAATCTTAAACTGATCTACAAATAAGAATTTTATATATTTATCTTGAAGAATCAAAAAGTTTGAGATGAAGTGAACTTTGGGATTTCTATTTATCTCGTTCATGATCGGAGATTGAAGAAAACCTCGGGGATCGGTTTAAGAACAAGATCGAGATACATGAACTATTAAGGTAAAGATAGTCGGACCTGGATTCATAAATCCCTAAGTGAAGTCTTTAAGTCGTAAAACTAATTTTTTTTCTCAGAGGAAACCTAGGTTAGTAGAGGACGATTCTAGCAAGCAACTAGGACGCAGAATTGTCAGGGATTGAAAATCCTAGTTGTTTGAGTGTCTTTATTTATAGACTTTCAAGACTATAGATAGCGTTGAATTCAAGATAAGATAACTTGAGATTCAAGCGAACATTTTCTCAGTTTAGATGAAATTCTTATTAGGAATTCATGTAAGCATGTGAGAAGTACGTCTTGAGATGACATAGAAGAATATGCACTATGGTCTAGGATACTGCAACCGTGTACAACGATAGTTCATGGCAGATATACCATATGAACGTATAGGCATAATCTTCTTCATTAACGCTATTTAATTAAATCATGATTCACGAACATGGAGTGATTTGGTGATAAAATATGTCTTAAGAAGTGTTCATGAGAGTTATAGAAATGGCAAACGTATTTGTAAAAATAATTTATGAGCTTCTGCTTAATTCGACCTGGTGTAGCTATGCGTATAGGGGTACACGTAGCTATGGACCATTTCACGAATTCAGAGATCTACTGTGACGCATCATCGGATCAGCATACCCCGAGTCATTCACGAACTCATGCCCCTGGGTATGCGTACTAGGTATCCATACCTCCCCTTTATACAAATTCATAACCTTGGGGTAAGCGTATTGGGTATGCGTACCTACCTATGTTCCGAACCTCACTTGACTAGGGTACTTGTAATGGGTATGCGTAGCTACCCTATGTTCAAATCTTAGTAGTTCTGAAAACTCTCTTTCAATGATTTGAAACATTCCCAATCGTGGTAGATATGAAATATCATGCTTGGGAAATTTCCAAATAATGAACTTGAAAAAATATTCTTGAATAGTACATTGTTCTTAACTACGATTAAAGATCCATAAACTCCATTGTTTGAATCATATTTCGAGATATTTAACAAGAAAAGCTTGACTTCATACTTCTTCCTTGCAATATGAAATCTACCAAAATCATACGACATAGTCTCATGAAGATAGATGGTAATTAAAATTTCGTAAGTAAATAGGATGGTTCAGTCTTCACATACCTCTTTCGATGAAGTTCTCCAAATGTCTTCGTTTGATATTCAGTCTTCAATCTTCGAGAGTTATTCAATGATGTTTGATACATAACTACCATACCGTTATCCTAGTCCGAGACTTGACTTTTGTATACCACAAATCAAGATATAGTTTTGTGCATCTAACATTAACAACAAGCATGAGATAGCAAACCCCTTCTTAGAAAAAACTCAATAAAGCCATATGTCTTAGTAGATTTTCCTGTTAGAGCATCGCTCGGGCAAAGATCACAAGTTTTGGTATGTCAAGCTTGTTGTCAATTTTAGTTCATCAAAATTATGTCTTCATTAATAGTCTAGTAAATTCAGTCTCCAATTAAGAATAAAGCATGGTAGTTGAGTATTAGAATACATGTATCAACCTTGAAGATTGAAGACTGGAGAACGATGATGTCAATGGAAACTTCACTAAAAAAAGGTTAAGAAAACTGGTTATCCTATTTGCTCATATTATATACCATTCTTTCTACTGAGGCATGTCGTATGACTTTAATATAATGATGAACATTACAAACAAGATTGAAAACTATAAGGAGTAGTCAAGTTAGTTCTTAAAGTTCACAAACTATTTTACCAGTTCATGAACTTAAACCTATAAATACAAAAACTTAATTTTTAATATCTCAATTAACTCGCGTCATGAACTAATTTGCTTAGTTCGCGAACTAGTTGATTTTGAGTGTTTATACACTTTTTATTTTAAAGTCCAGTTATTCGCGAACTTGTCAATATAAAAGGCTCCAAAGTTACGAGACGACTTTCTAGTTCACAAACCCGCTAGCTGGGCGCTTCGAGAACTATTCCGAAGTCTGTTTTGAGAATTCACGAACTGATTGGTCATGTGATAAAATTAAGCTTGTCGGTTCCAGAACAACTTAATTGTGGCTCTATGGAAAACCTAATTGGTGCACTATTTGCACAAATCTTCCTTGTAATTTATACAAAAATTCTCACATTCTCACATTCTTTCATACTGAATATATATATAGAGAGAGAAGTTTCGCTTGCTCGACTATAAAGCAATTCGTAACCATGGAATTAGTTCATGAACCTGTTTTTTTTTTTTAGCATTTTTCATCAATATATATAGAGGACTTCTTGCATACTAGAATCTCAATCCAAGCACATATGTGTCCTAGTTGAGGCTATAGTTTTCCTCGAAAAACCTAGGTTTCTTTTGGTAAAACTGTATTAGATTACGACTTTGAAAGACTTCACTAAGGGATTCGTGAAGCCCTATTAAAATATCTTTTACTTAATAGTTCTTGTTATCCGGATCTTGTTCTTATTGATCTTCTAAATTTCCAAAACTTTAGATCAGAAACTTGATAGAGGGAAATCACAAAGTGTTATTCGTCTCAGACTTTGTGATTTCACAAGATAAATATCTAAACTACTTCTGGCTTAATTTATTTAGATTGTTCTTGTGATATAGATTTGGTTAAGAATCTCTATAAGTTTTAAAGAGAATAAGTTCATTATAATCTTGAGTTTACTTGATGAGAAAGCGGGGGTCTAACAACCTCAACCAATATTTCGTTTAGGAAATCTGTATGGACAAACTCCAATATAATTCCAAGAGAATCAACTAGGCAGTCAGACTCAATCAATGGAACTATATCTAAGAGTTGTATCTCTGTGTCACAATGTAATCAGCAAATCAAACAAATAGAAATCCGTGAGCCTGATTATTATGTGAAACAAATTGAACGGTACCAAAGACCAATGTTCAAGTGTCAATCAATTTATATCAACAACCAAAGGTTGGATTATCTAATTAATTGAACTACAGATAACCTGTGATATTTCAATTATATAGAAAATATAATGCGGAAAAGAAATTACACGAGACTCTTAAGTTTTGTTAACGAAGAAACCGCAGACCTTGAAAAACCAGGGACCTAGTCTAGATTTGAACACCACACTGTATTAAGCCGCTACATACACTAGCCTACTACAAGTTAAATTCGAACTGGAATGTAGTTGAGTCCTAACCAATATCACACTGATTAAGGTACATTCGCGTTCCTTACGCCTATGAATCCCAACAGGACTCTACGCACTTGTTCCCTTAGCTGATCTCACCCAAAACTAAGAGTTGCTAAGACCCAAAGTCGGAGACTTGATAAACCAATCTGTCTCACACAGAAAAGTCTATTGAATAGATAAATTTGTCTCCCACACAAATACCTATGAGTTTCTTTCCGTCTTTTGATAAATCAAGGTGAACATGAACCAATTGATACATCAGACTTATATTCCCAAAGAACAGCCTAGTAATATCAATCACCTCACAATAATCTTAATCGTTTGGTAGCAAAACAAGATATTGTGGAATCACAAACGATGAGACGAAAATGTTTGTGACTACTTTTTATCTTGCCTATCGGAGATTAAATCTCGAGCAAATCTTTGAGAAGATAGTACTCAACACGATAAAATACAGCAAGATCCGAACATGCAACTACAAAGAAAATAGTTGGGTCTGGCTTCACAATCCTAATGAAGTCTTTAAGTCGTTAACTTATAATGGTTTTAGGAAAACCTAGGTTAAAGGAGAATCGACTCTAATCACAACTAGTATCACACATGATGGTGTGGGGATTAGGTTTCCAGTTGCTAGAGTAGTTCTCCTTTATATAGTCTCCAAATCGTGGTACGCAATCAATGTTACCTTGGTAACAAAGCATTCAATATTCAACTTTAAATGAAAACTCGATTAGACTCAAGCTAATATCTTTCAACCGTTAGATCGAACTTAGCTTGTTACACACAAATGAAAAGTGACTTCATTTAGATTTTGTAACCGTAGTACCTAAACGTGTACACCTTTGTTGTCTCAACAATAGTTAACCGAAGTTAGCCATATGAACACTTTCATATCAACCTTGTTCATCTTAACACAATTAGCTCAAATGACTCAAATGAAACTAGTTATAGAGTTGTTCAATTGTTTCTATTCTCATAGAAGTATATGAGACACAATTGAAGCAAAATCGATTTTAATTCACTCGAATCAATTCATGAACATTATAGCCACGGTTTGCAAAAGATTGCATTCCTTAATTTATAAATGTATTAGTTCATGAACAAACCGATTTTAGAATATAACCTACTCAAGTATGCAAACATGTACGCATACCTAAGTGGTCGGACTTTGTCTGGGTTCGCCAATATGCGAACGTGTACGCATACTATCGTACAACACCGAACTCAGTTGAATTCTCGTACTTTGAACTTACGCCGGTACGCATACGGGTATGCATACTAAGTTGTCGGACTTTCAACTTACCAACCAATACGCATACGAGTATGCATACTATGGTTCCCGGACTTGGAATAACTTGTAACAGTTAGCATACAAGTACGAATAATGTATTATATCCAATCATGGTTAATTTTTATAAACTCTCATTATAATCATTGCAACATTCTTAGAAGACGACAATAGCTGTCTCACACAAACTATTAGCTTCGAAGCAATTTTCAAGTGATCGATAGACCAATACGAAACATTCCGAGTCTAGATCAAATGACTGTCTCACACAAATCATGTAAGATGTTACCGGGCAATTTTCACATGATCATCTTTTGAATTTCGTCAAGAATATAAGATGAACTTGGTTAAAGTGAAAGCTTACCAACACATATTTCGAGAAATATGTAAGCGAGTTAAGCTCGGCTCGAAATATCAAATGTGTATAATTGAAGTCTATATAGCTATACGACTTTTCTCTCAAATAGGAGATAGAGTAGAAATAGACTTTTGAGTGATAGATGAGTTCAAGTCTCCACATTACCTTTTGTTAATGAAGTTCCACAAGCTCCCCTTAGTAGTTCTTCATCTTCAATCGATGAACGACGTGAAGGCTAAAGCTCAACTACACTTTTTATCCTAATCCGAGACTTAGCTATAAGTAGACTAGAAATCAAGACTTATAGTTTTGGCAACTAAACTTGACAAACAAGCTTGAGATATCAACGCTGCGAGTTCGACCGAGCAAAGGCTCTAACAATCTCCCCTTTGTCAATTTTTGTAATAAAACTATCAATACATATGGATTACAAAATAAATAAACTTTGTAGCTTCTCATCCAAATGCTTGATTTCCTTGATTCTTCAATATTACTCGAAATCTTCGTCACTTCCAAGTACTCCAGTGATTTTAAACGTGTTCAACTCAGCATCATAGTTGTTGAATATCCGTAGCTATAACAATGAGAAAACAGTAGCTCTCAATCATTGTTATACAATGTCATATTATTATCACACAACATCAAAGTCCAATTGCATCACAACTTTGAGAACAATACTATGGTGATATGTATCACTCCCCCTTAGTCAATACTTTATCTCACAATGAAAACCACTCCCCCTTACATAATGATCTGTAAACCATATGTATTTGTAGTGTGAACTACACAATAATTCTCCCCCTTTTTGTCAATATAAATTGACAAAGATACGAAAACTAGCAGGATCATAATGAAATTCTCATAGACATACTTATTAACTAAAAGAGAACATATCAACTTTAGTTCGATGATTTCACATAGTCGAAACTTAGTGTATTCATCAAGGAGTTTATAAAGATACGAAATAACTCCTACAATATTCCACGACCGCACTCCCCACAAAGATTTGGCAATTAAGCACAAGTTCAATTAAGAACTCTACCCCATAAAATGTCATTCCCGAGAGAACAACAAGAGCGACCTTACTTTTACAAGAAAATAAGGATTTCTTTGGAAATTAACAAATTACATGAAACATGAATTTATATCCAGAAAACTCAATTAAATACCACAAGAGAACCCATGATTAATTTAATCGGAAATGCTCAATATAAGAGAATCGATTTGAGCCGCACAATACTTTCACATAGAAGTGGATCATGGAAAGATCAATATTTGCGGAATATACAAAGATTCATTTATTTTCATCAATATTTGCATAATGATACCATAGACTTAATCTTTGTTATCAAAAGTTCATTCTATTTGCCATCAATATTTGCATAAAGACATATAATAGACTTAACTTTTGACATATATGGGATAATCATAGTTCACGGACGTAAACACACATATCCCATAATAATTTTTGCAATATATAAAACCAATAAAGATTAATACTGCAAAATCATCTTCCAAATAAACTTTAGAATTTAAATAAATAAATCTAAAAACATTGCAAGATGAAAAATTGTTGGCGATATTATGTGTAATCACAATAATTGCTACTCCAAACCCTAGTTATCATTCTTAAAAACACAAGAATAAATTCTCATAAGAAGTTTCCTAGACAATAACAAAAATCAAGTTTCTTTGATAACATCATACTTCTTCAGAGGAATCCAATCGAATTCTACGACCTTACCAAAGATTCAAAATCATACCTAACACAATATGTGTGCCCCAATTCTCGTGCTTCCCTCACCGTATACATAGCAGGGCATTTGATGCGTGTCGTAGGTGCAATCAAATTAATATCTATTTCCACTCAATTAAAAAAAATATAATGGAAGTCAAGTTCGTTCCCACGAGGAGCAAGAGATTCTAGTTGTAAAAATTGTCACAAAAGGGGGTGTAAAAAGCAAAAGAAAATAAACAAAGCAATTAAAAGATAAAGTTGAAAGCAATAAGAGAGATAAGATCAAGGAATCCTTCTTCGTTGCAAAACAATGAATCAAGTTATGTTTTTCATCCACATGTTATTAGTCTGATTATCACCAATCAGATAGGATAGCAGTCCGCTTTAGCTAGCCCCAAAATCCCTTATTTCACCGAGTAACAAGTCCGCTTAGTTATCAGATTCTATCCAAAAGAACCACCTTGAGGTTCGATTACAAGATGTAATTCCCTGAATGCATTAAGATTTATGAATTTAGGTTTAGTACTAGTAGTTAAACTCGGTTCGCTTGGTTCACTTTCTAGCGTTGTTTCTACACACAATTGCTCAACGGAATCCCTCCGCAAGGTCTTGTGTTTTCTACTTGTGTAAAGTGTTGAGAACGATTACGTATTCCCTAACTTATACTAGATTTAGATCAAATTAACAAATCAATTTAGCGTGCACTCTAAACAATCTATCAATCAATCATGAATGAATAAACATTCCTATTAGTAAAAACAATCGATAATCATGTGAAAAAACCTCAAGATAGAATTGAAACAAAACTCAAATCATGTTAAGAACTAGGAATTCATCCTCAATCAATAATAAAATTAGCTACTCATGTTTTTGAAATTCACACAAATAATTATTAAAAGGAGAATTTTCAAGTTCACACAAAATAATTAAAAAGAAGAATTTTCAAAAGCTAGCAAAAACACAAGTGTTGTGTGTGTAAAGAGGTGTGTCAAAAATATGTGTAGAACTTCTCTATTTATAGGCTTCAATATTCTCCAAATCTTCCAAGGAATAGAATCCTTTTCCTTTAGCAATTCAATTTCCAAATCCAAGCCTTTCTCAACTCTTCCATCTTCTCTTTCCAAATTTGAGTCCAATTCTCCATCCAATTCCTAGTCCAAGTCTTCACACCCATGAGAGAAGTCCACAGAAAATTCTGGAATTTTTTTGGCTCGCCGGAAAATCGGTATTATGGCGGAATCCGGCCAGTAATAGTCGCCGCCATGACCACCTGAAAATCATCGCCGGTCGGGTCGCCCGTTTCTGGTTATCGGTCAAAGTCAATCGGTCAAACGGGTCAAGGTCTGGGTCATGAGTGAGAACTGAGTCAAGATTCGAGTCCGACTAATCGGGTTCGACTCGGCTTAAGTTGCCATGGCATAAGCCATTGCTCCGCCAGAGCCGTGTTGTTGCACAATGATTGTGCTTCACGCCTCGGCCATCATGGCTGTGCCTTCTTCACTTTGCAGCTTCGGTTTCATCTCACTCAGGCCCACAGGTTCTCCCGCAACATTGCATTGCTTCAATGCCACAAGTCGGTGCAAGTCTTGCCTCGCAAATTCTGACTTGATTACATAGCTCCATTTTCTCCACCCAGCTTGCACATCTCAGCCTTGTACTCTCCCATGACTCCACTTCATTGCCTCATTGCATTTTATCATCATCACCATTTTCACCGCATTCTCCATTACAATTGCCTGGCTCAAGCCTTATTTGTTCTTCTACCAACAGTAACCAAGCCACCAATCCAACCACAAGTAGTTCATGCCATTGGACTCTATTGCATACCATAGTTCACTCGAATACCTCGTGACCTTCGATACCAGCAGCAACACAATCCCATTCCATCCATTGCTTCTGCTCCATCCTCACAACTCATCCGAGTGCACATTCAACCACATGCATTCTGCGTGTCATTTAGTACCTTCCGCTCACTTCATACTACCCACCAGTAACTTCAACGTTGATTACAATCTCCGTTTCAACAAGGGTTCATCACCATCTTCTCTGTAATTACCAGCAGAAGATGCTTCAATCATTACCACCTTTACAAACCCATATCACTTTCTTGTTCAATTGGGATGGAAATCGAAACCATGAACTCTCTCAATTAAATGAATCACGGAAGAACCCTTAATCTAATTTCAATTCCATCATCTCTGACTTCACTCATCTTCACTGAATCATCACCAATCATCAAACCCTTCTCACCTGTTCTGTTTAACACCATCTCATCTCTGTGGAATCAATTCGAACCCAAGAATATCAACATCTTCTTATCACCTCAAAACCCATCACCCGTTGCATCCGTCCGAGTACATATCAACATCGCCACTTGAACCAGCTCTTCTCTTCGATTCGAACAACAGCAGCGACATCGTTTCAATTTCGTCATTGTCTCTTCTCTGATTATGCAGCAGAGACTTCTCCATTAATCGATTAGGTCCAAACCCATGAATTATCAGTACTCATTTCAAACCAAACCCTAACTGTCTAAATTTATTCGTTAAATGTAAAACCCTAATTGCTCCTCTCAAAACAAGAATAAAACCACCTTCACTTCCATCACCGTAAACTACTAATCGATCTGGATTTGATTTGAACATCATCTTCTCTCGAGTACCAAAGCAGTTCATTGCTTTCATCTTTCCTGCTCTTTTGACACTAACATCGTCTCTTCTCGATTCCAGTCTTCCACCAACCTCATACTCATCAAATCGTCATCCTCTTCTTCTCTGCCTCGTTATACCTCTTGAATCCCTCAATTCCACCATCAATTCCTTCCATAATTTCATCACAGATGCAACGGAAGCCGATGCCTCTCTTTCTCAACTTCAGGTGAAATTAATGAATGAAATGAATGAGATAACTCTCGATTTAGGGTGAAGGTAAAGTAGGGTAGGATATAGACACCCGTCCACTCTTGATAAGGGCTAACCAATTACAGCCCCTTAACCTCAGCTGGACTGCTACTAGTGCTCCTCCAAAAGAGTTTCCCCTTAACCTTGGCTGGGCTCCAGGATAGTGTTCGCCCATGAAGTGACAATTTTGCCCTTTTGCTCAAAAGAGTAATTTCTTCTTCTTTCGTCTGTGCGACTCCACAAAGTAGCTACAAAACTCAGAACAAGCGTAAAATACATAATTTACAAGAAAAATAGCATGAAAGCATAAACAATAGATAGTAAATAAGATGTATTCTACACCCTATCAGCATTACTTGGTGAGGATGCACTTACAACACACTCAAGTTGTGTTGAGGTGAACAATGTCTATCTCACCACAAGTGACTTTTGGATTATCATGAAAGAGATCGCTTTTAGAACCTTTCACATACAAACACATCTTTCCAAAGAACTTTTTAAGTTCCAACATCAGGGATACTGCCTTGTCCATAGTCATGGAATTTTCTGGGAGATCATTACTTTTCACACTTAAAACATCATTAACTTTCTTTGGTATCCACTTCGAGTGCGTTTAGGAACAATCGAAACCTTCTTCCCATTACTCTCTTCTAGAATTCTCGGAAGAGAATTAGATTGACTATTCTTTTGCAAGTTAGTCTTTCTCCAATTGAGAGCATCAGATCTTGTCTTCGTCTTTAAGAAGTTATCCTTTTGATAACCATTACGATTGTGAAAAGGATTCGTATGACGTTTATAGGAAAATCTAGGTTTATCAAAGCACTCGATTTATTTGCCTAAAGGTTGGATAGTTACAACCTGTAATGTTAAGGGGATTAGCCTTAACATAAGATCTTGGTTTCACAACTTCTTGTGATGCCCAAATAAGAACATCATGAAGTTTCTCATTCCTTATACGAAAACGACATCTCCTTTCCAGGTGACCTTTGTTTCCGCAATAATGACAAATATAAGGAACGTTCTTACCCGGATTCATGTGTGCTGTTTTTGGAGGTTGATATACTTTGCTATTTCGAAACTTAATCGCCGGTGAAGGAATTTCACTTTTCCCATCGCTGAAAATCTTTTGTTGAGAAGAATCACTAGCCTTGATAAATTTTACCTCTTTGCTAGTACTTAGAAGATCTATTCCCTTATAGCCCAATCCTCGTGTATCACGATGATTTTTACTTGTTCCTAGCATAGTGGTTAATTTGCTTGAACTAGTATTGAACTTTTCAAGTCATCTTCCAACATCTTGATTTTATCAAGAGCATCAGCTAAATCAGCCTCAAATTGTTTTTCTCTGGCGAGAAATCCGATTTCTCTGTCATTAAAACAGTTTTGTTGAAAGTCATATCTTGCTTCAGTTTCTGCAAGTCTTTCTTTCAACACAAAGAGATTTCGACGAAGATTATCACATTCAGAGTTTTTTGAACGCACATCTTCTTCACGATCTTTGAGAAAAGATTGTAAGAGATTATAACCACAATCGTATCCCTTAAAGAGTTTTCTCAATTTCCTGTTTTCTAGATAGAGAGGAGTCAGAAATTCAGCCAAGCAAGATGTTGACTTCTTTTGTTAATGAGATGGTATATTGTGAGACTTCCTCATCAACATCTTGTCCCTCATATGAATCACTTTCATCTGAAAGATCAACCAACTGTTCATCTAGGCATTTTTCCCAATAATATACAGTTTCGAACAATAGAGAAGACGTGAGAGATTTCTCAGAGAAATAAGGCTTTGAACCAAGTTAGAATGTTTCAGACCTGGTGATGTGTTGTCAGAGATAACACAACTGTCCATAGATTCAGATCGCTACAAACATAGACTTATAAGGTCTTAAACGTGTTTGCCTGCTCTGATAACAATTGAAAAAGCGGGGGTTTAACAACCTCACCCAATATTTCGTTTAGGCAATCTGTATAGACAAACTACAATATAATTCCAAAAGAATCAACTAGACAGTCAGACTCAATCAATGAAAATATATCCAAAAGTTGTATCTCTGTTTCACAATGTAATCAGCAAATCAAACAGATAGAAATCCGCGAGCATGAATATTATTTGAAACAACTTGAACGGTACCCAAGACCAATGTTCAAGTGTCAATCAATTTATATCAACAACCAAAGATTAGATTATCTAATTGATTGAACTACGCACAACCTGTGATATTTCAATTATATAGAAAATATAATGCGGAAAAGAAATAACATATACACCAGAAGTTTTGTTAACGAGGAAACCGCAAATGCAGAAAAACCCCGGGACCTATCCCAGATTTGAACACCACACTATATTAAGCCGCTATAGACACTAGCCTACTACAAGTTAACTTCAGACTGGAATGTAATTGAGCCCTAACCAATCTCACACTGATTAAGGTACAATCGCGTTCCATACGCCTATGAATCCCAGCAGGACTCTACGCACTTGATTCCCTTAGCTGATCTCACCCACAACTAAGAGTTGCTACGACCCAAAGTCGAAGACTTGATAAACCAATCTGTCTCACACGGAAAAGTCTATTGAATATATTAGTATGTCTCCCACAGAAACACCTATGAGTTTTGTTCCGTCTTTTGATAAATCAAGGTGAACATGAACCAATTGATACACCGGGCTTATATTCTCGAAGAACAACCTAGCAATATCAATCACCTCATAATAATTTTAATTGTATGGTAGCGAAACAAGATATTTTGGAATCACAAACGATGAGACGAAGATGTTTGTGACTACTTTTTATCTTGCCTATCGGAGATTAAACCTCGAGCAAATCTTAGAGAAGATAGAATTCAATACGATAGAATACAGTAAAGATCGAACACGCAACTACATAGAAAATAGTTGGGTCTGGTTTCACAATCCCAATTAATTCTTTAATTCGTTAACCTATATTGGTTTTAGGAAAACCTTGGTTAAAGGAAAATCGACTCTAGTCGCAACTAGTATCACACAGGAGGTGTGGGGATTTGGTTTTCCAGTTGCTAGAGTTTTCCCTAATATGGTCTTAAAATTAGGGTTTGCAATCAATGTTACCTTGGTAACAAAGCATTCAAACCGGTAGATGAAAACCTGATTAGACTCAAGCTAATATCTTTCAACCGTTAGATTGAACTTAGCTTGTTACACACAAATGAAAAGTGACTTCATTTAGATTTGGGTAACCGTACCTAAACGTGTACACCTTGTTGGCTTAACAATAGTTAACCGAAGTTAGCCATATGAACACTTTCATATCAACCTTGTTCATCTTAACACAACTAGTTCAAATGACTCAAATAAAACTAGTTATAGAGTTATTCAATTGTTTATATTCTCATAGAAGTATACAAGACACAATTGAAGCAAAATCAATTTTGATTCATTCGAATCAATTCATGAACATTATAGCCACGGTTGCAAAAGATTGCATTCCTTAATTTATAAATGTATAGTTCATGAACAAACCGATTTTAGAACATAACCTACTCAAGTATGCAAACGGGTACGCATATCTAAGTGGTCGTACTTGGTCTAGGTTCGCCAGTATGAGAACGGGTATGCATACTGTCGTACACCACCAAACTCAGTTGAATTCCCGTACTTTGAACTTACGCTGGTACGCATACGTGTATGTATACTAAGTTCATGGGCTTTCAACTAACCAACTAGTACGCATACGTGTATGCATACTATGGTTCTCGGACTTGGAATAACTTGCAACAGTTACCATACAAGTACGCATACTGTGCTATATCAAATCATGGTTAATTGTTTTAAACTTCCATTTCAATCATTGAAACATTATTAGAAGACGACAATATCTGTCTCACACAAACTTTTAGCTTCAAAGCAATTTTCAAGTGATCGATAGATCAATACGTAACACTCCAAATCTACATCAAATGGTTGTCTCACACAAATCATGTAAGATGTTACCAGGCGACTTTCACATGATCATCTTTTGTCTTTCTTTAAGAATATAAGATGAACTTGGTTAAAGCGAAAGCTTACCAACACATATTTCGAGAAATATGTAAGCGAGTTAAACTCAGCTCGAAATATCAAATGTGTATAATTGAAGTCTATATAGTTATACGACTTTTGTCTCAAATAAGAGATAGAGTAGAAATAAACTTTTGAGTAATAGATGATTTCAAGTCTCCACATACCTTTTTTTGATGAAGTTCCACAAGATCCCATTAGTAGTTCTTCGTCTTCAATCGATGAACGCCGTGAAGTCTAAAGCTCAACTACACTTTCTATCCTAATCTGAGACTTAGCTATAAGTGGACTAAAAATCAAGACTTATAGTTTTGGCAATTAAACTTGACCAACAAGCTTGAGATAGCAAGGCTTGCGAGTTTGACCGAGCAGTGATCTAACACTTGATATCTTGTTTTCTTGAAGATCCCTTGTAAGCATATGATTTCCATACATTTATTGAATATCTTTATGAAGGAAATCAAACAAGCTTTCTGCAAAATTGTTATAAAACCATTCACTTAGGTGAAACAACTTCTAGGCATGTAAAGGATATCATCTAGGGGGGTCGTGTTGTGTAGGATCTTGCAAAATCCACGAGACGAAAAGCAAAAAAATTAAAGCTGAATGCCTCACAGGTTCGATTCGGTCTCAACTACATTCCAGTCCGAAGTCTGATAGTATGGTAGTGTTTGTAGCGGTTTAATTAATATAGTGTGGTGTTCAAGTTCCGGACTAGATCCAGAGGTTTTTCGTCTTTGTAGTTTTCTTCGTTAACAAAATTAATTTCTTGTGTCTTACGTTATTTATTTTTTGTATTATATTGTTTACATTTATAATTGAAACATCACAAGTAGTACGTTAAATAACCTTGACAGTTTTTAAGCCTAAGAGACTGTATAAAACCTATAAGATTTATTATTGAGAATTCATATCTTGAAAGAAAGATTACAAGACTTTTTATTGTTACAATTCAGTTATGTAACAGTTCGGATACATAATAGTTTATTACTTGGATATTGATTTTTGAGACTGCCCAAGTTAAACTTGTCTTCATATCAGGTATCGGATCTTTACTATTGATTTGTGCTACTGATTGTGACAAATTTTTCCATACAGGTTTCCGAATTAAAATTTGGTGGTGTACTTGGTACCTCCTCTTTTTCAATTTCTACTAAATAATTCTTCCCATTTTTTCATAATTGACAAAGTTTCAAATAGGGATCATAATGAACTACGCCTTAAGATATTTTCAAGACTAAAGATAACACACTATCTTTTTCGATGATGATAACTAAGTTTTGCAACTTAACATCTTCACCTATGAGTTTTGAAGGTATTGTCCTCTCCTAAAATTCCATAGACGCACTACCCAAAAAGATATAGCGTTTAAGCACAAGTGCAAATTGAAATCTCCTACATTTATGTCATTCTCAAAAGAGAACAACAAGGGTGACCTTACTTTATCCAAGATGAGGATTTTTCTTTAGACTTCTAAACACGGAAAATTTGAATAAATACATTAAAAAGTTTTTCTACTTGTTAAGATGAAAAAAAAATATATTAGGAAGATCACCAGAAAAGCAAACAATCAACATGATCATGAATATACTCAATTATAAGGATACAAGATGATGAAGTTGGAATAATAAATGCTAGCTGGAATTTCTATCACTCCTTTAATAAAGTTAAGAAAACATAGTTCATAATATCATAATTTGTTATGTAAACTGATAATTCAATATAACTTTAAGTTTAATATAAATGGGAAGGATCCGTTGACATGGTTATAATGACATAATCCGTTGACATGGTTGTCATTTTATCTACCAAACCCAACCGGCAATGATTTTAAAGCTAATATTCTGGCGACATGTTCCTCGTATAAAACTCTACATTCCTACTAAAAATGAGAGAATTCTGAAATACGAAACTTCACCATCCACATATTTTAATTCCAACCGTTAATCTTCAACGGTTGATATTCAAAATGGTAGATGGTGGTCTTATACATTTCAGAATGATCTCATTTTTGGTGGGAGTGTAGAGACTTATAAGAAGAACATGTCATCAAAAAATTAGCCTCGAATTCATTGCTCGTTGGGTTTGGTAAAGAAAATGGCGCTAAAATGTTAAGATTATGTCATTATAACCATGTCAACGGGATCTACACCCTAATATAAATCATATGATAATATAGATTCTTATTAGTATGCATAAATGCATCTTTAGCTTGTTGTATAGATATTTTCATAGTTCATGTTCTCATTTCTTGATTATAAGTCAGGTAGGCAAATTGAAATTTTATATGTATATAAAATAAAAAATAAAAAGAGATGTTAATACCTACATCGAGTCATTACATTTCACTCTTTTTGATGATGTTGCAACACCTTAAGTCAAAAAAGCCAATTTGACAAGATTATTATCAATTTAACCTAGATTGCGAATGCGTTAAGTATCAAGATGCGTGGTATAGGTTCTTGGTTCATCTCTATGCCGACCTCAACTTGTTTGAGACCAAGGCTTTTGTTTATGTTGATGTTATTTGTCATATAACCAAAAGATCATCTAGTCGCGTAACCTACTGATTTTGGAGACATCTCTTGGAGCATGAGCTTAACAAAATAAAGATGAGAAGTATCGTGTTCCTTTAGAAAGTTACAAATAAATATAAAATCACTCATATACAGGAATTCCCTGAGCAGAAATCTCAAAGGAGTTGGAGAAATAGTGTATCAACCCAAAACAAATAGTTCTTTAACGGAACCCAAGCTATATTGTCCCACAAATAATTATATGAGCGCATGAAAGTAATATATGCTTGCATCAGTGGACAATAATAATACTGATAGAGTTTCGAAGATGTTAAAATGTTCGAGTATCTAGAGTTTTTGTAAGAATGTCAGCAAATTGATGCTTCGAGGACATGTGAAGAAGACCAGTCATCTTGGTACCTTCGGTTCGCAATCTTCATCGTTATCCGAATACTTAAAGATATGTCCTTTATTATAGTTTAGTATCTCTTTGACTCAGTTTCTCAGTGTTATCTGTGCGTTAACCCTCATCATTTTATTTGAATTAGTGCAGCCATCCACGTCATTAAACAACCACTTACATTGGTCCATCTATTTTCATATGGAAACCACAAACTTTAAGTTTACTCATATATAACATTAAAAGAGTAACTTATAGAAAATCTCAACTTGATAGTATCCGTACCATCATAAAACATCGTGTCTTCCACTTATTTTCCTTTTTAGACCGTGGACTATCCATGTTGGTTTGATATTGCCTCGTTTCCAGATCCTTATTTTCCACGTAAGGATAAGAGCACTCTTGATACCAGTCTATGTAACCCACATAGGCTTCGGAAGTTCCATAAGAAGCAATGAGCCCTCCCAAATATATTTGGTTTTTGATTTGAGTGTGAGCATTCCAATGATCGAGCGGTGGAGCTTGTTCATACTTCAATCTCACATCTTTCTCGGTGAAAATTGAGTTGGTTTTACTCAGTTCAAAAATAGAGTTTTCATGAACTATTTTATGGACAAAACCAAGATTGAAAAAGACAAATCCGGTTGGATGAAACAAAGGTCCATGGTAGGTCGCCACATCCGAAATACTCTATCATCAACTTCATCATCTCCATCAACTTTAATGGATTAAAACACATTCTCAATTGTCCAAATGTCTAGTATTTTCCTTGCCTCAACCATTTTTCTCTCTTTAGCCTTATGTTGGGTCTCTCCAAAGGGGTATCTTCCTCTTGTAGTTTTATCAAGAGCCAATTGTCATTCCGAGATGACCTCAGGCTTTTAAAATGATCGTACTATGAATGCAAATAAATAAATAAATTAAAAAGAAGAGGTTAGACAATAACCAATATAAAATTACAATACATTTGGAGGTGGAAATAAAGAAAAATATCTGGAGATCAAGTACATTCCCTGTAATTGATGTTTCACTCCACCAAAAAGCTTTGAAAAGATTGTCCATCAAGTAAGAAAGGATGACGGCTCACGAGTATTTCAGTGCCTCTTTTGTATCCGGATCAAGACCGGGAGACTTCAACCACTTTAAATAACAAAAATTGACCTTATTTCCCGAGAAATCGGTGAAAAAGACGTTGCCAAAAGCGTGCAACAAGTATGCTAACATGGATGTCTAGCTCTTACGTCGTCCATTACCACCTTTCCATCTTTAGCCTTAGCACTCGGGCAAAAGATAGTTCTCAAACTTTTCCCTCAAACGACCCAATTTAATCTACCTTGTGGGGATGTCAATGGGTACGTATTACCAAGAACCAAAACCAGACCCTGAAATTGGATCCATCAGCAACTTAGGAAAATTCTCTCCAGTACCTGATTATTCATTCTCTAATACATTACTTTAGCAAAATTCTAAGTATTTTGCTAGTTTTGGCTTAGATATTTTTTCCCACTTTTTATTTGTTTTCTTATGTTTAATCTTTATGTAAAACATTAATAAAGAAAACAATAAAGCAAAAAAAAGAAGATAACAACATTAATAGTTTTTCAATACCCAATGGGTACCCAGGATTTTTAACGGGAATTTTATAAGTGGATTCGGGCCCGGATCTAGTAGTACGCGGGAGGACCCAAACCCATTGACTACCCTTTTTCATTGCAATGGGAACTACTCTAGCATTTGTTGGTTCCCTTGTTTCTAGAGATTTGGTTCCGACACTAGGCTCAAACTCTTCTCGTGCTTCATCTTTGCCCCACCTAAGACAATCTTTTACCAAGTCATAAAGATCTCCAAAAGGAACAAAGTTTTTGAAACTGTTGGATACTACTTTTTCATGCAAAACAAGACTGGTAATTTGGTGAGAATCAACTGGAGTGATAGTCATCTCGCCGAATGGGCCGGGGAGATGAAAAGTCATGGTTGCGGGCCAGAATCTTTCCCTAAATCCAAAACAGTAATAACATCATAAGTCCTCTTTGCAGACTCAATTCCAGGCCATAAACCTTAATATTTTACAAAAGCCACCGCAGTTTCCTGCTTTGTATCCAATGTCCAATACTTTGCCTGCTGGTGTTTCAGTTTGGGGAGTGCTTTCTTGTGATTTTACACAAATCATAAAAATGTTGTTAGTTACAATAAATAATACATAATTAAATTAAAATTAAAATAATATATAAAGTTAGATTACTACATTTGCAGCTCAAACCATTGCAGCCCATGAAATTTCGTAACCAAACAAGATGGATCAATCAGTTGGCTCACCACAAAGTCTCCCTTTCGCTTTGGGAGGAAATACTGTGTCGATGGTTTGTCTTGTGTTTATGTGTTGGTGGATACTTCTTCTTCTCATTCTTCCCCTCCAATCTGCCTTTACCCTTATCAAGAGCAACCAATGGAGTAACACTTGTCCCGACCATTTCTTTTTATTGAATCTCCAGATTTGATGGAACATGTAGCGCGCGCGCGATGGAAGACCGGGCGATCGTGGAACAAACGCCGGCGTTTGAGCCAGAAACGTGTAGGCCATCATAAATCGTTGGCGAATTTTCTTCCACTGCCCGCGTCTATTCCTCACACGCCCAGTACAATTCCCGATTCCCAACAATTATTTTAGTATTTTTTATTCACTTTATCCTATTTTTTCTCACCTAAATATTATATTTTATATTTTTTCTTTATCCTACAAAATATTTTATATTAAAAAGAAATATTAGTGGGACCATGTAAAACCAAATATATTCATTTTGCTCTAGTTTTCCATAATGGAAAACACGGTTTATTCATCCACGTGGCTCAACATTTTTTTTTTAGTTCATTACCATAAGAACTGCACTTAGGGATGGGATGAGTAAAAATTCCCAAACGATGTTGATGAGTTACGTCTGGGAAAATAAGAACTTCCAGCGTAAACAGTTTGACACCTGACTTTGTCGAATCGAAACATTTAACTAAACAAAAGAAAAAATAAAAATCGTGGGTTTTTCGATTCATACCATATAGAAGTCATTTCTAGAGTATTAACTTCTGTTTGAGCATCATCATTTGAAGATAGTAGAGTTGAATTACCATTTGCTGGTTCACTAGGTCGTTTTGGATTTGCTGTGTTGTTTTTTTTTTTTTTTTGCTTTGTCCTTATTATCTTTTATATACGAAAGAATTTCATCGACGATGAATATTTTTTGAGAATCGATAATTAATGGTTGATGAAACGAGTTGGAGAAAAAAAAAAGATGGAAAAAATAGGAGGTGGAGAAAAGTTGAAAACACGGGAAAGTGGTTTGAGTTATGGGTTTGTGTTGAATTGAATCCGCATGAATCGGGGAACTTCATGAGATGATTCATTGATGACACCTAAAAACCGAATTGGCCGACCGTTGTGTAGCCCTAGACTGAAGAGTGGGACTCATTTGCAGAACAAGCACGGCATGGAATTTGTCGACAGGCACGGAGGAAGCTCTCGTACAAAACCAATTCAGCATTTGTTAATCCAACGAACCAACTCTAGGAAAACAGAAGACGCGGATCGAGTATCAATCTAGCGGTCAACAATCTCCTACTTTCGGATAATAAAAAGTGATTTCATTTCTCAATCCGAACAACATTGTCTCAACCAATCAACTTCAATCATTTCTATCCAACGATTGGAACAGAAAACACAACCTTCATACGGATCCTAACCGAATCTGACGAACATAATCAAACCAAAATTTTTATAAAAACCCCTTATCTCTTCCTATAACCAACCTCACAATCCAAATCTCGATCAAGACAGAGAAAGAGAAAGATAGAAAATCATTACTGTAGAGAGAACAAAATGTCAGGAAGAGGGAAAGGAGGTAAAGGATTAGGAAAGGGAGGAGCAAAGAGACACAGGAAGGTATTGAGAGATAATATTCAAGGTATTACTAAACCAGCAATAAGAAGATTAGCAAGAAGAGGTGGTGTTAAACGTATCAGTGGATTGATTTATGAGGAAACAAGAGGTGTTCTCAAGATCTTCTTAGAGAATGTGATTCGTGATGCTGTTACTTACACTGAACATGCTAGAAGAAAGACCGTCACTGCTATGGATGTCGTCTATGCTCTCAAGAGACAAGGAAGAACCCTCTACGGATTTGGGGGTTAGGGTTTTGTTTAAAAATGTTGAAATTAGGTTTTCAATTTTTATTTTCTTTTTCGTTGGGTTTCAAATGTACTCGCCTACTCGGAGATTAACTTAATCCAATCTTTTCTCTTATTTTTAATTTCTCCATCAACAAATCCAGTATCAGATAATATTATTGATTTTGATTCCAGTCAACTATTGATTTCCTGCACCAAAATTACTCATCTTGCCGAATGTCTCCATGTTCTTTTTCTCGTATATAACGGATCTTATGCAATGAAATCTGTGTTGTTTTTTTTGTGTTGATTTCAATTTACTTGTTTCTGTTTAGTTTCTGTATCAAATTACTGAGTATGAGCTTTTACCTCATTGCTTTTCTTGTATTTTGTTGCTCCTGCTGGGTCGGAAACTTGGATTTTGCTTCGATTTATTTATTAATGCTTCTTCGATTCATGTGTGTTTGAAGTTTGTGTTGGTGAGTGATGCCTGTAAAGTGTTTGATGAAATGGAGAACGGGATTAGGGTTCTTGGGGTGCAATGATATCTGGGTTTTGTCAAAATGGGAATGAAGTAGAAGCTTTGGGTGTCTATGGAGAGAGAGATGACAAAGGGAGGAGTTAAAAATGAAAGCATGACTGTGTCGAATATACTCCCTGTTTGTTATGAATCATGGTCTTGAATTCAATGTATTTGTTTCTAATGCTTTAATATTCATGTATGCTAAGTTTGGTGAATACTCCCTGTTTGTTATGAAGCATGGTCTTGAATTCGATGTATTTGTTTCTAATGCTTTAATGTTCATGTATGCTAAGTTTGGTGAATTGGTTTCCTCAAGGTAGGCATTTGGTCAAATGATTGCAAGAGATCCGGTGTCATGGATCTTGTTAATATCTATGTATGAGCAGAATAATGACCCAATTTCTGCTCTTGAGTTTCTTCGGAGATGATGGGATTGGGGAACCAGTTTCAGGCTGATGTGTTTACCTTGGTAAGCTTGGCTTCTGTTGTGTCTAAGTGTGGAAACGATTAGCATTTTATTGGATTGGATGCATGCTGACATGAAGATGGATGCGTGGAGGGCCTGGAGGCAGCTTTATTGGAAATTCTGTTATGGAAATGTGTTCTAAGCTGGGTTGTATGGATTTAGCACATAAGGGCTTCAAGAGGATTGCTTGTATTTATGTAATATCTTGGAATACTCTGATCATGGGACATGCTCAAAATAGTTTAGCCAGCGAGGCAGCTGAGGCTTTCCTCGAAATGGAAGGGTGTAACAGAATTGTGCTGGATCAAGGGGCCTTGGTTAGCATTTTATGAGCTTTCTCATTTAGGATCCTTGCAACATGGGCTGAGTTGCCTTTGACTGATGCGGCAGAAATATGGTATTGAGCCTAGTTTGAAGCATTATGGATGCATGGCGGACTTGCTAGTTCGAGCTGGGTATTTGGACATTGCCGATAAGTAAAAGGTTAGTCCATTGTTTAAAGTTACAGTGTGATTTTGTTAACTGATTCTAATATTTGAAAGTTATGCCGTTCTCCCAGAGTTTTATGTAGACCTCTCTGAGGCAGAACTTTTTTTTCTTTATCACACAAGTTTCCTGACTATCTGCTGCTGTGAGCTATTGTTGTCCCACTGAGAAGTATGATGCAGATTAGCTTGTAGAGTTTCATAGTTGAGCTATTACGAGAGCAGAACTAAATCTTAGAGTGCGTTCTTTACAGTCAGACTTGTAGCACTAGGTCAGTTGCACTACTATGATTAGAGTTTGTCTTTGTATGCAGGAACTTATAGGTCCTGCATTTAGACTGTTTTAGGAAATGACTGAGAATGCAACCTAATGTTGTTACATGTGGAACTCTTAGCAAGTTTTATTTTAATCTAAATCTTTCATTATGCTTGATTGTTCTAAATTTTTTTGCAGTAATAATTCTGTTTTGCCTTTTGAATGGTGTTTCTTAGAGATTATTATAATTTATAAGTTTATAACCAATATTTTAACGCATTCATCATAAATCAACCTGTGATAGTGTTGAATTTATTACACTTGTTATATTGAAATTGTAACTACAAACAAGCTCAGTCGTTACACATGTTATCCTGTGTTGCATATAACTCAAGAGTCCATTAAGATTTGGTTGTTTACCAACGGATATAGGAATATGTGACATCTAACTTCTGGAAAAACAAGAATGTGTGATGCCTAAATGACATGATTCAAGCTGCTTTTACTTTGAATCCTTTTCTTGGTTGTAATGCCTATATAGAAACTATTTTTAATATAGGGTACAGCTGATGCATCTATTATCAACATTCTTACTAGTAATCACCTGTATTGCCGAGATTCTGGTGGACACATCAAATGCCTTTGATGGTCATAGATCCTGAAATGGCTTAATCACGTGATAATCTTGAAATCCTCTTATTCATGGTATGTTTTCGGTGGTTTTCATTGAGATTGTTGATTCAGAACCAACCACTCTAGAGGCAGTTCGTAATTTGTTTTGTTGCTTGCTAAGCATAAAACATTTTGTTTTCTGCAACGTCTGACAGGCCTTTATTACAAATTTGTCTGGCTCATTGAGTGTCCCATTTCTACGTCATTATGGTTTGGGTTTTTATAATAGGTATAGAGGGTCAAATTTGTAGTTCTTTCATCTTTGATTCATGGATTTTGCAATAATGGCCAGTTAGATGTAGCACTGACACTCTCCAAGGAGATGTCTTCTTGAGGATTTTTTAATCACATGTCATTTTTTATTTCATGGGAAGGGAAAATGAAGGCTGGGAAGCTGGTATGCAAAGAAAGTATTTCTGGTCAGTTTTCATCCTTGTTCGGGTGGATATGACATATGAGACACCAAGGGTTCCCTTCTGATTTGGTAGGCGATTATCAACGAAGATAAAGCGTTGAACATCTGCTACAGGTCTTTATGCTATTTTTGTATTTTGTTTGTTTTAGTTTAGGTTCCTTGTTTTGTGTATTGTTGGGATTCAATATAATATGAATACTGCTGGAAACGAGCTGATATCTGTACATTCAACATACTGATAGATGGTCGTTGCCTTTCAGGTCAAGTTGGTTAAGAGTTTTGTTTGATTGGTGAATTTCTGAGGAGGGCTTCTGTTCATTTTTCTTTTATTAATAAAAGGGTCAGTTAGAAAGATTCAATAGCAGCTTTGAAGTCTTAACATGCTCTCTGTTCGTTCTATCCTTGTTACAACAATCTGAATGTACCAAGTCTATAACTGTAATCTACAAGAAATAAAACCAAGCTCGAAGTTAGTCTCTTTCACCCTCTTCAGCTTTTACCTCACTATTGTGATTTTTCTTGGCAGTTTCTGCAGGTGTGGCGTTTTCTGCAAGGGAGCATTCTCTGCTGCTGAAGCTTCAGAGGGTAAAGATCTATCAGTGCGGGCATAGTTTTTTGGACAGCACCAGCCTTAACGTATTTGCTCATGAGTCTGTATTCTCAATCAAATGCTGTAGTTCCTTTAAATTCAATTCAGCCTCAGCGTTATCCCCTTCAACAGCTCTGAAAATCATCAGCTGCCAGTGGTTATCAAAATTGGTATCTACTAGAGGTACTCTTTCAAGGTCTGATCAAGTGTTTGTCCCCATCAAAACTTTCGCATACTTGTGAATACCCCACAGATTCTTCAACCACAGAAGTCACTCCATCGAAACTCTTCAAGGTTACCATCTTTGAAGTTAACGTGACCACTTCCATCAAACAAATTAAGGTCCAACAAAAATAAGAATTCTTGGATGAGAAGAGAAAACGAATGATGTGAGAAATCAAAGCCTTTGTTGACACCGCATGTACATATGGAATTTGTGAGAAACTCAGAACTTAAAACAACAAGAAACCAAAAACAAATAGAACTAAGAAAAGATTGTCATTTTTCGTGGTTGTCTTTGCTAAGGAAACGTATAAAATTACTAGTATATAATAATTCATGTTTTCGAAAAAAATTCAAAAAAGAGTGAGAAGAAGACGGGTTGTGGATACTGGGCCTCATACGGACGTACAGTTGGACACCTGGGCCTGATACAGTGTGGCTTGTTATGTGACCTGAATTGCTTGGCGCCGGTGAGGAAGTGGAATCGCGAAACATCACTGAGAGAAGTAGGGATGTGCAACGGATGGACGGATGCGGATTAGGGTTCATCCGCATCCAATCCATCAAAGTTGCGGATTTGGAAAATCCATCTGTGTCCAGCCCAATCACCCACGGATTTGACATCCGCGGATTAGCGGGTGATATGGGCCGGATTTAACTAGGTTGTACTTTAGGGTTGATCCTTTTGAAATGTACATGCATGTAAGAATCTCATCTAAACACATTAAAATAAATTTGACGGAAATGAACAAGAAGGGAGGAGCATACAAAGGCCTTGGGTGCATCAGCTTGAACAAGTGAAACTCCAGCACTTCTGTCGGCACCTTGGTTACTGCCTTCATGAATAATAGAACTCAAAAATTTAATGCAAGCAGATGCTGGTGGTCCTTCTGATCTACAAAAATAATTACTACTGTTTTATTAATGGCCGTAAAATATTGAAGGAAATGAAACAAGAGTAAGGCCTCTTCCTATGGGTATGGCAAAAAAATGTTGTTTGGCATGCCAAATGAGTTTTCCCACTATGGTAGATATGCTAAACTTGATTAAAAACATATATTTAATTGTGTTGGGTGAGATCCTAATGAATAAAAAATATATTTGTGTTTGTGTGGTGGGGTATTTATAAAAGTTTTAGTGTTATAATATATTTAGTGGGACCCTTTAAATATAAAAATATATTAGAATAATGAAAAAGTTGGAGAGAAGGATAATTTATATATATATAAAATTACTGGAGATAAAGTGAATATCATTTGGAGATAAAGAGAATATCGCCGGCGATAGATTTTCTGTCGCTCAACGAAGCGATAAAATCTCTATCGCTCGATGGAAACTTCCGTCTCTCCTATGCCTATAAAAGGGGAATAACATATTGGCATATGAGTTTGTGATTTAGCATACCCATAGTGGGTGCATATATGCCAAATATCAGTGTTTGGCATACCCATAGGAAGATGCCAAAAAAGAAAATGCTCTCCTACTCTATAATGGGTAATCTCATTGTGGACTTGGTCGAGATTTCTTATTTTTCCAAAGTTGGGATTTTGGGCCTGTCATTTAAACAATCAACTTGGGATTGCGACCGGGTTACTCCACCTAGATCAAGGCATCAACCCAATGACATAGGTAGGGTACGTTCTCAATAGGTGATCCTACGGTGCGGGTGAATCCGCGGATTTTAAAGTTCAACCGCAACCAAATCACTAAAAGTGCGGATTTGAGAATTCCACCTGTGTCCGGCCCATAGATCTTGCAGATTGGATTTCACCCGCAATTTTGCAGACGAATACGGGTGAAATCCGCGGTTCCAGACTTTTTGCTCACCCCTAAAGAGAAGGTAAAATAGGGGATATAAAGCAGGTAAAATAAGGGATCCAACCAACCTTAGTGGGGGATCGACCCCTACCTCTCGCCTGTACCACGGGAGAATAGTGTTGTAGTAGTGTCTTATTCGATGTATTAGATAGACCTAATTGTTAAATCTTAACAGAACTACTACAAGGTATTTATAGATAGCCGTTACAGGGTTGTTACATAGACACAACTAATTATAGATAGCACAAGGATAAGGCACACTCAAAAGAGAAACAAAATAACAAAAAGGTACATTTTTTCAGAACATCACTCACCCTTATACCTCCCTCAAGCTTAATATGTGTAAAATACACAAGCTTGGATACAAGAATGAAAAATAAATCTTTAGACAACCCCTTGGTAAAGAGATCAACAAGTTTAATTTGAGAAGCTACAAACTTGATGACCAAAAAAATTTGTTGAACCAAATCTCTAATGAAATGGTAATATATTTTTATATGTTTAGTCCGAGCATGGAAGATAAGGTTACATGATAAGATTGCACTCAGATTATCACACAGCATGAAGGGAGAAAGAGATACCTAACTCCTTGAGCAATTAAAAGACACACAACATATTAGCTGAAGTGTTTGCCTGAGACTTGTACTCAGCTTCATCTGAGGATCTTGATACACTAGGATGCTTCTTGGAAGTCCATGAGATGAGTAAAGAACCTAAAAATACCGAATATACAGAAGTATTCTTCATTTTTTCTGGGAATCCTACATAATGTGAGTCTGAATAGGTAGTAATAGTTGACAAGTCAGATGAGGCAAAGTGTTTCCAGATCCCGAACTACCTTTCAGAAACCTCAAAATGCTTTTGACAATATTCAAGTGTTCAGTGGTAGGTTGATGCATAAACTGACATACATAGCTAGCAACATAAACTATGTCAGGTCTAGTCACTGTAAGATACTGCAAGCCAACAAATAGGATCCTAAATAACATAAAAAGAACATCTAGGTCCTTTCACAATTACAAGATTGGATGGTTCACAATCAACCACCTTGACAAGCAAATCCAAAGTAGATTTCTTATGAGTAAGAAACATAGTCTTGGAAATATTATTTCTTGAAACTTCATTACCCAAAAATAATACAATGATCCCAAGTCCTTCATAGAAAACTCGAACTCAAGTAAAATATAAGTGCACTCATCAAAGAATAAGAACTGTCAACAAGTATGATACCATATATATTCAACAATTGGAACATCACCATCTTCTGTAGAGTTGTAAATGAATAATACTCCCCCTGTCCCACTATTAGTTGACCTATTTACTTTTATATTTTGTCCTATAATATATGACCTATATCACTAAACAAGGAGATATTTATAAAATTACCCTTTTAATTGATTATAAGAAATATAAGAAATATGCACAATTTGATAGGCATGTTTATATTTGTTACGTATGTGTTTTAAAATGCTTTTCAATGGTATGAAGTTTGCGACCATCCGTGGTGTAGTTTGATAGATAAGTCATTTCAAAATTTCACTAGTTATTATCCATAACGGTATAATTGTAAAAAATACTTAAAAGTACTCATTTCCCTTCTTTGCCTTAAGAATTGTGCAAACTTGAACTAGGTCATCAAATAGTGAGACGTAGGGAGTAAGTGATAGCACTTGGACTGAGCAAAACTATATATATTATATTTAATAAGAAAACTACTAAATTTCTGAAACCAAGCTCTAAGAGCTTCTTTCAAGCAATACAAATAATTTTTGCAATGACATACATAATCATCATTACCTAGAAATTTCAAACCAGATAGATGCTTCATGAAAACACATTTATTTATTTCGGTGCAAACACCAAATAGTTGATATTTCCGAAACTCTATAAAGGTCTCCATTGTCCAATTTCAGGGTAAATATTTCTTACTCACCAAACAAAAAAGTGAAAATTTCGGAACCAATATTTCTTAAAGATATAATTGTGCAAAGATTTTGAAATCAATTTTGTTGCACCAATGACTATATTATATTTCCATCATTATATCAGCGAGATCCATTTAGAATGATACTGATGATCCCCATCTTAAACCAATGTTATCATCTCATCGGATATCATTAAGATTGACATGTGATAGTTTTAGCCGTTGGGATGAATAAAGAGTGGTAGTTATGTTTTAATGAATAGTAATGTAAAATTTGATCCAGGTATGATTAAAACCAGGAGAATAAAAAAGAGTAAGAAGAAAGAAAAATTGATGGTCAAAGTTACTTCTCTCTCTGATCTTACAGAAGCAAGTTCTTAATTTGGTATTTAAGATTATATATCACCAACCTCATGTAAGATTGGTTTTACGTATTCAATTTTCAGTTTCTTCTTATCAGAATAACAAGAAATAGGTGTTCATGAAGATTTAGTAAATTGCGAATTTTATGTCTCAAATTTTATGAAGAAGAAATAGTTTTGGAATAATAGAATAAAAAGTGAAAACCACTTCAAAGAAATCTAGTCCAATTATGAAAGCAGGAATGTGCACTCTCAGTTTACGGGGAGTGCACAAATTTGGACTCGAATAATTGAATGCAAAGGGAATACTTACTTAAATAAATATGAATTGGTTGGTAAATAATAAAAGCTAAGTAAAAGGAAATAATAAAATGGGGAGCTAGAGAATAATAAAATAAGTAGAGAGGATTCTTTGGCATGGTTATTTTCACACTGCCCATAATTTCGGCGCCATTATTTTTTTTGAATAAAACCCAAATAACAATGAATTCGGATCTAAATATTTCGTGATATGTTCATAATACTCTGTATTTCTATCAAAAATGAGCACAAACCGAGATGTATAATACCGCTATCCACCATGTGGATCGTTGAAAAATGATTTGAAATTGATAGATAGTGATTTTTGGTATCTCAATGCATTAATTTTTTGTATGAATATGAAGCTTTGTTCGGTATCTCAATGATTTGAAATTGATAGATAGTGATTTTTGGGAACTGCGACCCAAAAAGCTTTGGTATGAATATCAGTCTTACAAACAGAGAAAACTATTATATGTTGAAAAAGCGGAGGTATAACTGAAAAAGCGGGGGTCTAACAACCGCACCCAATATTTTGTTCGGTAATCTGTATGAACTAACTCCAATATAATTCCAAGAGAATCAACTAGATAGTCAGACTCAATCAAGGAAATATATCTAAGAGTTATATCTCTGTTTCTTTATGTAATCAGTAAATCAAACATATAGGAATCCGTGAGCCTGATTATTATGAGAAACAACTTGAACGATACTAAAGAGCAATGTTCAAGTGTCAATCAATTCTAATCAACAACCAAAGGTTGGATTTACCAATTGATTGAACTACGCACAACAGGAGATATTTCAATTATATAAACAAATATAATGCGAAAAAGAAATAACACAGATACCAGAAATTTTGTTAACGAGGAAACCACAAATGAAGAAAAACCCCGGGACTTAGTCCAGATTTGAAAACCACACTGTATTAAGCCGCTACAGACACTAGCCTACTACAAGTTAACTTCAGACTGGAATGTAGTTGAGCCCTAACCAAGTCTCACACCGATTAAGGTACATTTGCGTTTCTTATGCCTCTGAATCCCAGCAGCACTCTACACATTTGATTCCCTTAGCTGATCTCACCCTCAACTAAGAGTTTCTACGACCCAAAGTCGAAGACTTTATAAACAAATCTGTCTCCCACAAAAAATCTATTACGATAGATAAATCATCTCCCATAGAAGTACCTATGAAATTTTTGTTCCATCTTTTGATAAATCAAGGTGAACAGGAACCAATTGATAATCTGGTCTTATATTACCGAAGAACAACCTAAAAATATCAATCACCTCATAATAACTTAACTATATGGTAGTAGAACAAGTTATTATGGAATCACAAAGAATGAGACGAAGAGCTTTGTGATTACTTTTTATCTTACCTATCGGAGATTGAATCTTGAGCAAATCTTAGAGAAGATAGTACTCAATACGATAGAACACGATAAGATAAGAACACGCAACTACAGAGAAAATATTTGGGTCTGGCTTCAGAATCCCAATGAAGTCTTTAAGTCGTTAACCTATAATGGTTTTAGGAAAAACCTAGGTTAAGGGAGAATCGAATGTAGTCGCAACTAGTTCACACATAAGGTGTGGAGATTAGGTTTTCCAGTTGCTAGAGTTCTCCCTTATATAGTCTTCAAATCAGGGTTTGATAGCTTTAAAACAAAGCAATCAATATTCACCGTTAGATGATAACCTGATTTAAGATCCAAGATAAGTTTGCTTAAAACCAAAGCAATATCTCTCCACCGATGATAATTAAGTGTATTAATCGAATCATTAATACACTTAATTATTTGTGCTAGCACTAATCAAGGGAATATTAGCTATTACTAAAATAAAATTAGTTGGATAGGGGTTTTCCAAATTATTATTTAATACCCTTTTTTTCTTGTCATTTAGTGAGCCCTCCGGACACCCTTTTTTCAGTCCCAATAATAGAGTTTCTTTCTTTTCCTTACTTCATCTTCATCCTCCTAATAGATGGTAATCTATGTTGAAGGTTTTCATCAGCGTCTCGTCAATCAAGTAAGCAAATAATTTAACAAAATTGGTTTAGATTTTGTTGATTTTGTCTTGTTTCTGTTAACGAGTTCTCTTTGATTTTGATTATTGTTAATGGGATTTGCTTGTTTGTTTCAGATAAAGAGAGAAATTGGGACTCTAAAGTTTCGAGGCATCCTGATGTTGTCAGATTGCATGAGGTATGTGTTATCTTCATTTGATCTTGTTTTTTGTAGATTTTTATCGAAATTTTGTTGAAATGGTATGAAATTTTAGGAAATGTAAAGATTTTTTCGGGTTTGGAATGAGGAATTTCTCAATTATGATTGATAACTGCTATGACCATATAGACAGATTGTTGGAAATATATGTTTTAAAACAAAATGTATTTCCATTTATTATTTTAATAATAGTCTTAATGATCTTCTTAAAAGACATTTATTTTGTTATAAATTTCTTACCGTTTCATATTAGAAGAGAAAATGATTTTTATTAAATCATATTAATGTTTTCATTAAACTCATTTATAAAATTTATTGACTATAAAATATATTTTGGTTGGAAAAACAAATATAAAGTTTTTCTTTAATGTTTTTTGAGTTTTTTGAAAAAAAAAATCAGAATTTTTGAGAGAAAGAAAACTAGTGTTTTATCACTTGTTTTCTACAAATTTGATTATGAGCAAGAATTTAAGTGTACAAGTATCACATACTCTCAAAGTGCAAGAGTGATTGTGAGAGAGATTTTACTCGGCTGTTTTATCCTGGGGACGACGCGACATGGAAGAAATGTTTGCATAATTTTGGGCAGAGCCGCGAAACGTCTTAAAGAGAGCGACCTGGTCGTGACTCAACCATAACATTATTTGTTTGGTTTTTCTTTGTGATTGTTTTGCAGGCGGATTTCGGCAATTTTTCTAACACAGATGATCTATTGAAACCCTCCGCATTGGCCGGAAGGAGCGTTGACAATACAATGTGTGTACTAATCATCATTTCACTTCATGGTGTTAGTCTAAAGAATGTTGATATTTGTAGGAGGATAGCCTCCTATCATGATAATGCCTCAGATTTGTATAAAACTATATATTCTAGTTAGTCTTTTTTTTTTTTTTTTTTTCCTAATGGGAAAAGATCATATATTAACTAGCAAATGTAATACAAGAGGGTTACAAATTCATTTTTATCAAAAACATTAGAATCTATGCTAGCTTTTTGAACTTTTTGATGCAGTTTGGTCGACATATGTTGAAGATTTTAATCCTTGCTTTCTTGGAAATGTAGTCCATTCTTTGAATTATGCTTCCTCGCAATATATTTCACTTTATCTTGAGGTAGTTCACTCAAAATTATCCTTGCTTCGTGCATAGTGTTTTCCGCTGTCCACGAAAAATCTGAGCTTACCACTTTGCAATCTGTGACTTTTGAAACGTTAGACAAAACATTTTCTTTTAGTCAAGTAACTGCCTTTAGTAAAGATTTTGCATCTGTGTGAAATGCTGACGTAGCCCACTCCGAACCCGCTGATAAGTGCATGAAAGTCTCATGATCCGCCGAGTCTAGGATAAAGGCATAACCCATCGACCAATCTTCTTTCGGAAAGGACGCATCTATGGAAATTATCCAATCTGAATTTAGGTCGGACCAGGAGTAATTGATTGAGATTTTCTTTTAGGGGTAGATTGTAAAAATCTTGAAGGATATTGAAGGGGTAGATTGTAAAAATCTTGAAGGATATTGAAGGGGTAGATTGTAAAATCTATTAATTTGGCCTTTAGGATCTGGATTTATTTTCTCAAAAACAACCGAGCATCTATATTTCCAGATGAACCAAATAATGGTGGATATTCTTTCCTGTAAATTGATAAAATCAGGTTCCGTAGTCCACCATCTAACCCAAGAAATAATCGTGTATGTATTGCATTTTAAGATTAAATTTTCGAGGGAGAGACTAAACCAAATTGGTTTTGCGTAAGGACACTCTCTGAAGAGATGGTATTCCTTTCCTGCGCTTGATTATTATACATCTGACAGTTCGTGTCAATATCTGGATTGTGCTCTCCCAATCTAGAAGAAGTTGGAAGAGCTTTTTGAGCTAGTCTTATTCTTGGGATTGCCTGAATTTGCCAAATCTTTTCCAAGGGAAAGTCTAAAATGTCATTATTATCTTGATCCTGCTTTGCTAGAAAATTACAAATATTCTTAGCCGAGAATTTCCCTGAGTGATGATGCCTCCATCTAATAATGTCTTGCTCTTGTCTCCTTGGATTTATAGCTTGAATTTTTTTTTCTATCCTCTGGGTATAAATATTTGTTTAGTTTTTCCTGATCCCATTTATTTTTTTCCGTCATTAACTCTTGTAGCATTGTTGGTGCATGATCTTGTAAGTTGAGAATTTTGTGGACAATATCCGCATTAGGAATCCATCTGTCCTCCCATATTTTTACCCGATGCTCCGTTTTTGACTTGCCAAACGAAATTTCCCTTAATCAGTTCTTAACCTTTTTGGATGCTCGTCCAAATCCACGACAAATTCGAAGTTCTGGAGGCTTCAAGTGGGTGTGAATTTTTGGAAATACTTGGCTTTAAGAAGTTTAACCCATAATTGTTTTGTTCAGTGATTAACCTATTGGCAAGTTTTGTGAGGAGAGATATATTAAATTGATGCTGGTTTTTAATTCCTAAACCTCCTTGAGAGACAGGCTTGCGCATATACTTGTCCAAGCTCTTATGAAACCTCCTTGCCTTTTTGCCCTTTTTTTCCACAGAAGTTTCTTTGAATTTGGTCAAGTTGATCTAGAGTTTCTTTTGACATGAGCTAGGACTTGCATTTAATAAGTTGGGTAGGCTTGAAAAATCGATTTAATCAAAATTGTCTTGCCCGCTTGGGATAGAAGTTTGGATTTCCAATCTTGTTGAGTGAAATAATATTTTTGAAGGAGAGGCTCAAAGTTGGCTTTTCGATTCTTATCAAAGAAAAGAGGTGTATCTAAGGGACTTCTAGAATTTTGGCTACAATTTTCCCATGTTTGGGATGGATACGGGGACTAAAATAAATACTTGATTTTTTATAAATTAACCATCTGACCAATGATTTTTCCCAAAAACAGTAAAGTGTCAGAAGGTTTTTAGCTTCCCCAAGATCCGCTTTAGTGGATTTTTGGTAGTTTGAATACCACGGATTCTTACTGATTCTAAATTATCTATAATTAAATACACCCTTAAAATAGTTGACTTTTTTTATTAAAAACTTATAAATGTATCTTAACCAATGTAGTCAATATCGGATTTCGGTGAATATCGGTCGAGTACCGAGACACGATATTTCGGTGGATACCGGTGAAATATCGGCCAATATCGGCGAAATATCGGCCAATCCGTGCAATATCGGCATCTCGATGAAACACAAACCGATATTATCGGCGGTATCTCGGCCATCTCGCCGAGATTAACTACATTGAACTTAACCAAAAAAATAAAATAAAATAAAAAATGATGCCCCTGTTATAAACCTAAAGTTTAATTACTAAGATGCCCTTTGTGTCTAAGATTAGGGTTTACATACCTTGGGCACCAAGTCCTCTATCTATATAAATAGAGACTTAAAACTTTGTATTTTATACACATCTAATGAGAACTCTTCTTCTTTCTCCCTTTACTTTGTGTCTTCTTCTCTTCTTTCTCTATATTACAAGACGTTATCAGACACGTTGCTCTACAAATAGAACGGAAGAAAATTACCGACCTTCAACAAATTTTAAGAAGAAACGTGTTCCGAGAGTTTAAGAAGAAGAAAAAGTGTTTCGAGATTTTTTTTCTTTCTTTTTTCTTCTCAGCCGTATAAAACAACAACCTAAAAAAGGAGAAGCTCTCGACCTAATATTTTGTTTAATATATATTCTTTATGTTGGTTGTAATTAATCTTAACGAGATCCGGTTTGTTTTGTACTAACGTTAACTCTTGTTCACCTTTTGCATGTATGCACTCACCTCGGCTGGATACAGGTGTTGTGAATCTTCTGATGTCTGTGGTGTATTCTATATTCCACTACTATGAAAACTCTATGCCTAGATCGATAAAGGAGGGTCCATCAAAACTTAGCCAGATGTACAATTTATTAATCCGTAACGGTTTTTATTTTCTTATTATATTTTGTAAATTGATTGATTTTTTTTTATTTTTTTAGACAGTTATATCAACCCATGTAACGGGTGGACAAATTATTAATTTTTTGCAAAGCGATTTGATTTACATCTTCTCTAATTCCTTCCTAGAGAAAGAAAAATAATAAACCTAATTCGGTTTATTGTTTACGATTTTTATTCCCTAATGGCTTGTAATTAAAAATTAATATTTTCTTTCTTCTCTTTTTCTTTTCCATAGAGAAAAGAAAAATAAATCCATTGAAAGATGATTTATACAGTTACTATTCCTTTAATGAAACTGTAATCACCAAAAAATGGTGTCATCGTAACTAATTACGTGCATGGTTGAAAAACCTAAGGCCAATTAATTTTGGTATCTTTGTTCTTTAGGCAAAGATCATGTGATTTTTTTAGCTGGTTTCTATTCCTTTACAAGAAACCATCTCTTTAACCACAAAGTGGATTTTCCCTATGGGATGAGTGAGGACTAGCATGACAACAATTTTTTTTCCTTTTTTCGTCTATACGATTTTCATGAATCGTACAAAGAGGACTGGTGTTGGATTCTCTATCGCTTATATGAGATGCTAATATAGTTTGGTTCTTTACCAACACCATTGGTTTCTATTTCTTACCGGAAACCATGGATTTTTCTAAATTCAATAACGAAAATGATTTCTTTATCTTTCTCAAGAAGAAACATTTTCTCTATCGATCCTAGAGTGAGATATCGTTATTAGGATTTAAGCAAATTACACGTACCAATAAAACGAGGAATTGCTGCATTCCCGAGGGATATTGACCAATTTTATTTTCCTTGTGGTAATTATTCTCCAAAATTTTAAATTGTTCCACTTGTAGCTGGACTTGGACACTAAAGATCAAGGGGTGCGCACCCGGCTTGTTAGCCAATATTATTAGTCCTTGAAGTGACTATATTAATCTTGAATTTATTTTTTATTTTTTTGAAAAATAAAGTGTCCACAATTTCATGTCGTTGAGGTCATGAAATTATTTGGAGATTTATTTGCATATTTTATATCTTTTGGGTTGTAACCAATAAAATCCATGCTTTGTTCAATTTGTATATCAAGTGGATTACATTTTCGGATAATTTTTAGTGATTCTGGATTCAAATTATCTACTCTCCAACCAGGTATTGTTAAAAACTAGAAATTATTCTTAGTATATGTCCTCGAATTAATCGGATAATACTTTACGAAACTTGATTTCGTATATGAGATACAATTATTTCCGCCTTAATCAGGGGGAGACTATATACACTATCAAAAGGTGGTGTTAATTAACTAAAGTTATATCAATTTCTCTCCCATTAAATCAAATCGATAAATGCTGCCATTAAATAATAGGCGTGAAATTATCTCATTTAGCTTTTCCATAAGCTAATGTCGTTTGAAAAGGCAAATCCAATCACTTCTAGCAAAAATGTAGCAATTTGCTACATGCTATAGATAGTGCTATGATAGAGTCTATCATAATATGATTCACATTCTCAAAATTAATATCTCCTCATTTGACGAGGAGGAGATTATAATGCTGCATGAACCGGTACCGATAAAATTTGAATTTTTCAAAGTGTGTATACACCAGAGAATTGTGTTGGGTCATAATAAACTAATGATTGTCGAATATTCATTTACAGTAGCTACATAAATAATAAAAGATGGTTGTTGTTAACCCCTCTAGAGAGAAATATCGACATATGTGATTGGTTGGCATACAATCCAAATCAAATTGGATTAATTTCTCGATTGACACGATTTTGGATCCATGACTTAGCACCCTAAAAAAATGCCAAGCCTATTATAATTAAAGGTTGGTGTAGTCATATTGCGTATTATGAGAAATAAGTCGTTTTAAGAGCGATTGAGGGTTATAAGTTCAAGCCCGAGGATTGGTTCAATAATATATCATTCTCCCTATATGATGCATTTTGCGTGGTAGTCTTGAAGGACTCGTATTGCATTCACACAAGTGATTTGCTTGGAGAACATATTCAAATTTGTATTCTTTGAAGGATTCATATTATATTCAGGCAGCCACTTGACTTGATTATGTCAGGTTTAACAATCCTATATGTGTTTTTAGAAGTTTGGTACCAAACCGAAAATCCGGATTAATTAGTTGATGATATCAACTTTATAGGTCTCTTGAGGAGTCCTTAAAAACACAAAAATCCACGCTTTAGGAGCATAAATTCTATTTTATTTCTATATTTCTTTCTTAAATCTGCAGTTGGAATTATGCTAGCATAAACTCGTCTTTAAGATAGACTAGAGTTATTCTTTTGATGCTTATTTAAATTTTTTTTTAGAAACTCATATAATTGGGTTAGCATCAATAAAAATGTCAAAATTTGTACTCTTTTCCCTTCGTTTCAGGTTTTGTCCCATGTGGTTTTCCTGACAAGGTTTTAACGAGGCAATATCTCTGACGTTTAAATTTCTTTTAATGTTGATATTTGTGCTCTTTTTCCTTCGTCCATTTTTTTTTCCCATTGGGTTTTAATGGTAAGGTTTTAGTGAGGCAAATCAATTCAACATGGTGGTCATCCAAGAGGGAGTTGCATCAATTGTGATTATTTGGTGGATTCCCACCGTTGAATAGGTCATTTTGTTAGACCAAATCAACATGACAATCTCCTAGAAATTTGGATGTTCATCAAAACCACATAAGGTATGCACACAAATACCATGTTGTTCACTTACGGTAACGTATCTACATCTCGGCTCTTTTGTCGAAGAAACTCCATCAACGACTTCATCAAATCATCACGAGAAGTTAGCATTAAACCATCACACAAATTCTCAATGTTGAAGAAGAACGTAGACTCTACAAAAGTATTAACCGAAGACAATACTGCCTGTGCAACATAAAAGAAGACTTCATCAACCAATATACATCTTCATTGAAGCACAAATGATCTTTTGCATTCAAGAAAATTGTTCAGCGAAATTGGGATGTCACGACTCAAAGATTTGCAAGCCAAGAATTTACTGAAGTACTCATCAGGGGGAGCACCATCATACAAGGTGCATTCTACTGGACTCATCATGTTGTACTCTTTTTCCTATGTCGAGGTTTTGTCCTTTGGGTTTTTCCTTGTCAAGGTTTTAACGAGGCAACGTTTGTGTGTCCAACATTGTTTCAAGTCTTTACGCGTATATGCAATTTCAGGTTTTTCTCTTTTGAGTTTTCCTGGTATATTTGTGATGACTTAGCCACAGTGGTCATCAGGGGGAGTGTTATAAACCTAAAGTTTAATTACTAAGATGCCCTTTGTGTCTAAGATTAGGGTTTACATACCTTGGGCACCAAGTCCTCTATCTATATAAATAGAGACTTAAAACTTTGTATTTTATACACATCTAATGAGAACCCTTCTTCTTTCTCCCTTTACTTTGTGTCTTCTTCTCTTCTTTCTCTATATTATAAGAGCCCCTAGGAATATGTTGGCCAAAGTTCAACTTTGGGCACTTTATGTCAGGGCCGGCCCTGGGGGTCCAGGGAGGGCATATTTCTACTGAGTTACAAGAGAAGAAGCCTCATTTGAGTGGTTCAAAGGTGTCACGAATGATGTTGCAGGGCATGATCAAAATGTGGGTTGCAAAGTAGATATTTGAACTGGCATTTTTATGCATTTTAACTCTATCGTTGTGTCTGTAATTTCAATTGCACAAGACTTGTGTCAAAATGCAGTCTCTAACAATGTAAATATTTGGTGGTCTTATGAACCATCTTGCTGTGTAACTCATCACCTCAACTTGAATGGGGTTTATTTGATAACTGAGTTATTTGCACCAAATATTTTGATTATAATGATGACCAACTGAAGAAACTTTGCCACAACTTGCTTCCATTTTGTGGAAAACTTTAAGGAACATCATAGGACATAGGTTATACAAACACAAATGTATCCAAAAATAACATTGGCACATTTTCTTCGTATCACAATGGGATGCACCTTTTAATCAGTTTTTGCCACACAACTTGCCTTATTGTGGTAGGTTTTGTAATGTAGTTTCTTGGACCTTTTGATTTATTTATGAAGTGCAGGAATCTGATGATGGCTCTGTATTTATGATAATTAAAAGCAAAGGAAGCAAGCTATCTTTTGTTTTCAGTAAACAGATCATTTCTCTTCCAGACTACAAATATGGCAATGATCGGGACAATTAGAAATAGGGGGACTTGGTCACCTAGGGATCTTTTTAAGAAAGAATTCAAGAATAGTGATGGTTGGTTTTGATCATCATTTCTCTTCTGAGTACAAAAATGGTTTATGAATGGGACAGTTAGCTAGAATATGACTTGGCCACTTGTTCTTTTAAGTAAGAATTCAAGAATTGGTTTTGATCATTTCTTTCTGCATTACAAATCTGATTGTGACAATTAGAGCATTTATAAGATGAGCAGTAAAGAAGAAAAAATGAAGAAAGAAAACCAGAGACCAGAAACAAACTTCTTCTTTTTTTTGATCGGTGACTAGAAATAAACTTCTTGCTTCAGAAAATAGAGGTTAGAGCAGAGTGCCATTACCGAATGGGTTTAGCAATGGCATTGAGTCTTTGTGGGTTGGTTCTTTTGCTTCATTTCGCATCATTTTGTCCTTCCTGCATTACCTTCGTTTCAGGTACTGTTTATTCTTCTTCTTCTTCTTCTTGTTAAACATATTTTGGATCAGTAAGCAAGTGTGATTTTAACAAAATCTGAACAAAAGAAGAAGCGAGACCATCCTGTCACTGAGGTTTACAGACATACCCTTGTAGCATTTTCATTTTTACCTTTTATGGTATTTAGTAGCAGGTCATTTTTGACATTTCAACCGATATGTGACCCCAAAATCATGGTTTGTTTTTCTTTGCATCAATTTCTTTTGAAGTCTATGTATGAAACAGATTTCTATAGAAAACCTGGCATCACTGAACACCATATTTTTGATTTGAATTTCCAGCCAAAGTTGAGTTTATTTAACATCATCCTTGCCTTGTACCACATTCTTTATCAAACTACTCAAGATGATTCCTGGAGGTTTTTAAATCGCCTAATAATTCGCTTTTAATCTCAAATTGGAACTATGAGTTTAAATCGCTTTGGGTCAATTCGAGTCGACTGTACGAGTCCAAAATCATACTTACGGTTTGACTCGCACGAGTCCAAAAGCTATGCGAGTCAAGAACTTTTGGTTTAGTCGATTCTTGTTCAGCCTGACAGAAAAGTGTGCATAAACTAGAATATCGAGAATTCAATTTTGCAGTGTTCTGATTAACATTTGCACAAAAAGTACTTAAATGTTAGGCAACATTTTGCCCAGAATTGTTCCCATGGGTAAAAGGAATATCGTAAGACATTAGTTTATAGCACGATTACTTGTAAATAAACTTATTTACAAGTAGTAGTTTGTAATCAAACTACTGAAGTCCATTGCTTGATCGTAATTGATTGCTTTATCTTTGAATTATGCTTCTTGTATAGCTAGGCACAGTCTAAAAATAAATGTTGAGTAGATTCTTCTTTAGCATAAACAACAACTTTGAGATTGAATCTTGCGTTAATTCTCTGATTAACCGCAACATTTTTGAATTTTAGGTAACATTTTTGCCTCTTGCCAAGAATTGTTTCCATGGGAACTCTGAAGTAGGAGAGGATCCAAGAAGCTAGGAATACTGTCAGACAATAATAGGTTATAGAACGATTTATTTATAGACTTGCCAGTAGGAATTGTTGCCTCTACTTCATTGGCAAGAAAAAGAATATTTCCATCTTCTGGAATAGTTGGTTTGAATTATCCACTTATGAATCTCCAGACCATTTTGGACACCAATGACTTAATAACAACCTCCATAGTCCTCATTCTTACTCCTACAAAATCTGCTTGCAATTAACAAAGTGAAGTTTCCTTGTTTCTGTACCATGCATGCCCACACCAAAAGAATTTTGAATTCTTGTGATTTGCTGAATTACCCCTTTAGGAAGAAGTGTAGTGCCCATGAAGAAGTTTGGAATAGAAGAAAGGACTGATTTTGATCATGCTGTCCTATCTGCAGAATTTAAGAAATATAATCTCCAGAATTTTGGACATGACACACATTTATTGGTGTTCTATTTTTCAGGTTATGAACATCGCTATGAGGACACTGGTATATTGAAGGGGACCCCTTCATGGATGAGCAACTTGGACTTCTTAACTTCTTCAAATATTGTTGTGCCACATGTTGTAGTTGCTAAGGATGGATCAGGGAATTATACAACTGTTCAAGAAGCAGTTGCATCGGCCCCAAGCAACAGTGATACACGCTATATAATTTATATAAAAAGAGGGTCTTACAAAGGGCAGGTTGTTATAGAAGCACCCAAGATGAACTTGATGCTGGTTGGTGATGGAATGCACTCCACTATCATAACTGGGAGCTTGAACAAAGTTGATGGAACTGATACCTTTAACTCAGGCACAGTTAGTAAGTGATTTTGCACTACTGTCTTCTTCTTCCCTGTGCCAACATTTCCTCCCACTTGAAATGATACTTGTCTTTCAATTGCAGTTGTTAATGCCAAAGGGTTCATCGCACAAGATATTGGCTTCGTGAACACGGCCGGTCCAGCAAAGAATCAGGCAGTTGCACTACGAGTCAGTGGAGATAAAGCTATATTTCTTCGATGCATGATGAATGGGTACCAGGATACCTTATATGTGCACAGAGGTTTTCAGTTCTATAGGGAATGCTTGGTTATGGGGACGGTTGACTTCATATTTGGAGACGCTTCAGTTGTCTTCCAGAGTTGCACGATCAAGCCGAAGTTGCCACTTCCTGGCCAAAGTAATATGATTACAGCACAAGGTAGAGTGACTGGCAGAGGTAAGACAGGTATCTCCATCCAAAATTGCAAAATCGTGCCTTCTCGAGCATTAAAGGCTAACATCAGTTCAACCAAGACGTACTTGGGTCGTCCTTGGAAACAGTTCTCAAGAACTTTTGTCATGGAGTCGTACATTGGATCTTTCATTGATCCCGAAGGATGGCATCCATGGGATGGTGCACACTTCGGATTGGACAAATTGTACTATGGTGAGTTTGCAAATTGGGGGCCTGGCGCGAGCACATTAAGAAGAGTCAATTGGACAGGATATCATGCCGTCAAGGACGCTTCTGATGCTTTGGAGTTTACAGTGGCCAATCTGATAAAGGGAAGAGACTGGATGGACTCTAATGTTGTGAACTACACTCTAGGCTTCTTCAATAAAACACATTAAGTCTGGATCCTATTTGAGAACATTATGTGAGTAAAAGAAAAGCTACCATTGTAATTTGAGAGACACCATGAATATACCCTGAAATCTATTTGTATTCAACGTATATGAGCTTCCTCGTATAAATTTAAACACAAGTGCTATATCTCAAAACCAGTTTCACAATTAATTGGTTAACAAGATCCTAAATCGATTTACTAGCATTCCCCCTTGAATATCTTATATACAAACATATATACCCAGTCTAGCATTTACTAGGAACAATATATGCACTTCTTCAAGGTGTCAACCATATCAGTTTGCTGTCTTGCAGAACAATTTTAGAATGCTTCTTATTGTAAAATGCAGTTGAGTCAATCTCAAGAGCATTTACTTCCAGGTAAAGAACATTCTCAGATGCTTCAAGTAGTTTTTACTTTCTAGCACTAGGGTCAAATGATATGTAATACCCGTGTTTTTAGCATGATACATGCGCGAAGATGCGCCATGACCGGAGATGAAACTTCATCCAAAGCCTCTGTTGCTTGGTAAGAGATAGATTGGCTTAAGGCCAATATCGTGCCAAAATGAGGCATTATGTCAAATCTCGCATCAAATGATGCATTAGGCCAGTTGGGTAGATGACCTAGAGCCTTGCAGCGCATTATGAAGGCTATTGGCTTAGAGAAAATATTGCACAATCGTTGCGCATCAGGCCAGAGAGGGATGGCCGAGATAATATTGCGCAATCATTATACAATAGCAAGAACGAGTGTTGCGCAATCATTGTGCATTCGAAAAACCAGTGGTGCGCAATCATTGTGCATTACAGAACAGAACTTGGCAATCATAGCCGGTTATTCAGAAGTACATGGCGACGGCCATGAATAGTGAAGCAGGCATGTCAATCCGCTACTCTTTTCTAAGTTGTAAAAATGGTAAGTTAACATATATAGGGAGGGGTAGTTGGTTGAAGGTGCATATGCGTACTATGCACCAAGTAAGCTTCATAGCTTAGCCGAAAGAGTATAAATGATGCGTAAGCCTCATTTATAGCTGCGTAGCATTGCAAATACGGCAATTGATGCTTATGCATCACTATACCATGTCGCGGAGTCGATAATGCGCATCCTTTGTGCATTTTGACAGAACGGCCTATACGGACCAGGCCATCACCATTATTTCTTGGCCACGGCCTTGCAAACATGTTTAGCTTAAGTTTTGTCCCTTCGAGGATGAACTAGGTATGTGCTTGATCCCTTTAGGGTAGGGAATGGTACGTAGGCATCCACAATGAGTTGTAGCATTGCCGGTCCAGCACTTTGTCGGTCATATCATCTAATTGTGAGATGATTGCAGCATACTAGCCTATCATATCATCTGGCTCAGTATTGCGATGCAAGAGATGATTGTGGCCAGACTTGATGAGGCGAGTTGCATTTTATTCCTTGGATGTTCATACTTCTTATCAAGGCGTTCAACTTAGTCATGTACTAATAGCACATTGGGCATGGGCTCGAAAGTAAGCTACATTGATATGCAAGTTAACGGAGATTGCATAAGCCTAAGGAGAGTATGGCATGAGCCTGATTGATACACCCTCGGCACGAGCAAGACGAGTGCATGATTTCAGTAATGCCCAAGCTAGAAGTGGGTATTAGGCCTGTGATGAGTGCCAAATATTATGCCCAAGCACGATTAAGAGACGTGGGTGAAAGAGGTTTACTTTTAATTTATATTTTGAAGTAAATTAGGGTTTGAAATTGGCATGTATAAATAGAAGAGGTAGAGGATGTTTTTGGGCATGCCTGGGCTAGCCAGAGCAACAACTTAGTTTTATTTTTGTGTTTTAATTGTTATTATCATGTTCTAATTTACTTTTCCAGGGTGTTTGAGGAAACCCCTGATTTTCATGTGAAGCATGTATGTGTTGGTATGATTTTGTTGTGTTATAACATGATTAAGATTAGTAGTTAGCCATTGAACCAAAGCCGTGATGAGTGGTACTTTGTAAGAAGACCACTCATACTAGGGTGAGTAGCAAAACTAGTTAATGAACTTCTAGCCAAGACCTTCAAATGAAGGCACAAAATCATAACTTGACTTACATTGCCTGAGTATGAGAATTAGAGGTGGATTCACCACTCTAGTGTCTTCTTCTATCTTGTTACAACCTTCTTTTACCTTAGTTCACTGTCACTCAACCTCAGTCGCTTCGACAACCCAACATTTGTGCTACTTACCTTCTAGAAATCAGCAGAGCAAACCTTAGATCAATCCAGCACCACAAGTCTCTGTGGATCGACCCGTATTTGTTGTGTTCTACATTGTAGACGCCGTGCACTTGCGGTTATCACTCGTAGGCATTAATATAAACATCTTTCCAGGCCTACCAAGTTTTTGGCGCCGTTGCCGGGGACTTGGCGTGTGCCCTGTTGATTTTTGGCTTGTTTCACTGATTTTCATTGCTCCATGTACATATTTACTTTGAGTTGCTGTTTTTAGCCTTGCATTGTAGCTGTAACTTAGCTGTAACCCTTTATCATTCTTTTCTCACCTGCATTTTTACTTTGAATTGCATCTCTAATCTGTAGTTTCTAACTTTGCTGTGCTCTGAAGCTTGTTTAGTCCATTGGTCCTTACAACATGTAGCTTAGTAGCTTAGTTAATCCATCTTTCTCTTTTTGCATTTTATAGCTTTCACTATTTATAGCCACTTGCATCTTAGTGTCACTTGTAACTTGTGATCCCAGTCAGTCCAAATCTCTCACTTGTAGTTTCACTTGTAGTTTCAATATTACTTTTCCCCTGTGACAGTCCAAATTGCTCTCAGGCTTGTATTGATACTCTTTATCTTTGCCTTAATATGCACATCCCAGAGAACTAAATTCTTTGTTGAGCTACAGGTGCTGGCTGTGTTTGCTATGCTTGTTGTGCTTGCTGTGCCTCCTGTGCTACTGTGCTACTAAGCAAACCCAAGGAAGACAAAAGAGCAGAACAATACAACCATTGTGGTTAAAACCGGTTGGTCACTCTCAATTCATTTTACACTTGATATCTGCATGAATGATCTGTGAATCTGTGAACCATACCAAGCATATTGTATTGCCCTGTAAGGTTGAGTAACCCATTTGCTAGCTGAAGTGTGCAAGAACATCTCAACTGACTAGTGCAGTATTTTGTGAGTCTGTATGCATAATGATGAACAACTGGCTTTTGTCTCTCATGACCATGATGCTGTGATAGTTAAGTTACATGCATGCTAGCTGAATTTGATACCTCATTGTGCTGTATCTCTTAGCTGAATTCCATCATGATATATGCATGTATGAACTTGCCACATCTTTCATGAGCTCTATCTCACATTGTTATTCGCCGAAAGCCGTGCATAACTGAAAATCTGATGAGCATCTTTGTTTGTGCACCTGTATGCTTGTGTGAAAACTGAGCATGACCTGTGAATGCTGAACCCTGATTGCATGATAAAACCTTGCTAGGAAGTACTCACAACTGAAATCTCAAATGCTCTTGTTTGTTCTGTGCATGGAAACTTGGGTGAATTAGCTTATCTTGTCACTGCAACCCTAGGCTTCAACATCCCCTGCGCTTAGCTCCACCCACATGTAGTTTGTTGAGTTTAAGTGCAGACCTATTGAACTAGGTTGTTGCCAGCCCACTTCATCCGCCCCCGTGCCTTGTATGACCCTGTTGAACCATATCTGAGCAACATTTACTTCCTTGTTCTCTGAGTTGTGCATTGCATAGTTGCTTGAAATCCCCTTGGAAAGCTGAAATGTATGTTGCTGTGTAATCTGTGCATTACACCATTGGTCGAAAGTGGTTGCATTTTCCTGTCTTGACCTCAAGCCCTGAAGTGTGAGGTTGCACTTGGATAGTCAGGCTAGCTAAAAACCAAAGAGCATAACCCATCTAAACATAACCCTGACCTTGTGGATGCCTGCCTTAGCTGATTCCCAGTGGTGCTTGACCCTGAACTAGTGCAAGAAAATACCCTGTAGCTGAGAGACTAAGCTGCAACTTAGACAGCCAAGTTAGCAGCAAGCCCTGTTGACATCAGCTGTGTGCATTGGCACGTCAACCCTGTACCTTGAGCTGGTGTTTACCTGTGTTGATTTAACCTAAGCTGAGCTGAGTTGCAAATTCTGTGTTGTTCTGTGCACATAATCTTTCTTAAGTTTGTCTTTGTTTGTATAAGTGATGGTGAGCACAAAACTTGTGCTGTGCTGTGCACTCTCCAAGGCATCCCTATATGCTACAAATTGGGTATCATTTCTTTTATGAGTGGTGTCTGTGACTTGCCTGATCTCCCCTGTGATTTTTACCCAATTGTTGTTTTTGCTGGCTGTTAAAAATTGCCAACCTGTGCATAAGCCCTGTGCAAAAACAACTTGTGCATATACCATGCACCCAACCACTGGGCTCGCTTTCAACAACTATTTGTGCATATGCACATAGCACAGGTGAAACACACACAACCACTAAGCTTTCCAAAATTAGTGGGCTGCAAACAAACTTAGCCCACAATAAGCTTGTTCTCCCGGGCTCCGCACAAACCAAACAGACCCATTTGAACCAAAAAATCAAGCCCACTCAAACCAAATCCCACATAAACCAAACTAAACCCAATAAACCAAACTGAGCCCACTACAACTGGGCTTTTGCATAACCCTTGGGGCTGCACACCGCGATTGCGGTAACACTTTGCATCACTTGGGCTTAACACATTTTGAGACATCATTGGTATGTGCTAGGCTATAGAGCTTCTTTTTGAGCCCAAATTGAGTTGCTAGACCATGTCGGGATTTTGATGCAATCGGGGATGAAAACAAATCCATTAGAGAGCTTGCTTACGGGCATGCTTCACCATATGAAACCCCACAGACCATAATGATTTTAGGAAGTATTATGAGCCTTCTCGTGGCCCCGACCTTGAATACTCATACCCTAACCATCATGAGCACATGTATCGATCACCATAGTGGGGAGTTGAACAATTTTATACTCCCCGACTCCTTGTTTACAATCACTAATGGAAACGCTCATGGAGCAAAATGCTAGGCTTGAATCGAATGCAATACATGACCATCCATATAGCAACATGTCTGAATTTCCCTTCTCTAGTGAACCTCATGCTCAACCATACAATGAATATCCATATGAGGAATGCATACCCACTAGTGAAGACTCTCCTTCAATAGAACAACTCAGTATGATTCTTCAAAGGAACCTGATTGAGTTACAAAATGAAGATTGGAAGGAAACTTATGATAGGATGTTTGTTATTCCTGATGATTTTGAAAATAGTGTTTCTAGGCCTACTCATGCAACTAACACTGAATATGAACCTAATCTAGAGGTAGATGAGTACACTAAAAATGCTACAATTTTGAATGGAGAGATGAATTTTTGCTATGATGATGATGATGATGAATATGAAGAGCATGTGTATTTTGAAAATATGATGGAATCTTTTGGTTCAGAGACGTTAGGCGTCTCTTCTGTGAACCCTATGAATGATACTTCTTCTAACATTCATACATGTGATATTAACTTTGAGCTTGGGTTTGTGAAATTCATCAGTGAATGTGAGCATGCTACACAACTTGTTTGTGACTTAGGAAAGGATGAATCTTCTGTTGACACTAATGTTCTTTTGGATCATGATAGTATTGTTGTGTCGATTCCCTACCCATATCACAATATGTTGCCTGCTCGATGATTATGACATGGTGATTGATGAATTGTTCTATCTTTGGTGAGCATGATTTACCCGTGTCTGACTTGAGGAAAGTGTGTAATGGTGCAAATGATCTTATGCATGAAAACAACTTAGATGTACCTACTTTCTCTCCTAAGTCACAGATTGAAACTCCTCCACCAAACCTAGGTGTAGTTTGTAACAAAATTGCAAAACCAACTTTTCTGAAAATGCCTAACTTAGGCTTAGAGCTTTGTGCTTCCCAAGTCCTCTTGGACTATTTTGCATCAAAGTATAACACCTTTAGGGAACCACAGTTTGAATATGTATGTCTGCCTGTTCTTAGCAAAACTCATTTTGAGTTAGACCTTTTGCATGATGTACCTTTAAATTTGCAAGATTTTGTGCTCAAAAACACACCTGTTGACAAGTTTAGGTTTGGGGGAAACTCATTCACATATGCAGTCTTACTTGCACTCTCATGTTATATATGTGTAAGACTGTTGATGTTTGTACATATTTTCTATTGGGTATGGTAAATTTTCATTGTATATAATCCAGTAGGACTTTGGTAGGCCTGGAAAGGTGTTTATATTTTGACCTACATGTAATACCGCAAGTGCACGGTGTCTTCAATGAAGACAGTGGCAAGTACGGGTCGATCCCACAAGGACTTGTGGTGCTCTAAGGTGATCTAAGGCTTTCTTCAACTGAATCCCAGTGACATTGTGACAAACAGGTGGTAAATAAGATGTTTTGCCGATACGGCTGAGCTGTAATGAGATAAACCTAAACTAAGGTATAAACAGTGACAAAAAGGTTGCTAAGGTATTCAAATTCACCTCTAACTCCTCTTGTGTGCTCACTGAGTTGAGGCATTCTTTCCCTGTGACTGATAAGGGCAGGGTGTCAAACCCACCACCTATCTAAGGGGTTTCTCCATGTAAAACTTCAATTACCAGCTAAGGGTACTAACCCAGAGCATTAGTTATCTAATCAAGTATAACTAATCAAAGGAATTAGCATTTATATCTAAGGTTGAGCTGCAATACACTCAACACATTTATGACCTGACTACAGTGTATCCATGGCGTTGGTATACACTGTGAAAGAAAAATATTGGGTATTTGTAATTGAAGACAATTGATAATATTAAGCATACAAGATCACTCCAACAAAGTTTAAGCACAAATTGGAATCAGGGTTTCATTGAAACCCTAAAACTAAATTAAAACATCAAATTAAAATAACAAAGAACAAAATTAAACCTAAATGACACACTTTGCTAACCTGTGCGTATTTTCTACACAAACCCCTCGGTTGTATTTATACATCCAAAATCAACCAAACCCTAATTCATTATAAAAATGAAATTAATTGAAAAACAATTCAACCCATACTCGATTCGCGGTTGTTGGCTCTACTCATGCTTCTCTCGACCTCTCGAATCGAACATGCATGGTGAGTTGGTGAAAACCCTAAACTCTATTTATCTTTAACCTAGCTTCTAGGTTTGTAAAGAAGCTGTGAAAGAGATAAACAGAGAGAGAGTGATGGCGGTAATGATGGAGTGGTTGAGTGATGGTATTTGAGGGAGATGTGATGATGGAATGCATCGGGCGTGGGAAGAAGGAGGTGGAGGTGAGGGTTTTGCAGAGAGCTCGTGGGAGAGGAAAGAGAAGGTGAGGAAGGAAATGGTAGAGTCGATTAGGGGTATAGGGTTAGGTAGATTTGTTGTGAGGCGGGTGCAGCTACGGGGGCGATGGGACAGCCGAGCGATCGTTGGATGATGCGGCTACGATCCGAACGGCCGAGGGAGGTAGGCGGTTTTGGTGTGATCGGTGTAGCGCGGGAGCAGTGATCTTCGATGCACGTGGAAGAAGCGACCGTTGGATGAGGGAGAAAGAAATCTCAACGTCTCGAAGAGACGGGCTCGGATCCGGGTCACGGGTCGGGTCTAGCTCAAGCCCATGTCTTGTAGATGAGTTGCTACTTGTTGGGTTGCAAGCATTGCGCGCGGGCTTTGGCTTTCTGCTCCATAAATGCTCGACTCCTCTTCTTCGCTCTTTGGGCTCCTCAGTTTCTCCGGGCTTTATTTAGTACCTAAAAACACAAAATTAATTAGTACAAATATTTATTCTTGAAAACAAAGAAAATACAGAATTTGGGATAATATCTGATTCTTGAGCACAAAAGATGAGTAAAATGCCAATAAAAAGGTGTATAAATATGCAATATTTGGCACTCATCAAATACCCCCAAACCTGAATTTTACTTGTCCTCAAGTGAAACAGAAATAAAGAAATCCTAACTATACCCCTGTCGCAGGTCTCTCGAATGCATTTAGCGTATGCACTAAGCCTTTAAACCCCTAGGTGTCCCTAGTGGACGAGTTGTAGTCTCGTGAGGGTTTACAAGAGGTGTACCCACAAAACCTTCTCCAACTTCAGAGTGTAAAAGAGTCTCAAGCCTCCAAGGAGCTATGAGGATATAGAGTTTCTGCATGCTAGTAACAAGAAGTTAGAACTATTGAAGAACGCATTCTCATCCTTAAGTGCTGAGCGAGAAGTAACCATACCATATGAAAGAATTCGGATTCGATTGTGATCATAAGTCTCAACTTCTGCCTCACCATTAGGGTTTTATGATAATTGCACTCAAAAAGATCGCTTTTTTTAGTCTCCCATGTGTGCGAGCGGGAATAAAGAGAGAAATCCTGCACACGTTGTAGGTAAGAAGGATAACCTTAGAAATAAAATCGGAGACTCCACGAGAGGTGTGGACAAAAAGAATCTTTTTTACGATGATCTCTAAGAAAGGAAATCAACCATTAGCAAGGGGTGGGAGTACTCACTCACTTCTCACCCGATCGGCAATTAATATCACTCTCTCATAAGAACCATAGAAACGTCTTCAATCTTCGGTCTTCGGTCTTCAGTCTTCAACTATTGATGACGAACTTCTGAACTTCAAAAACTTAATAATTTTTTTTTTTTTTTTTTTTTTTTTTTTTAACAAACACTAACAACGATAAAATTTAAATTTTCACAAACTTCATTAATTCTCATCTTCTTTTCCTTTGAAATATGTAACCTTGGACTATCTCAACTTTTCTTCAAATATTCGCTAATGCTCGCTTCTTGACGATGATGTGTTTCTATGGGACTTGCTGATTGAGAGAGAGAGATGCTAACTGCAAATCGATATTTAGAAGGAGTTTTCATCTTTAGACGTCACCCTCATGATTGACGGAATTAGCACTCAAGAGATCAAAAGTAGTCTTGAAAGTGGTGCGAAGTTGGGTAGCTCACCATTCCTACCCGGAATTGACGTACGGTGACACACACTCTAAAAGCTTTTCTAGAAAGTCACAAAGAGTGAAGGTCGGTACCTCGCTTGATGTAAAATGGGTAGTCTCCACTATGGGTGATCACAATTCTACTACCGAATATCTAAACAGCACCTAATTAGCCCTCCGGTATGGTTAAATCCAACTTTAACGCTCTAATCAACTACGGAACCCGATTGCGTTTCCTAAGCACTTCCAAGTTCTGTTATTTCGGTCAGAATCTCTATGTAAACATAGCTAGAAGCATGCTAGTGACTCTAAAATCTCTAAGAGTTGGAGGTTTTTACAAAAAGAGTTTTTGTATTTTTTTTTTTTAAATTGAAATAAAAGGTTAACAAGACTAAAAACTCTAAATGCAAAAATATGCAAATGCACCCCCAAACCTAAATCAAACATTGTCCTCAATGTGTCGACATATAGAAAAAATTTGAAACAGTCACATACCGAGAGAACTATGCTGATAAGAGAAAAGGGAAGAGATTACCGGATATCGGCGGGAGCAAGGTTGAGCTTCATTCGTCAAGGCAAAATCCAACATTCTCAGTGGTGATCATATCGGATCAGCATAATATATGTGCGAGAAGACTCAACCGAATCAAGAAAAGAAAAATTTAACAAGTCCTACTGGATATATACAATGAAAATGCACCATAAACCAACAGTCTAAAGAGTTGAGGATCAACCCAAAAGACGATATGTACAACCATCAACAATCTTACACAAATATAACATGAGAGTGCAAGTAAGACTGTATATGGGAATGAGTTTCCCCCAAACCTAAACTTGTGAACGGGTGTGTTTGGAAGCACAAAATCTTGCAATTTTAACGGGACATCATGCAAAAGGTCTAACTCAAATTGAGTTTTACTAATAATGGGCAGACATACACATTCCAACTGTGGCTCCTCGAGAGTGTTATACTTTGATGCAAAATAGTCCAAGAGGACTTGGGAAGCACAAAGTTCTAAGCCTAAGTTAGGCATTTTTAGAAAAGTTGGTTTTGCAATTTTGTGACAAACTACACCTAGGTTGGGTGGAGGAGTTTCAATTTGTGACTCAGGAGAGAGGTTAGGTACATCTAGGTTGTTTTCATTTTTAAAATCATTTGTACCATCACACACTTTCCTAAAGTCAAAAGAGGGTAAATCATGTTCAGTTTCACAGGATAATTGCACGGGTTCCACATCAATATCACATGCATGAATATCGGAAGAAGCATCATTCATAGGGTTCACGGGAGAGACACTTAATGTCTCCGAACCTAAAGATTCTATTACATTTTCAAAATACACATGCTCTTCATATTCATCATCATCATCATCATCATCATAGCAAAAATCCATCTCTCCATTCAAAATTGTAGCATTTTTAGTGTACTCATCTACCTCTAGATTAGGTTCATATTCAATGTTAGTTGCATGAGTAAGACTAGAAACACTATTTTCAATCCTATCATTTGTAACTCAATCGGGTTCCTTTGAAGAATCATCTTGAGTTGTTCCATTGAAGGAGAGTCTTCACTAGTGGGTATGCATTCCTCATATGGATATTCATTGTATGGTTGTGCATGAGGTTCACTAGAGAAGGGAAGTTCAGACATGTTGCTATATGGATGGTCATGCAATGCATTCATTTCAAGCTTAGCATTTTGCTCCATGAGTGTTTCCATTATTGATTGCAAACTAGGAGTTGGGGAGTATAAAATTGTTCATCTCCCCACTTGTGGTGAATGATGCATGAGTGCGGGTTGATTATGGTCCCAATAGTCACTTCTAGACACTTCGTACATTGGATTATCATGGTTTTCCCTAGACTGTCTAAAATCATGCAAAATACAACAAGATTTCGACGGGGTGGTCTAAGCCACCACATAAGGTGCAAGCATGCATTTCATATTGCCTAGAAAAACTAGATTCGACAGATTGCCTTTCTAAAGCAGATTGCCTATCTAAAGCAGATAGTCGAGCCTCTAATTGATCTAAAAGTGATGACTGGGTATGAGAAAAGTGTTCGTTTTCAACTTTGTGGTGGATGATGTATGTGATCATAATGATTAGGGTATGTGAGATCAGGGCCCTGAGAAGGCCCATAAAATTCCCTAAAGTCACTATGGTATGTGGGGTGTTCATCCTGTGATAGGTGCCCGTAAGCAAGCTCTCTAAGGGATTTATTTGTTCCATCCCCAGATACAGACCAAAATCCTGACATGGTCTAGCTCTCAAATTGAACTCAAAGCCCAGTGAAGTGGACTAAGTTTGGTTTATTGGGTTTTTTTGGTTTGTTGGGTTTCATTTGGTTTTGTTGGGTTTTGGTTTGGTTTATATGGGAAGCCCAAGTTGTTGTGGGCTCAATTTGGTTTAAGCCCAGGTTGTGTGCAAAGCCTAGGTTTTGTGGGCTCAATTGGTTTTGACCCGGCTAATAGGTTTAGCCTAGCGGTGTGGCTTGATTGTGAGCGCCCAGTTAGGTTGAGTTGGGCTCGGTTTGGTTTTTTTCAGCCCAGGTTTGTGTGTAAAGCCTAGAGGTTGGGCTTCAGCTTATGTGCAGAGCCCAGCATTGTGCACAGCCCAGAAGTAGAGCCCAGATGCACAGTGGCTGGTTTGGTTTATTGTGGGTTAGCCCAGTTGCTGTGGGTTTCAATTATGCTCAGCCCAGCTTGATTGCAAGGGAGCGAGCCCGAGTTCTTAGAGGCTTTCGGCCCGGGTTCGATTAGCAGCCCGGGTTGTGGGTTGATGTGGGTGAAAGTTTAGAATAGTTGCCCAGTAAGTGGGCTTCAGGCTTATGCAGCCCGGGTTTTTGTGACGACTCGGTAGTTGGGTTTTGTGTACCACGAGAATACGAGGCCTCTACCAATGCTCGGATGAGAACTAACACAAAATCTCACTTGAGCCTTGACCAACTAGGCTATCCAAATGGTGGCTTATAGCTGCAGTGCGAGGGCTTGCGGATAAGCTCGGGGGCTAGCAAGGCAATATAGATGGCAAAGCAAGTACACTTAAATGCTTAGATCTTTGAGTAATGCTAGTACACACAAATCTTTGAGCAAAGCAAGTATATACAAGGGCCAAGCAAGGCAAAGTACTACACAACTCGGGTTCGACCAAACAGGCTTACAAGGAATGGTGGTTCAAGTCAGCTCAGGGCTTGGTCTCAACCTTGGTCTATTCAAGAGGTGCTTACAGCCTGCAGCTACAGGGGCTTGCAGCTAAGCTCAGGGGCTTGGCAAGGTTACACAGGTGCACAGGCTAGTTGTTGCAAGCCAGGTTATGCACATGGTTGCAAATATTAAACAAAGCACGGCACAATTTGCGGCCACGGACACACAAAAATGTACAGGCCGGTGAATGTACGGGCCGGTAGCTATGCAAGGTCGGTTGATCTTGGTGCTCACGAGTTATGCTCGGGGTTGGGTGCACGGGTTGCGGAGACAATGGTTCATATAAGCACGAGAGCGATGACAGCTCGTGGTACATTTAGCGAGTGAGCAAGAAACGCATAATAACATTCAATCCAATGGCACACATAACTGACTGCGAGATATTGTTGCACAACGAGTTCAAGTTTGGCTAATCTTCAAAGTCAGTTCAGGGTCGGGGTTGGTTTAAGCTACTGACTAACTTGGGTTTCAAGTTGTGACCCACCCTCAACGGCTTCGTGGGTGGGGTTTTGGCACAACTTGGCTCACCGAGGGCAGATTGGTTATGCACAGGCTATGTCAAGGCCAAGCACAAGAATATGAGCACACAGACCTATGAGCACAGCAGTAAAACGCAGCAGATTATGCAACGATCATGTCACTCTCGGCTAGTATGTGGGTGGTTCAAAGATTATGAAAACCAACAATATGCAATTTCCAAGTTCGGGTTATCATGTTGTCATGCAATATGCGGCTCGGGGTTAATCACCTAGCAAGGGAACAAGGTTATCAAGCAAGTGGGTAGGCCTACCTCATTCACGGCTCATGCGCAAATGTGCCGAGGGCAGCAGACACACGGCAAGCTAGGCAAGCAAAGCAAGTGCCTCGAGTCTTGAGTTTCTCCTTGGTCTAGGCTCGGCCTTGCCACTTGCACTGTTGGCTTAACAAGCAAATTTCAATCCCAGGAATGTGCAATAAAAATGCAAGTAAAGAGAGAAGAGTAAATGAAAAATGAGAAGAAACTTTAACTAAAATACAACAATACAGGGCTAGAAGCAAAACTATAAAGTGGGTATGTACAAGGAGAGAGGGAAATCAGTTAAGCAAGAACAAAAATCACAAGGCACGCGCCAAGTCCCCGGCAACGGCGCCAAAAACTTGGTAGGCCTGGAAAGGTGTTTATATTTTGACCTACATGTAATACCGCAAGTGCACGGTGTCTTCAATGAAGACAGTGGCAAGTACGGGTCGATCCCACAAGGACTTGTGGTGCTCTAAGGTGATCTAAGGCTTTCTTCAACTGAATCCCAGTGACATTGTGACAAACAGGTGGTAAATAAGATGTTTTGCCGATACGGCTGAGCTGTAATGAGATAAACCTAAACTAAGGTATAAACAGTGACAAAAAGGTTGCTAAGGTATTCAAATTCACCTCTAACTCCTCTTGTGTGCTCACTGAGTTGAGGCATTCTTGCCCTGTGGTCGATAAGGGCGGTGTCAAACCCACCACCTATCTAAGGGGTTTCTCCATGTAAAACTTCAATTACCGGCTAAGGGTACTAACCCGAGCATTAGTTATCTAATCAAGTATAACTAATCAAAGGAATTAGCATTTATATCTAAGGTTGAGCTGCAATACACTCAACACATTTATGACACGACTACAAGTGTATCCATGGCGTTGGTATACTCTGTGAAAGAAAAGCATTGGGTATTTGTAATTGAAGACAATTGATAATATTAAGCATACAAGATCACTCCAACAAAGTTTAAGCACAAATTGGAATCAGGGTTTCATTGAAACCCTAACACTAAATTAAAACATCAAATTAAAATAACAAAGAACAAAATTAAACCTAAATGACACACTGGCTAACCCAGGCGTATTTTCTACACAAACCCCTCAGTTGTATTTATACATCCAAAATCAACCAAACCCTAATTCATTATAAAAATGAAATTAATTGAAAAACAATTCAACCCATACTACGATTCGCGGTTGTTGGCTCTACTCATGCTTCTCTGACCTCTGAATCGAACATTCCACGGAGTTGGTGAAAACCCTAAACTCTATTTATCTTTAACCTAGCTTCTAGGTTTGTAAAGAAGCTAGGTTAAAGATAAATAGAGAGAGAGTGATGGCGGTAATGATGGAGTGGTTGAGTGATGGTATTTGACAGGAGATGTGATGATGGAACTCTGCATCAGGCGTGGGAAGAAGGAGGTGGAGGTGAGGGTTTTGCGAGAGCTCGTGGGAGAGGAAAGAGAAGGTGAGGAAGGAAATGGTAGAGTCGATTAGGGGTATAGGGTTAGGTAGATTTGTTTGTGAGGCGGGTGCAACTACGGGCGATGAGACGCAGCCGAGCGATCGTTGGATGATGCGGCTACGATCCGAACGGCCGAGGGAGGAGGCGGTTTTGGTGTGATACGGTGTAAGCGCGCGGAGCGTGATCTTCGATGCACGTGGAAGCGGCGACCGTTGGATGAGGAGAAAGAAATCTCAACGTCTCGAAGAGACGGGCTCGGATCCGGGTCACGGGTCGGGTCTAGCTCAAGCCCATGTCTTGTAGATGAGTTGCTACTTGTTGGGTTGCAAGCATTTGCCCCATTGTGGCTTTGGCTTTCTGCTCCATAAATGCTCGACTCCTCTTCTTCGCTCTTTGGGCTCCTCGGTTTCTCCGGGCTTTATTTAGTACCTAAAAACACAAAATTAATTAGTACAAATATTTATTCTTGAAAACAAAGAAAATACGAATTTGGGATAATATCTGATTCTTGAGCACAAAAGATGAGTAAAATGCCAATAAAAAGGTGTATAAATATGCAATATTTGGCACTCATCAGACTTGTTAAATTTTTCTTTCTTGAATCGGTTGAGTCTTCTTGTACATATTTTGTGCTAATCTGATATGATCTCCACTGAGAATGTTGGATTCTAGCCTTGACTAGTGAAGCTTTAACCTTTCTTCCGCCGACATCCGGTAATCTCTTCCTTTTTCTCTTATCAGCATAGTTCTCTTGGTACATGACTGTTTAAATTTTTCCTATCTGTTGACACATTGAGGACAATGTTTGATTTAGGTTTGGGGGTGCATTTGCATTTGCATTTAGAGTTTTTAGTCTTTTTAATCTTTTATTTTCAAAAAAAAAAAAAAAAAAAAAAAACTTTTTGCAAATAAAAACCTCCAACTTTTAGAGATTTTAGAGTCACTAGCATGCTTCTAGCTATGTTTACATAGAGATTCTCGACCGAAATAACGAGAACTTGGAAGTCTTTGGAGAACGCAATCGGGTTTCTTAGTTGATTAGAGCGTTAAAGTTGGATTTAACCATACTGGGAGGGCTAATTAGGTCTTTGTTTAGATATTCGGTAGTAGAATTGTGATCACCCATAGTGGAGACTACCCAATTTACATCAAGTGAGGCACCAACCTTCAATTTTTTGCAACTTTCTAGAAAAGTTTGTTAGAGTGTGTGTCATAAATACGTAAATTAGGGTAGGAATGGTGAGCTACCCAACTTCGCACCACTTTCAAAGACTACTTTTGATCTCTTGAGTGCTAATTTTTGTCAATCATGAGGGTGATGTTTAAAGATGAAAACTTCTTCTAAATACCGATTTGCAGTTAGCATCACTCTCTCCCTCTCAATCATCACATTCATAGAAACACATCATCGTCAGCAAGAGGAGCATCATCAGAATATTCGAAGAAAAGTTGATATAGTCCAAGGTTTACGTGCAACAAAGGAAAGAAAAGAAAAGAAGATGAGAATTAATGAAGTTTGTGAAAAATTGAGTTTTATTGTTATTTCCATTTCATGTACTAAGTCTTAAAAAAAAAAAAATGTTTGTCAAGTTTTTGTGAAGTTAAGAAGTTCATCATCGCCTATCTATTGAAGACCGAAGACCGAAGATTGAAGACATTTCTATGAATCTTTGAGAGAGTGATATTAATTGCCGATCGGGTGAGAAGGTAAGTGAGTACTCCCACCCTTGCTAATGGTTGATTTCCTTTCTTAGAGATCATCAGAAAAGATTCTTTTTGTCCACAACTCTGTGGAGTCTCCAGAAATTATTTCGGAAGGTTATCCTTCTCACCTACAACGTGTGCAGGATTTCTCTCTTTATTCCTGCCTGCACACATGAGAGACTAAAAAAGCGATCTTTTTGAGTGCAATTATCATAAAACCCTAATGGTGATCAGAAGTCGAGGCTTATGATCACAATCGAATCCGAATTCTTTCATATGGTATGGTTACTTCTCGCTCAAGACTTAAGGATGAGAATGCGTTCTTTCGTAGTTCTAACTTCATTACTAGCATGCGAAACTCTATGTCCTCATAGCTCCTTGGATGCTTGAGACTCTTTTACACTCGAAGTTGGAGAAGGTTTTGTGGGTACACCTCCGGTAAACCCTCACGAGACTACAACTCGTCCACTAGGGACACCTAGGGGTTTAAAGGCTTAGTGCATACGCTAAATGCATTCGAGAGACCTGCGACAGGGGTATAGTTAGGATTTCTTCATTTCTGTTTCACTTGAGGACAAGTAAAATTCAGGTTTGGGGGTATTTGATGAGTGCCAAATATTGAATATTTATACATCTTTTTATTGGCATTTTACTCATCTTTTGTGCTCAAGAATCAGATATTATCCCAGCATTCTGTGTTTTCTTTGTTTTCAAGAATAAATATTTGTATTAATTAATTTTGTGTTTTTAGGTAATAAATAAAGCTCGGAGAAATTGAGGAGCCAAAAGAGCAAAGAATCGGAGACAAGCGTCTATGGAGCAGAAAGCCGAAGCCCACGCGCGCACAGTGGTTGCAACCCAACAAGGAGCAACCCATCTACAAGACTTGGGCCCAAGCTATCCAAGACCCGACCCAGATCCGAGCCCATCCAACCCGAGCCGTTGAGATCTCCATCCCCCACATCCAACGCTCACTTCAACTGGCGCATCAATCTTCGCTGCACATGCTTCACAACGAAAATCACCTACCCTATACCCTTCGACCAAACCCTATTCTCTATTCCATCTTCTCTTTCTTCTCGAGCAACCCCTCTGCAAAACCCATTCCTCCCTCTCCCATTCTGAGCCACCACCTCACCACCCACACCTTCTTTACTACCACCTCCATACCCCGAGATGAGAACCAACCGCACCATTAACAAAGCCCGCTCCATCACTCTGTCTCGAGATGTCTCTAACATAGCTTCTCCATACCCTAGAAGCTAGGTTAGAGACAACTAGAGCTAGGGTTTCACATCAAATCAATCAAGGGAGCTCTGAGACGAATTGACAAGAGCCAGAGCACGATTCAGAGACGTGGGTGAAAGAGGTTTATTTTTAATTTATATTTTGAAGTAAATTAGGGTTTGAAATTGGCATGTATAAATAGAAGAGGTAGAGGATGTTTTTGGGCATGCCTGGGCTAGCCAGAGCAGCAACTTAGTTTTATTTTTGTGTTTTAATTGTTATTATCATGTTCTAATTTACTTTTCCAGGGTGTTTGAGGAAACCCCTGATTTTCATGTGAAGCATGTATGTGTTGGTATGATTTTGTTGTGTTATAACATGATTAAGATTATTAGTTAGCCATTGAACCAAAGCTCTGTGATGAGTGGTAATCAGTAAGAAGACCACTCATACTAGGGGTGAGTAGCAAAACTAGTTAATGAACTTCTAGCCAAGACCTTCAAATGAAGGCACAAAATCATAACTTGACTTACATTGCCCGAGTATGAGAATTAGAGGTGGATTCACCACTCTAGTGTCTTCTTCTATCTTGTTACAACCTTGTTTTTACCTTAGTTCACTGTCACTCAACCTCAGTCGCTTCGACAACCCAACATTTGTGCTACTTACCTTCTAGAAATCAGCAGAGCAAACCTTAGATCAATCCAGCACCACAAGTCTCTGTGGATCGACCCGTATTTGTTGTGTTCTACATTGTAGACGCCGTGCACTTGCGGTTATCACTCGTAGGCATTAATATAAACATCTTTCCAGGCCTACCAGCCTGCAGTGGCCTATGCGTAAGCCCAAGACATGCCTTATGTCTGGACAAGACTCGGCAGTATGACAGTTACTCAGCAAGATAGGAAATTCAGTCATACGTTGAGGCAAGGATTTATACCCTTGTTCTGTGGTAAGCTGGAACAGTGTGGAAGCTAAGTTAGCTGTATCATGCTCCACAAGCATGCTTGCAATGGAAAATGAATGTGCATTTATTGCCTAGTGTAAATGCCCGGTTTGTAGCATCATCATGATGCATCAGGAGAGTTATGGCATGCGCGCCCAGGTGCGCTAGGCGTAATTTTCCGATCCGCCACAGTTGGTATCATAGAGAGTTTCGAGATAACTCTAGGGACTGTGCGGAGTGGACTTGTCAACGGATATTTTTCCTTCAAAAAGGAAATAAAGTTTGAGAGTAGGCCAACTTTTGCGCGGAAAGGTTATGTAACTGCAAAGCCAGTTACTTTGTGAATAGATTTGAGCTTGTTTAAGCATTGTGAGTTTGGCAGAAAATCTGTCTTGGACGGTGCTGTCTGGGATAGTTGGCTGGTATCCTACTACCACTGGCATTGAGATCGATCACCCCTCACCAGTCCGGGACGGTGTGCCTTATAAGGTTGGGCTAGCAACCCATTACGATGGGTAAATGGAAATCCGTCAGGGATGGTGGCTTGCATCCCACTGCACTGGCGTTAGAGTTGGGTCCTCACGGTGTTGCGTTAAGATGTTGCTTTCATTTCGATGACATTTTTTAACTTGTGAACTTTAAGGATTCCTGAGTGGTGGTATGGGACCCCCCTTAGGATACCTTGCTTAGATATCGTTTGGAAACTAGCCAACTCGATGTTTTCGGTAACGTTGTGGGCACTTTGGATCCCTGGGCAGGAGGTATGGGACGGTTGAAAAGAAGGTATAAATTGATGTTCACGAAAACCTGAAGAAACACGTTATTTCTGAGCATCTGGTATGGGGCTTTTTCTCAGGAATCCAAGCCGAAGAGTTTGTCCAAAGTAGTTTTTCTTTTGAATTCCGGGGACGAAATTCTTTAAAGGGGTGAATAATGTAACACACGTGTTTTTAGCATGACGCATGCGCAAAGATGCGTCATGGACGGAGATGAAGCTTCATCCAAAGCTTTTATTGCTTGGTAAGAGCTAGATTGGCTTAAAGCCAATATCGCGCCAAAATGACTCATTATGTATGTCATTTGGCTAAGGGCCAAATCCTGCATCAAATGATGCTTTAGGCCAGTTGGGTAGATGACCTAGAGCCTTGCAGCAGATTATGAAGTCTATTGAGCTAGAGCCAATATTCCACAATCATTGTGCATCATGCCGAGAGGGATGGCCGAGCCAATATTGCGCAATCATCGTGCAATATCCAGAATGAATGTTACACAATCATTGTGTATTCGACAGACGAACGAGTGGTGCACAATCATTATGTATTACCGAACGAGAACTCGATAATCATTGACCGTTATTCGAAATACATGGCAACGATCATGAATAGTGAAGAAGGCATGTCAATCCGCTCCCCTAATCTAAGTTGTAAAAATGGTAAGTTAACATATATAGGGAGGGTAGTTGGTTGAAGGTGCATATGCGAACTATGCACCAAGTAAGCTTCATATCTTAGCGGAAAGAGTATAAATGATGCGTAAGCCTCATTTATAACTGCGTAGCCTTGCAAATAGGAAAATTGATGCTTAGTCATCACTATACAATATCTCGGACTTGATAATGCACAACCTTTGTGCATTTTGACGGAACGACCTATACGGACCAGTCCATTACCATTATTGCTTAGCCACGAACTTGCAAACGAGTTTGGCTTAAGTTTCTATCCCTTCGAGGATGAACTAGGGTATGTTCTTGATCCCTTTAGAGTAGGGAATGGTACGTAGGCAGCCGCAATGAGTTGCAGCATTGCCGGTCCATCATTTTGTCGCTCATATCATCTAATTGCGAGATGATTGCGGCATACTAGCCTCTCATATCATCTGGCTCGGTATTGCGAAGCAATGATTGTGCCCAGATTTGATGAGGCTATTTGCATTCCATTTCTTGGATGCTCATACTTCTTATCAAGGCATTCGACTTAGGCATGTACCAATGGTGCATTGGGGATGGCCTCAAAAGTAAGCTACATCGATATGAAAGTTAACAGAGCTTGCATAATCCTAAGGAGAGTACGACATGAGCCTGATTGATGCACCTTAGCAAGATCAAGACGAGTGCATGCTTTCAGCAATGCCCAAGCTAGAAGGGGGTATTAGGCTTGCGATGATTTATGTCTAAGCCCAAGGCATGCCTTATGCCCGGACAATATTCGGTGGTATGACGGTTACTTAGTTAGATAGGAAATTCATTGATGAATTTCCTACGTTGAGGCAAGGCTTTATACCCTTGTTATGTGGTAAGTTGGAACGGTGTGGAATCTAAGTTAGCTGCATCATGCTCCACGAGCATGCTTGCAAGAGGAAATGAACGTGCATTTGCCTAGTATTAAGGATCTGTTTATAGAATCTTCATGGCACATAAGGGGAGTTATGGCCTGCGCGCCTAGGTGCGCCAGGCGTAATTTTCCTGTCCGTCACATGATATCTCAGCTTTGCTATTGTAAAGCCAGAAATGTAAGCTAATTATGCCATGGCCTGATGGACGCTAGTCTTTGGATTCAAAGTTAAACTGGTTTATGAAGTTAGCTTTCTAATGATAAATTCTCGAGAAACTCAAGCATCAGCATAAGGATTTGACAATCTTTGTGTTTATCTTTGGCTAATGTACTATCATCCTTGGATAATTTTCTGAGGTATTAATTGCTATCTCAAGTATTTGGCTATAATGTGGGGTTTGGTTCCTACATGTTAAGTTTTTGTTTCTGCATATAAACTTTAATTGTGTTTCAGCTGATTTTAAACAAATTCTACCAAAGTGCTTACCTAGGTTGGAATTGGTCATCCAATAGATATTCAATGAAAACTGGACCAAAACGTATATTGATTTCCTTTCGATTATGAAACAAGTTTCATATATGTACTTCATTTAAAAATATGTAATTAAACATATTTTCCTAGTATGAAATCACACCTATATCAAATACACAATCAAGTAACAAGTTATATAGATTATGCCGATGTCACTTTTACGAAGTTCAAAAGATCAATGTTATACTTCGTAATCAATTATTCAACCTTGACCCTTTGATCATAATAAATGACAAAGTTCTAATACTAGAGTATTAAATATAACCTCGCATGTTATGTTTTTAATCTTCCACTTGAGGTATAATGATTTTTGTAGTTATTTGATTTGGTATTACACTTGAAACTCTGAATCCATCTCTGCTGATTTGATTTAGGTTTGCATAGATGTAAATTTTTGCTTGCATGTTTGGTTTTGATTTAGATAAGTTATTTTTTTACTTTTACTTAGTAGATTGGTTAGTTTATAGAGATCTTGATATTTGGAGAAAAATTCTTGTGACACTTTGAGTTAGTTTAAAGATCCTGTAAGATTTGATAGATAAAATGATAATTTCTTTTTGAGCTCTCTCCATTATGATTACATCATCTAAAAGTACAGTTTCGGGCAGGGTAATTATGTAAGGATGGGTTAGTTACATACAGTAATTATATCAGTGATTTCTTTATTTTAAACGCAATTCTGTAACTTAACAATTATTAGATTACTATATATACCTCTTTAATGTGAATGTCAAAAACCTTTACCTGTTGGACCACATACTTAACACCCAATATAAACTGTTGAGATTATTAGTCCCACATTGTCTGGGTTATCTAAGATCCTGCGGTTTATAATCCTTAGGGCCTCTCCACCCATTGCCAATAGGTTTTGAGTTGGATGCCCGTATTCTAACATGGTATCAGAGCCAGACCCCTCTCAACACTACCCGTGTGTCCGTGGTTTTCGTACCACTCCGTATCCCTGCCAGTGTGCGTCCGTGGTTTTCGTACCACTCTGTATCCCAGCCAGTGTGTGTCCGTGGCTTCCGTGCCACTCCGTCAGTGTATCCCTAGTCGTTGATGTGGGGTTGTTAAATAGTACCACATCGCCTAGGGCAACCTAGGTCCGATGATTAATAAGCCTCGGGCAATCCTAACCTTGCAAGCCACTTTTCGAGGTTAGTTAGGTCCGAGGATTCCTAACATGGCATCAGAGCAGGCTATTTGTGTCGAGTCATTTGACCGCACCTTTACCTCCGCGTCACCCGATTTATTATCCACGTGTTAGACCCAGCGAGGCTACACGTGAGGGGGCGTGTTGAGATTATTAGTCCCATACTGTCTGGGTTATCTAAGATCCTGCGGTTTATAATCCTTAGGGCCTCTCCACCCATTGCGAGTTGGTTTTGAGTTGGATGCCCGTATTCAATGACTAGGGATACACTGACGGAGTGGCACGGAAGCCACGGACACACACTGGATGGGATACAGAGTGGTACGGAAACCACGGACGCACACTGGCGGGGATACAGAGTGGTACGGAAACCACGGACACACGGGTAGTGTTGAGAGGGGTCTGGCTCTGATACCATGTTAGAATACGGGCATCCAACTCAAAACCAATTGGCAATGAGTGGAGAGGCCCTAAAGGATTATAAACCGCAGGATCTTAGAGTGCCCAACAATGTGGGACTAATAATCTCAACACGCCCCCTCACGTGTAGCCTCGTTGGGTCTAACACGTGGACAATTAAATCGGGTGACGCGGAGTAAAGGCGCGGTCAAATGACTCGTCGCAAATAGCCTGCTCTGATACCATGTTAGAATATGAGCATCCAACTCAAAACCAATTGGTAATGGGTGGAGAGGCCCTAAGGATTATAAACCGCAGGATCTTAGATAACCCAGACAATATGGGACTAATAATCTCAACAACAACTGCTCTTACATATCATGGTTTGCTATTTTGTATTCCAACTGACATATGTCATTCACTATGCAGGAAATGCAATCTGGAGTGCTCATGTTTCTCTTGCATTTGACCAAGGAGTATCATCCAAACATATACGAAGGAGTAGTTGTTATTCTTGACCTGTTTTCATGTTGTTTCTAACATGGTAATATCTTTTACATATTGCTTACCTGCATCTTATCTTGTCTTTGAGTTCCTTATTTGAAGTTTGTCCTTTCTGATTTGTAAATTTGTTGTACGACAAAACCAACAAAATCCTTTGGATGAAGTTGATGTATCAAATATCTGTAACTGAACGCATATGTGTCTCTTCAACTACAATCTATTCGAATGAGATTTTTTTTTTTTTAGTATGTATAACTACTCAATTTTGCTTCATTATCTATTGCATATGATAAAGCGAATGAGGATGTTCACTGCAATTATTCTTTTATTTTGTTTATAATATAGACTAGGTACTATTGACTTGTTCCATTGAGAAATATGCCATTTTAAATTTTCAGTAGTTGAATGATCTAATAGCGAGGTCGCTGGATAAGCTTGCACGCAAGGTTTGTTTAGTACTAGTACCCTAAACTAGTTACTATCTGTCAGTTGTTGCCAAAATACGAAATTTATGACTTGTTTGTGCTTTCAAGGGCCTGAAAATGCAATATCAAGCTCATAACTCCTGTTTGGTGTGGAACCAAGTGCAGTAGCTTCCTCGACTTCAACTGCTGTAGATTTCTCGAAGATTTACTGACAAAAGACAAAACGTACGGAGTTCTACCTATTGATGTAGTTGTAGTTGCACTCGAGGCTGGTGTCTCATAGTTGTAGCTGATTTTCTCCCTAGATGTAATAATGTCTACAATTTCCAGGAATCGGTCCTACTGAAATTTCTATCTGTTTGGAATTCAGGGCATTGTAAGTGTTTTTTTACATATTTGGAGTACCTGAATTAAATATTAGCTTCATTTAGCTATTTGACTTTGTTCAATGAGTTTGGTTTGTTGATATTAGGTATCTAAGGTCTAGAACTTTGAAATCCTACAAATCTTATCATATTGTAAGTCATTCTAAATCCAGTTTCTATCATGTGTTCAATTTGGCATGTCAGTACTAGTACTCCAAACTCCTATCTGTCAGTCTTGAGAGAGAATACCCCCGTGGAATTCTATCCCTCTAATTTGGTTTGAGATATCCAATTTTTCACTCTTGTGTTTATGTCACACATTTGGAATAATTGGTGTATCGGTATCAAGACTTTCTGAAAAGGTAGGAGACTTGATTGAAGAGATAAAAATGACTCAATGTTGTTTATTTTTTCCCAGTAGTTACCTGCGTTGGTATAATTTCATATGCTTTTCTATTTATTCTTATAGCTGGCAGGATTATCCCATGATGATATTCTTACATGCGATTTCTTGACGGTTCCTCCGCTAGTGAAAACAATTCCACAGGGGTATTCTCTCTCAAGTTTGAGACTCATAAGGTAAATTTTCATTTGCCTCTGGTCCAATACTTCTCTAACATGTAATCTCGGGATTCATAGTCTATATTTGATACTGATCTCTAGGTAATTATTATTATTTTGTCTAGAGGCTAATAAAATATGAGAGTTTGATTTGTGTTATACAGACAAACATCGTTTCTTAGTCAATGTACACACTAATCTTGGTTGTAGTCATATTCTTATCCTTTGCAAAGATACTTGATAAGTGCATAATTCATATGATTTTAGTATCCATTCCATACTTGTTTTAGCTATATATTATTCTTGCATGTATTCGTATTATTACTCTTGTTTTCTCTTATTTGCCTCTAATAGGTGAATCATCCAAAAAGGAGCTACAAAGTGCTGAAAAAATCTAAGAATAGAAGTTTTCCAAGTATCCAAGTGCTCAAGTCCAAGAGAAGTAGAAGAAGTGCGACGAAAAGGAGCAAAACGCTCAAAATCAAGAGAAAGGCCAAAGACCGACACTAACTCATTCAAATTAAGGATTTCTCATCATCATCTGGAAGAGAATTAAAAGATAAAAAGAATTCAAAAATAATGAGGTCATTCCGAGTTCGGATGAAGAAGTTGTGGCCAAAACAAGCTTTTTATCCAATATCGAAGGCAAGCAAGTATGCAAACGTGTACGCATACTTAGTTACGTGAATTTCTGCTGGAATTTGTGGTATGCATACGGGTACGCATACTTAGTGGTATGCAAACGGGTACGCGTACCTTGGAAGGCCAGAAACGGGTCTTTATTTCATAGTTTCGGGTCGGGATCTTGAACCGAACTAGATACTTGACGGAAAAGCAATGTAAACCTATATAAATAGGTATTAGGCCTTTCACATATCATCGATCATCTCATATCACAAGTTCTACATCAAAACCTAGGGTTTACCCCTTTAGGGGGAAACCACCATTATTCATCTTCTTTGTAATATGAGTAGCTAAATCCTTTGTTGATTAAGGATGAATTCAATGTTCTAAGCATGAAGCTTTATTAATAATATAAATTTATTGAGAGTTTTTATCATCATCGTTTGTCTTTACCATATCTAGGTTTTATGAGTGATTCTTGATTTGGGATGCATACTAGATTGACCTATTGATTGTTCTATTGCTAGTAGAAGTTATGAGATAAATAATCGTCGGTTAACTCTCTACACAAGTAGAAATCGTGAGACCTTACAGAGGGATTCTGTGGAGCAATCGTTTGTGAAAACAACACCAGCAAGTAAACCTTGATCTAAGAGTTTAACTACTGGGATCCACCTAAATTCACAAAGCTTAAGGCGTTCGATTGGATTACACCTTGAGTGATCCACTACTTGGTGGTTCATTGAATAGAATCTGTTAGTTGAGAACTTCCATATCCAGTGATTGAAGGAGTTTTGGGGATAACACTGATCTAGGTGTTATTCCACGGTTGGTGATGAATGGTTCTTACGAAAGATAGATAAGTATTCTAATCCTGTTAACGCTTGGTAACGGCGAAGGATTCCTTGATCATCTCTTTTCTTTATTGTCTTTATATTTATCTTACAACCAAACCCCCTTTGTTATTTACTTTATCTTGCTTATCAAATAACCTATCAATTACAGAGTTCTCTATGGGAACTATCTCTTACTACCGCTATATTACCAGTTAATTAGTCGGAAATATATTTATTAATTTGTTGCATCAACGACACGCATCAAATTTTAGATTTATTTTTCCTTTTTTTTTCCCTGTTTTGTTCTTTAAGTCGTCATGTTTCCTTACAGAAATAACATGTACGGAGCACAAGATCAATCACATAATAGTGGTAATCAATATGGTTTTCAATCTCAATATTATGACAACTACCAACCGTCCTATGGGTATAATCAAAATCAATTTTTTGGCTATGATCAATATCCCACAGAACCTTACGGATATTCTAATACATGTCAACAACCTTATGACGGGCATGTAAGTGAACAATCACAAGGATGGGAGGATAGTTGTGCTTCTAATCGCTTATCCTATGAAAGTGAACAGAAGCTTGATTGGTTGATTCTTTTGTTCAAGGCCAAATTGTCCACGCCGGAACCCCTTAATGAACAACTAAGCGTGGAGAATAACACATCAACTGAATCTCACTTCAATATATCTAACCAAACTCCTGATCGTTTTTATGATCATTCACCTATTCAAAAAGGGGAGACTTGGTCTGGAAATAGTATGGTGAGTGAAGGTGTTGGTTATGATGAAAGTCTTGACCAATTAATCCAAGCGATGGTGCAACATCAACAAGCGCTCCATACAATTGAACATAAACGATATGAGCAGCTCCAAGAACTTCAAGAGGGCATGAAAAACTTAAGAAGGGACATGAATCAAATTAAGGAGGAAATTGAGAAGGATGAGCAACCTTTGGAAAGCTTTTGTAATAGTGGTGAATTTATTAAAGCTCCGGATCTTTATAATATCATTCGCCTATTCAAAAGGAGGAGTCTTGGTATGACCGAACCATTGTTATGAACAGTGTGACATACTCATATGCATATCAACGTTACAATGAACATCCAGATTACAATGTTTTTAGGCCGGTTAATTTGCAAGAAGTAGACCCGATTATTCCATTAACGGAAACTCATACAGAATACCCTAAAATTTTTACTGGAGAAGAGTTCATGAGAGCGGAATTTCATTCGGATGATGAAAGTGTTGAAGAGATGAAGATTGAGAATGAAACCAAATTGATTGATTTCGTGGAAGACCCAATTGAGCTAAATAATGATAGTTCGATAGAGGTCCACAATATACTTGAGGTAAATAATTCAATGTTAATTAAGAACAATGAGGATCCGAAACAAGGTTTATCTAATCCTTTGCATAATTCTATATCTATTGATCCTTTTCCTCTAATCGAAGTAGTTTTTCAAAGAGTTGTTAACCCAACTTTTAAGAAAATCTTAGGATTGGAGTTATGTGCTTCCAAAGTTTTAACGGATTATTTTCTAAGTATCCACCACTTGATGTGTTTGATTCGAGTATTGCGCAGGTTCATCAAGCTGAGGAACCTATTGAAGTTCCCGAATTCTATGTTCTATATCCACTTCCGAGTGTAGAAAGGACTAAGTGTGGGGGAAACTTCAATAAAGTGATAGCTTCAATATTTATATTTTGTGCTAATGTTTTTGTGAAGCTGTTATTTTAATTGCAGATTGTTATTTAGAAAGATTACCAAATTTTCAGATTGTTGGTGTCTTGACGATAACAATAACGACGGGCTGACGAAGTTAAACCAAGCACTATATGGGAAGCAACCCATCGGTTTTGTATCTCTATCCCTTTTTGTTTTTAGTTTTCTTAGTTTTTCATATCATATTTTGCATTCCCATCTTAGATTTTACAAAGTCCTATATCTATATTGAAAGTTTTGACGAAACAATTCTCGTCAGAAAAATTCTGACAGCACATTCATTACGAAAACAACTCTCGAGACTTCATACGGAGTCCGATTTGAGTGGTTTACCCCAAATTCTAAAGAGGACATACTTAAGTTTCTTTTCCGAAAAGTAAATCTCAATTCGGAGTCTGTTAAGTTGGAGCGATAGGCATGGACATTTGAGTTTCAATATTTTTACAGAACTTTTTCAGATTGCATGTCCGTCAGTCTGGTGGCACAAAAGTCAGACCGTTTATCGAAACACTGTGCCCTTTGGCCACCTTATAGAAAATACGTAGGAAAAAAACTTTCGTTTAGGATGTTTTTCCTAGTTACCTACCCATTTGTACAATGTTTGAGTTTTTTCAGAGCTGTTATGTCAGAAATCAGAATTTTCGGTTTTGAACATTGAGGACAATGTTGAGTTTAAGCGTGGGGGAGTAATTAAGCATGTTTGGATTGCATATAAAATAAATAAATAAGTAAGTAATAGTCTTTGATTTCTTGCATTCTTGAGACTTCATCTTTTGGAGTTAATTATGAGCTACTTAGGATGACACTCTAAACCTTTTAAGGTTGAAACAATTCTTACGGGTATAGATTGAGTTCCAATTTATCATTCTACAATCCTAATATATACGTTCATAATTGATTGTGAAACTCAGTTGCTAGCAATAACATGGTAGTCGTTTGAAAGATTCATCCTCGCAATTAATCATTACTAAATCACTTTCTTTTTATTTTTGCAGTTATATGTTTCTCTGAAGTGATTTGGTGGGATCCTGATACTTCCATGGATGTTGTAGCAAGGTAATCATTGATTGAGTATATAAAAGCCCCATAGACAATCGTCTTACACTCATAAAGAGTGAGCCGGAAAAAAAAAAGTAAAAAGAAAAAGAAAAACAAGAAAAGAAAAGAAGAAAAGAAAAGAATATATATATATATATATATATATATTTATAAGGCTCCTCTTCTTTTATCGACATTAATAATTCTGTGATTCCCGAATTTCGGAGTAATCATGTAGTCGATGAAAACTAAAAACCTATCAACATTATATAGCAAGTCAAAAATACTATTGATGAGGTTCTCGACACTTGGATATCAGTATTTGTAAAACGTTGTCCTTGTCTCCATCGCCTAAACAAGCGTGGAATGAAGGATCCAAGGCAACTATCACATACTTGCTGAAAAGAAACATGCGCTTAGAGTATCTAATCATGTGGTCGAGTTAATTGGGTGCTTCTCTCAACTATTCCGCTATAAATAAGAATCCTTTGACGATATTCATAAAAGTATTGTGGGTAACATCTTTCACTTTAGTCAACATTTGCACACTTCACTTTTCTATTTCCATTCTCTTATCTATCCATATGATTTCAGTATGTGAGTGTAGTGGCAAACGTTGCAACAAGTACGATGACTATCTTAGTAGAGTTTCGCAATCAGGTTGAATGTCACACGTAAGTAATTGCTTGTGTGTGATGATTAGAATGTATATGGTATGTTTGCAGCTGAAGAACATATACAAGCTAATTATTTGGCTTTGTACTTTGTGTTTATCCTTAGTAGTTCTTCCAAGGCGAGAAATTGGAGTAGGTTTTGTGGGTATACCTCTTGTAAACCCTCACGAGACTATAACTCGTCCACTAGGGACACCTAGGGGTTTAAAGGCATGTTGCATTAGCTAAGTATAACCGTTTTCTCAACGACATGGAGTTGTTGTATTTATGATTAGTTTTATTTAGTTTGCTCGAGGACTAGCAAAATCTAAGTGTGGGGGAATTTGATAAGTGCATAATTTATATGATTTTAGTATCCATTCCATAATTGTTTTAGCAATTATTCTTGCATGTATTCGTATTATTACTCTTGTTTTCTCTTATTTGCCTCTAATAGGCGAATCATCCAAAAAGGAGCTACAAAGTGCTGAAAATATCTAAGAAGAGAATTATTCCAAGTTTCCAAGTGCCCAAGTCCAAGAGAAGTATAAGAAGTGCGACGAAAAGGAGCAAAATGCTCAAAATCAAGAGAAAGGAAAAAGACCGACCTTAACTCAATCAAATTAAGGATTTATCATCACCATATTAAATATAATTGAAAGATAAAAATAATGCAAAAATAATGAGGTCATTCCAGGTTTGGACGAAGAAGTTGTGGCCAAAATAAGCTTTTTATCCAATACCGAAGGAAAGCAAGTATGCAAACGTGTACGCATACTTAGTTCCGTGAATTTCTGCTGGAATTTGTGGTATGCATACGGGTCACATACTTAGTGGTATGCAAATGGGTACGCGTACCTTGAATGGCCAAAATCTCACGGTTAGGGTCTTTATTTCATAGTTTCGGGTTGGGATCTTAAACCGAACTAGATACTTGATGTCCAAGCAATCTAAATTTATATAAATAGGTATTAGGCCTTTCACATATCATCGATCATCTCATATCACAAGTTCTACATCAAAACCTAGGGTTTACCCCTTTAGGGGAAATCACCATTATTCATCTTCTTTGTAATATGAGTAGCTAAATCCTTTGTTGATTAAGGATGAATTCAATGTTTTAAGCGTGAAGCTTTATTAATAATACAAATCTATTGAGAGTTTTTATCATCATCGTTTGTCTTTACTATATCTAGGATTTATGAGTGATTCTTAGATTGATTTGTGATGCATACTAGATTGATCTATTGATTGTTCTATTGATAGTAGAAGTTATGAGATAAGTAATCGTCGATTAACTCTCTACACAATTAGAAATCGCGAGATCTTATAGAGGGATTCTGTGGAGCAATCGTGTGTAAAAACAACACCAACAAGTAAACCTTGATCTAAGAGTTTAACTACTGGGATCCACCTAAACTCACAAAGCTTAAAGCGTTCGATTGGATTACACCTTGAGTGATCTACTACTTGGTGGTTCGTTGAATAGAATCTGGTAGTCGAGAACTTTCGTATCCAGTGATTGAAGGAGTTTTTGGGATAACACTGATCTAGCTATTATTCCACGGTTGGTGATGAATGGTTCGTATGAAAGACAGATAAGTATTTTAATCCTGTTAATGCTTGGAAACGGCGAAGGATTCCTTGATCATCTCTTTTATTTATTGTCTTTATATTTATCTTACAACCAAACCCCCCTTTGTTATTTACTTTATCTTGCTTCTATCAATTAATTACACAACTCTTTGTTGGAATGATCTCTTACTACCGCTATATTACCAATTAATTAGTAGGAAATATATTTATTAATTTGTTGCATTAATGACACACATCAATACTTCCCTTACTGTCTTACTAATGATTGAAAATCCATCATGCATACTTCACTGATGTTAATACCCAAAAATTGCTCCTAGGCAAAACAATGTACTCTAGAGTACTTTCTTTAGGTTCAAAAATCAAAATCATACAAAACGAGCCTAAACCAAGGAGTTGGCCGTTCACGTTTTGCTTCGGTTACAAAGAGAAAAAATGGGTTGATCTTAGGGGAGGGAAATCAAAGAAAGTTTGAGGAAATCAGTGGTGGTTGAATTGAATGTGAGTTTATTGAACTATGGAAGAAGAAGAGCTTGGGAATGATAATCTTGTCCTGTCTTATGAATAGACAAGGTAGTTTATTTATAGTTGGAATACTCACTGTTTCCTCGTAAGTAGTGGAGGTTGTGGAGAGATGGAGATAGTGGGATAATGGTATGGTTACGCCCATGATGTTAGGAAAGTTTCTGGAAACCTGTAAACCATCATTCCATTGCTTAGCCACGTCTTTTAACCACTCTCAACCGTTGCTACTACTTGTAACTTCCTTATGATGGGATGTTTCCATGCCGCATGATTGTTGTAAACCACCAGACCAATACCCATAAATAATCCCCCCATGTAACGTGTTTTGATTTCTCTTAGGAATTAGTAGATTCATTGACTTGTTTCTAGTCTTGTCTAGATTGTCACAATACTTGACTGAGTAATAGCCTAAGCTAGCCAGACTTTGTCGAAGTGGCATAGCTTGAAGAGACAACTCGACTCCAAGGTTACGTGTGACTAATAATGAGTTAGCCATAATAATACACGTAGATAGCGTAATACACCAAGCTAGTCAGGTCGGCGCAACCAAGTCGATATCCAGCCGAGTCGGCATGGACATAGGTGCTAGGCTTGGAGGAACGTAGCCGCGGCCATAGGTCTAGGCTAGGCCAAGCTAGAACGGCTAGCAAGGAGTACGCGACTAGTTAGATGCTAGGCTAGACCAAACTATACCGGCTAGCAAGAAGGATAGGATAGCTAACAAAAGAACCGCGACTAGTTAGGGGCATAGCCAACTAGCAAGGAAGCTAGACTGTCTAGCAAAAAAAAACATGGCTAGTTGGGGACTTGGCCAACTAATAAGGAAGCCGTGGATGCGAGGTGAAGTGGCCGGCTAGGCTGGAAGCCATGGGACATGCCGAACCAAGAGACAGGCGTGATTGCTAGCTTGGCCAGGAGACTAGGACGTTGTGTCCACGGTCATGGTTAGGCCAAGGCGGCCGACAAATCTAGGTGGCCAGCTAGGCAAGGTAGTCGTCTAGTTAGGCTAGGGACAAGATGGCCGTGATCCAGGCCAAACCTGGAGATAGAGAGGCCGTGTCCTTACTAGCTAGTTGGCTGGCTAGGAAGCTAGGCTAGGCCAGACTAGAAGCCAAGGAGGCCATGGCCAGGCCTGAATACAGGGAGGCCGTAGCCTGATTAGATAGTTGGCTAGCTAGGAAGACAAGGAAGCCGTGGCCTGATTAGCTAGTTGGATAGCTAGGAAGTTGGTGGCCACGACCTGGATAGCTAGTTGGATAACTAGGAAATTGGTGTACGTGGCTAGGTCATGAGACCCAGCCAGATTAGCCTGGCTATAGAGTGCGGCCATGTTGGCACTTCATTTGTAGCATACATAACATATTCAAGGAATTCAGCCGTGGAAGTTCTGCGACTCGAAGTAATATTCCAAATATTATGCGTTGGTAATTCAGAATAGCATAGTAGCTTATTCTGAATATTTATAATTGATGCACCAGTGTAGACTGATCAATGCATAACAACTTACATGGCCATGAATAAAATATCGAGAGTTTAGCTGGGTGAAGCTCTAAAATCTTGTAGGCATATTGAAGGCCAGTATGGCCATTAGCAGGATACGCATTCTCAATTCTCTTGCGAAATGTGATGTAGAAGTACGAATCTATAATTCTGATATCGGTGTAAGGACCCTCAAGCTCGTCAACGCTATTAGACCAGTCAAGAGACGACTAAGCCGCTAATGACTCGATTAATTAGAGATGAACCTTAATTAATAGAAATTAATCTAACAACGATTTAGATACGAAATTAGTATCACTAGATAGATCTCGAAAAGTTGTAAAGAATAGATTACTGGAACGTGTCATTCAGACACCGGACGAAGAAGATATCACTTGATTATTATGAAGGGCAAATAATCATTTTTGCATCTAAACCGCCTGGATGCCCTTATCTTTTATATGGGTGCCTTTATCAATTTCCTTTGCCCTAATCATCACCAAAAATTGACAGAAGTCTCATTATTTCTTCTTCTTCATTCTTCTCTCTGTTATGCTTCTCCTTACTCTGCAAATTCTTCCTTCAACTGTATCAATCGTTAGAGCGAAATTCTGAGGTTAGTAGTTGCACCAGTCAAGGTTAGAAGACCTGGAATAATTGGTGGAAATGATATTGAAGCTTACTGATTCCAGAACAAGATGAATAGGGTAAGTTAATTTAGGGTTTCGAATTGATTGATGTTTCTTTATGAAATTGTTCTGTTTTGATTAATTATAGAGTGGGTTTGTTGTTAATTGGAGTTTAGATGATTGTATAGGGTTTAATTTTGATTTCATATAGAATTAGGGTTTATGTTCTTCCCTAAATCAAATCAGAGATTAGGGTTCATGTGAATTAAGTTGATTGGGTCGGTTTCTGCCGATGAAGAAGATGAATTAGATTGAGGTTGGGTTTTCATTCAGGTTTTGCAAAGAAGAATCAGAAGTTAGGTTTTTTTTTTTAATTTAGAAGATGGTTTTGTGTAGAATTGAGATGTGAATCGAATTAAGGCTAGATGATATGAAGATGGGTCATTCTTTGTTTCAATGGGGTTGATGATTGTAGGTTGAATTACAGAGAACTGATTACAGGAAATGAAATGAGTCAGCATGGTGTTGATACCTGGTTGCTGGTGCATGATAAGGAAGGAAAGTTGGTATTATTACTGAAATTGTAATGAAGTGATTTGGATGAGTTATAGATGATTTGGTGATACAAATGAAGTTGTTGGTGTTGAACTGGATTATGTGAAGGGCTTGCTTGGTTACAATTCATGGAATTGGCAGTGATTAGATAAATGGGTGTATTTGAGTAAGAGTTATTGGAGTTGTTATTGTGATCCAAGTTATTGGTAAAGTAATAAAGAAGTTGTTGGGGTTCAATATGCAAGGCAGTTAGTGAGGATATGAAGTAAAGGTTGATGATGTTAACTTGAGTATAGTGCCGCTGTTATGGATGGAGTGGAGTGAAGCTAAGAAGACGACAGTGCAGAGAGTGTTTCATTTGGATTGTAATTGCTGAAGCGGATATTTTGATTCAGCTGAACTGGTGTGCTGGTGGTGTTGATTAGGATGTGTTGTATCTAGAGATGGCAAGTACTGTGAACTGATGTTGGTAGTGGAGTTGAACTGTGGGTGTGGATGATATGGAATGCAGTTGAGTTGCAGTCAAAGATTATGAATAAACTGTTGGGGGTTCATGTTATTAAATGAAGCTGGTATTGGTATTACAGATATGAAGATTATGACTTTGAAGTTAGTGTTCCATGAGCTGAAGTATAGATGTATGAAATTGAAATGTAACTGAAGAGAAGTTGCAACTTGTGTAAGAGTGTTGATGAAGTAGTAATGGAATTGATGGAGACTCAAGAGTGTGAATTGAGGATTGTAAATTGATTAAGCTATAGGTTTACAACTAGAGTTAGAAATGCATCATGTTAGTGTTGGCATGAGTTGTGTTGCTTCATGTTTGTGTATTAGAAGTTTGGCATGTGCAAGGGCCTTGGTTTGTATAACCTGATTCGGTCTTGTTGACTGAGTTGTGTCACTGATTTTCTGTTTAACTCAGTGGACCTTGACCAGTTGACTGTTGACCAGACTTTGACTAGTTTTACTAGTTTGACTTGACCTTGACCAGGGGACTTTGGAATTGACTTTGAATAGACGTTGACTGTTAAATTGACCCCTTTGTCTGTTAGCGACCGTCAGTTGACTCTTGGACCAGGCCTTGTGTTAATGGGCCGAGTTTAGAAGACTTGGGCTTAGGCCTAGTTTTCCTATTATACATGAGTCGGACCTTTGTGGTCTGAGTTAGCCTTCGATTTCTTCCATAAAGTTGTAGATATTCATTAGACTTATCAAATGGACTACAAAACCAATCTAATGGAATTAGTAAACCTTTGTTATGCTAAAGATTGATAATGAAAAGGTGTAGAACCATAAATGGGCTTAGAACCATTAGATAGTTCATTTAACTTATTATTGGAAAATTGTATGAGATTGTGTCATGAGCCTTGTGTGAGCCTTTTGGCTAACCTTTAGAGTGCTCGTGTGATTAACAATTAATCTTTATTAACAACGATCGATCTAAAGAACGAACCCGTGGATTATGGATCTCAAGGTATGCGAGGCTTGTCATCAAAAGAGGTGGGAATCGATAACGAACTCTCTTGTATTCATTATTGTTTTACCAATCTATCTTTTGTGAAATTCATGCATATCTTTGTGTGTTATGAGATGTGTGCTGGCATAATATCTAGTATTCTATGGCTAAGGCGATACACCGCAATATTACATGGCCAAAATTATTCTTCCTTTATATCCTTTTCTATGGCTAGGGCGATACACCGCAATATTACCTATTCGGTGTGGAATTGGCATCAATATTACTCTTCCTTATGTGCGGCAACACACATCTCATACATGGATGTTTACTGTTCTTTATGGATGTTTACTGTTCTTTTAAATTGCTTTGAAGATGTTTCTACATTATGTTTTATTGTCTTTCTGTGTATTATCGTCTTTCTATAAAACCTGCATTGTCTTCAAATCATATTAATGATTACTTGAAAGTTAGTTGTTATTTCCACTGGGCACCTCTTTTAGGGATGATGTGCTCACCAGTTCCCACTTTCAGTTTCAGTGACAGATCAGAGTTGCGCAGCGAAAGCTTCAAGGGTTGAGTTCGCTTGTTGATTAACTTCTGCTATGTTTATTATGTTGTATATCTTATTTTTAAACCAAATGACTATTGTATATGTATCATTTGAGAGGAATCCTTGTATATATATATATTTCTGAGCGGGGCTAGTTTTGGGTTAAGTTTTTGTAGCAGATTTCTAAATTGAATGTTTAAGTAAATGATTTAGATTTTTAGTGCCTCTTTATTTAATTAATCTCTTGGATTAGTCAGCTGCTAGCTTAGGGGGCGCTACAGTATTTGGTATCAGAGCTTACTATTAGATCTTAAATGAGAAAAGATAGGAATATTCAGTGCCAGTTAGAGAACTAGATTAATTTAGAATTGGGTAATGGGTTGTGAGATAAATCTTAATTACTAAAAAAAATCAATAACTAAAAGAGGAATTGAATTGCTTTGATTGATTTGTATAACATGTTGATTGTTTGTTCTTTGTTTTGTGTAGGTATTTTCTTTTATAAATTATGAAGTAAAAATTGTAGGTTACACCAGTTATGATAGAAGTTTAGAGATTAGTTAGTTTTAATAAGTTAACACTTAAATAATCTAGCACTGGAGAATAGTGAGGTTTGTAATTCTGGTGTGATTGTGTTGTCTTTGTTTGTAGGAAACAATTGTCAGGTCTGATCATCTTAGACAGGGCAACTTACATTCATAGATTACCATTCATAAAAGGAGGACTTGCTTCTATTAGTAAATTGATGGATCCTAAATTTTATTTAGAAACTAATAGAGTACTCTTTCCCTTAATTAGAACCATTAATCTATTAAATTAGAAATGAAGTTAAATTGTAAAAGTAATTAAGATAATAGTTCGACCATTAGTGTTAATAATAATAAACGATAATAGGATCACCGATAATCATAATGAAAGTAATATTAGCACTTATCAAACAGTATTGTATTAACCTTTATCTAATTAAAATCTTATTAGTAAATATATAACGATAAAAGTAATAATTAGGATAAAGTAGCTACACAAAACTATTAACAATTATCTACGGTCAGATTTTGTAAATTAAATAAAAATTAGAGATACATTCTTTTACATTTTAGGTAATAACAAGATAGATAATATACGACCTATTAGATTAAAATTTAAGAATGTGCGGATATATAATGCATAAAATTGAAGGGGACTAAATTTCTTAGTAATCTTATCTTATACCTAAATTATATTAAGTCTAATAACTGATTTAGTAAGTCGTTAAAGTTAAACGAATACACGTGAAGAAATGATAATAGTATTTGGATGCTTAGTACACAAATAGACTTGAAAGAAAATAAATTCATATAATAATAGGATACCTTACATTAATAGAAAAATCTAAAGACTATTAGAATACATTATAATTTTATACATACACAACTTGAAATAATATTAAACTACCATCGCTAATATTTAATAAGATATATATGGTATACAGACTCGTTATGTTTAGGTGAAATCAATTACAGTCATACTTAGAAAAATTAAGACTTAGTGTACCAACATGACCATCAATAAACGAATAATGATAATAGTAAAGATAGTGAGAATAGTAACAAGACTGATGATAGTATTTCGATAATTATGTTAACAACAAAGTAGATAATAATATTTGGAAATTTATATATTATATAACAGTAAGGTTAAAATATCAAATATTATAGATTTGCATGAAATCAAATTTGGAATTAATTATATGGATAAATTACATCAAATTAATAAATTGTTAAATACTAGATTATAAATTTTGGCGCAGAGAACTTAGACATACTTATATGTTAGAATCAAATTCACAATAGTGAGCTTAGAGACGATCATATTATGAAATAGAGATTAGTCTTTTGAACTTAGAGCTACAAATTATAGATTCTAGTTGTAGAAAACCAAATAGGCTTGTGTTTCTTTTCTTGTTGTTTCGAACTCATTTAAAATGAGTTGCTCTTCGCGCGTTTGTAAGTATGAACAATACTTGCACTAAGTCGAGAGATGGTATTTCTCTATAAGGTGGGGAGTTTTGAAGATTAGAAGGACAATTCGATTTTCGAGGACGAAAATGATATAAGGTGGGGAGAATGTAAGGACCCTCAAGCTCGTCAATGCTATTAGACCAGTCCAGAGACGACTAAGCCGCGAATGACTCGATTAATTAGAGACGAACCTTAATTAATAGAAATTAATCTAACAACAATTTAGATATGAAATTAGTATCACTAGATATATCTCGAAAAGTTGTACGGAATAAATTACTGGAACGTGTCATTCAGACACCGGATGAAGAAGATATCACTGGATTATTATGAAGGGCAAATAATCATTTTTGCATCTAAACCGCATGGCTGCCTTTATCTTTTATATGGGTGCCTTTATCATTTTCCTTTGCCCTTATCATCACCAAAAATCGACAGAAGTCTCATTATTTCTTCTTTCTTCTTCTTCATTCTTCTCTCTGTTCTTCTTCTCCTTTCTCTGCAAATTCTTCCTTCACCTGTATCAATCGTTAGAGCGAAATTCTGAGGTAAGTAGTTGCACTAGTGAAGGTTAGAAGACCTGGAATAATTGGTGGAGATGATATTGAAGCTTACTGATTCCAGAAACAAGATGAATAGGGTAAGTTAATTTAGGGTTTCGAATTGATTGATGTTTCTTTTTGAAATTGTTCTATTTTGATTAATTATAGATGGGTTTGTTGTTAATTGGGGTTTAGATGATTGAATAGGGTTTAATTTTGATTTCATATAGAATTAGGGTTTATGTTCTTCCCTAAAGCAAATCAGAGATTAGGGTTCATGTGAATTAAGTTGATTGGGTCGGTTTCTGCTGATGAAGAAGATGAATTAGATTGAGGTTGGGTTTTAATTCAGGTTTTGCAAAGAAGAATCAGAAGTTAGTTTTTTTTTTTTTAATTTAGAAGATGGTTTTGTGTAGAATTGAGATGTGAATCGAATTAAGGCTAGATGATATGAAGATGGGTCTGTTGCTGTTTTAATGGGGTTGATGATTGTAGGTTGAATTACGAAGAACCGATTACGGGAAATGAAATGAGTCGAGTATGGTGTTGATACACAGTTCTTTGGTGCAGGACAAGGAAGGAAAGTTGGTATTATTACTGAAATTGTAATGAAGTGATTTGGATGAGTTGTAGATGATTTGGTGATACAAATGAAGCTGTTGGTGTTGAACTGGACTATGTGAAGGGGTTGCTTGGTTACAATTTATGGAATTGGCAGTGATTAAATAAATGGGTGTATTTGAGTAAGAGTTATTGGAGTTGTTGTTGTGATCCAAGTTATTGGTAAAGTAATAAAGAAGTTGTTGGGGTTCAATATGAAGTAAAGTTTGATGATGTTAACTTGAGTTTAGTGCCGCTGTTATGGATGGAGTGGAGTGAAGCTAAGAAGACGACAGTGCAGAGAGTGTTTCATTTGGATTGTAATTGCTGAAGTGGATATTTTGATTCAACTGAACTGGTGTGCTGGTGGTGTTGATTAGGATGTGTTTTATCTAGAGATGGCAAGTACTGTGAACTGATGTTGGCAGTGGAGTTGAACTATGGGTGTGGCTGATATGTAATGCAGTTGAGTTGCAGTCAAAGATTATGAATAAACTGTTGGGGGTTCATGTTATTAAATGAAGCTGGTATTGGTATTACAGATATGAAGATTGTGACTTTGAAGTTAGTGTTGCATGAGATGAAGTTTAGATGTATGAAATTCAAATATAACTGAAGAGAAGTTGTAACTTGTGTAAGAGTGTTGATGAAGTAGTAATGGAATTGATGGAGACTCAAGAGTGTGAATTGAGGAATGTAAATTGATTAAGCTATAGGTTTATAACTAGAGTTAGAAATGCATCATGTTAGTCTTGGCATGAGTTGTGTTGCTTCATGTTTGTGTATTAGAAGTTTGGCCTGTGCAAGGGCCTTGGTTTGTATAACCTGATTCAGTCTTGTTGACTGAGTTGTGTCACTGATTTTCTGTTTAACTCAGTGGACCTTGACCAGTTGACTGTTGACCAGACTTTGACTAGTTTTACTAGTTTGACTTGACCTTGACCAGGGGACTTTGGAATTGACTTTGAATAGACGTTGACTATTAAATTGACCCCTTTGACTGTTAGCGACCGTCAGTTGACTCTTGGACCAGGCCTTTTGTTAATGGGCCGAGTTTAGAAGACTTGGGCTTAGGCTTAATTTTCCTATTATGGAACCATATTTTGGGGACTACTCAAAAATGGTGGGGGACTACTCTCCAACTTTTGGGGTGGATATTAGAAGTAATAATGAGTCACCCCTTATCTAAGTTTTTTTAATACCAAACTTGCCCTTAGTAGTTAAACTAGTGTAATGATTAGTGAGTTAATTAATGATTAGTGAGATTAAATTAATAAGTTTTTCAAAAGAAGAATTATTGAGAGGGAGAAGAAGAAGATGAAGATGATAATGAAGATGAGAGTTTTGGAAGAAAAAAAATTAAGATCTTTTTCTTTAAGAGCCACAACAAGAGTATGATGTTTTGGGTACTCACGGGTACTTCAAATTTAGTTAATGGTGCTTGAATTGGCCAAAACATTCATAAAAATGAACAATTTACAAATTGATTTCGGTTTGGTTAAAAAAGTTCGGTTATGACATCTGAAGAACAGGTAGCCGAACTCACCTGCAAGTGTAGTTCGGTTAATATTTCTGAAAACATAGGTAGCCGAACTCAGCTTTAATGGAGTTTTTTCTTTCAGAGAAAACTTCGGTTAGGAGAAGATAAATTGCGACGTAACCGAACTAGGAGTTCGTCTAGGAAATTTTTTTGCGACGTAACCGATCTCAATATGCTGGTTTTTCAAAAAAAGTTCGGTTAGGAGAAAAAAATTGCAATGTAACCGAACTTTTTGTGGCGTAACCGAACTTTTTGCGACGTAACCGAACTGCAAGTTCGGCTTGGACATTTTTTTTCTCGACATAACCGAATTGTTCTCTGAAAACAAAAACCTCTATTAAAGTTCGGTTAGGAGAAAAAATTGCAATGTAACCGAACTTTTTGTGGCGTAACCGAACTTTTTGCGACGTAACCGAACTGCAAGTTCGGCTTGGACATTTTTTCTCGACGTAACCGAATTGTTCTCTGAAAACAAAAACCTACATTAAAGGTTAGTTTGACAAAATTTTTCACATAATTCCTAACCGAACTTCTCTCTGTAACTTCCATTTTCAACTCATTTTGATGATTACTTATCACTTTTTCAACGGAAAACGAATGAAAAGTAATGGGTTTGTTATAATTTTGATTTTGATTTTGTTTTGTTAATGATTTAAATTAAGCTATATATAGAGGTGGCAGTGGTGGTGATTTGAGGTGGTCGATGGTGGTGGTGGTCGGTGGTGGTAGGTGGTGGTTGGTGGTGGTAAGCGGCGGTAGTGATGAGAGGAGGTGTCTATATATAAATAGGTGGTGGTGATGGGAGGAGGTGATTATATATATAAGTGAAGGGTAGGTTAGTCATTTCCACACCTTAGGACACCCCTTATAAGTATAGGGTTGACATTCCTATCACAAAGTAGTCCCCCACCATTTTTGAGTAGTCCCCAAAATATGGTTCTTATTATACATGAGTTGGACCTTTGTGGTCTGAGTTAGCCTTCAACTTCTTCTATAAAGTTATCGATATTCATTAGACTTATCAAATGGACTACAAAACCAATCTAATGGAATTAGTAAACCTTTGTTATGCTAAAGATTGATAATGAAAAGGTGTAGAACCATAAATGGGCTTAGAACCATTAGATAGTTCATTTAACTTATTTAACCATTAGATAGTTCATTTAACTCATCAAAAGAAGTGGGAATTGATAACGAACTCTCTTGTATTCATTATTGTTTTACAAATCTATCTTTTGTGAAATTCATGCATATCTTTGTGTGGTATGAGATGTGTGCCGGCACAATATCCAGTATTCTATGGCTAGGGCGATACACCGTAATATTACATGGCCAAAATTATTCTTCCTTTATATCATTTTCTATGGCTAGGGCGATACACCGCAATATTACCTATTCGGTGTGGAATTGGCATCAATATTACTCTTTCTTATGTGCGGCAACACACATCTCATACATGGATGTTTACTGTTCTTTATGGATGTTTACTGTTCTTTTAAATTGCTTTGAAGAAGTTTCTACATTATGTTTTACTGTCTTTCTATGTATTATGTCTTTCGATAAAAGCTGCATTGTCTTCAAATCATATTAATGATTACTTGAAAGTTAATTGTTATTTCCACTGGGCACCCCTTTTAGGGATGATGTGCTCACCCGTTCCCACTTTCAGTTTCAGTGACAGATCAGAGTTGCGCAGCGAAAGCTTCAAGGGTTGAGTTCACTAGTTGATTAACTTATGTTATGTTTATTATGTTGTATATCTTATTTTTAAACCAAATGACTATTGTATATGTATCATTTGAGAGGAATCCTTGTATATATATATTTCTGAGCGGGGCTAGTTCTGGGTTAAGTTTTTGTAGCAGATTTCTAAATTGAATGTTTAAGTAAATGATTTAGATTCTTAGTGCCTCTTTATTTAATTAATCTCTTGGATTAGTCAGCTGCTAGCTTAGGGGGCGCTACAGTCAGGTCAGGAATTTATATTTATAAACATATATAGAATACCAAGAGTTCAGCTGGGTGAAGCTCTGGTACATATATGTAGAATACCGAGAGTTCAGCTGGGTGAAGCTCTAGTACATATTTGATTATAGATACGTCTATGTGTAGGTTCAGAGGTGATCTTTACAAGTTTTGCCCTTGTCAATAAACCACCATCTACAACAGAATATTTAATCATGTACGTTGGATATTTTGTAGCTCATACATGTATAAATTCTCAGGTTGTAGTCATATTAGTGTATACGTCTTCATGATTTATATTCAGATAAAAATAGTGTATACGTCTTCGTGATTTATATTCAGATCTAAAACTTTGAGTTGATCATTTGTGGTGCTTATGAAAAAATTGCTCAAACTGTCTTGCCTTTTTCTTAATTTTCACCAGGAGGCAATGACGCGTTCTAACATGATAGCTATCAAGTGAATCTGTAAGACCTGCTGGTGAGATTACTGAACCCATGACTCATTCTCAACTGAGAATTGTGCAGGGCTTCAGTATTCCAACCAACGGGTGTCAGTTGCTTGGTGGTTATAGGTTGCTTGATTTTGTAACATGATAGCTATTTTAGGTTGATGTTTTTTTAATAACATGTTAGGTTGATGCAATATGTAGATTGATTTTGCTAAAGTCTTATATCTTCTTGCAAGTTTCATTGATTGATTTCATCATCTCTGCATAGGGTTGTTCATGTTCTTGCAGTAGTAGTGGGATGCAAAGAAACTGAGTCTTGGTACCCTTGGTTTGAGTGAACTTTTCCCATCTCATTCTGATGTGAAGGAACTGAGTCTTGGTACTCGTGGTTTGGGTAAACTTTGCCCATCTTGTTATGATGTAAATGATCTGTATTTTGGTACCCCTTGATCTGAGTTAAACAAAAAGACACTGCAGAACTGTGTAAATTTGCCAATTCTGATGTAATAGGATCTGAGTCTTGGTACTCATAGTTTGAGTTAATCTTTCCCATCTTGTTCCGATGTAAAGGATTTATATTTTGGTACCCCTTGTTTTAAGTTAAACAAGTAGACATCTATGTGTAATTTATCTATTAGTATTTGGTTCAGAAATGAATTTGATTTAGTGAGCAATGAAATGTGCAGTTTTTCTATTATCCCTTTGAATTTTGTTTATATCAGTTTTGGATTTAAAGTAGATGTGCGGAATTGGAATGGAAATATCTTGTTTGTACATGGTAAATTTGTATTGAAAACATAGAGAAAAACCTTTTTTTTTTCTTAGGTGGAGAACTAAATCCTAAATTTTATTTCTCAAAAACCGATAACGGATTTTTCTGCCATACTTCAACATTGAAACCCTAATATCAACGAATGTGTGAAAGTAAAACCACCACATATTAGACTTTCAATAGCGTTACTTCATCAATTTATAAAAGAAAACAAAAACTTTCAAGATAGAAAATAACATAGACTAGTTTTTTTCATTTCATCAGATCTGAAACTACACAGTGAACATAATAAAGAGACTGATAAGACTTCAAAAACAACAAACCGACATTTCATACTGCCATGGAAACCCCCAAAACATTTACATCAACCCAGTAAGAAGCTGAAAGACCTTCTTAATCTCCTTTAAGCACGCTCTCATAGAGAAAGACCAAAGTTTTCTCAAGATTTGTCTTTAGATCTCAACTTTTTAAAACTTTATGTTCTTTGCATTGGGTGAGATCACACCTTTCGTTGCAGGAGAACTGTGACCTATGGATCACCCTTTAGATTATACTGTAAAGATCACATACAACCAATATTTAGATCACAGTTTTTAAGAATGATCCATGTATGTTTTGTAGTGAATAGAGATAAGGTGTGCCCTCATTGTTGAGTGTGTAAACACGTCATGAATTACTTTTAATTTGTAAATTATTAGTTCCTATTTTGTACAATTTGATGGTTTTTTGTTTAGTTATGCAGATTTTTGGAAATAAAGCCCAACGAACTAAGGTACAATATTTTTATCTAAAATGGGCAAAAGAATTGGAAGCTAATCTCAGTGGGCCAGGCAACTTATCTCAAGACACATGAATTATGGAAGTCAAATACAGTCAGCTGGCCAACATTTAACACGAAGGTCAAAAGTGCTAAATTAATACTCAATGGGACAAAAAATGCAAAAAGTCCTATTACAATTATTAATTCCCTATTTTGTACACTTTGATGGTTTTTTGTTTAGTTTCGCAGATTTTTAGAAACAGCCCAATGGACTGAGGTACCGTATTTTCATCTAAAATGGACAAAAGAATTGGAAGCTAAACTCAGTAGGCCAGGCAACTTATCTGAAGACACATGAATTATGGAAGTCAAATACAGTGAGCTGGCCAACATTTAACACGAAGGTCAAAAGTGCTAAATTAATACTCAATGGGACCAAAAATGCAAAAAGTCCTATGTACTTAATTGTCGAGTGCACAGACCGTGGTAGCATGAACCCTAGTGGAAGTTGCATATAGTTTTCATATTTGTTGGAGCATTTGTGTCATCTTACAATTAGACACGTTTCTGCATGCAAAAAGGGACAGGTCAATTAATTAAATGCCATATTCAAGCAATTTTGCTCATGGAGTCCGTTGCAAAGCGTGAGAGAAAGCAATTTTGTGTACGACTGTACATGAAATGGAATGGTGAAAATTGTCGACACCAAATGTGAAAGAAAGGATACTTCCGTTGTTTATGTTATGCGGAAAACGGGTCATATGACCACAACCCATAAAGTGTGGGAGCAATGGACTTGTAAAATATAGGTCTGGGTGAAAAAGACATGAGAAATATTAGTCACATATGCCCTTTGCTTTAAACCTTTATTTTTTTTCTTATTTTTCTCTCTTATTTATTCTCTCTACAATTAAAATTAATCAATTTTAGAAATGTCTTAACTTAAAATATAAGTCCAATTTTAATAAAATTTATATTTTTGGAAAACTTGTTTGAAAATCTCTACAAAATAAGATCCATTGTTGATATGAAATTCGAAAAAAAAAAAAAAATTATTTTAACCCATGCCTAGTATACATTATGCACCCAGGTGCAACTTGGCAAAATTTTATTTCCTATGAAATATGCATTATGCACCCAAGTGCAACTTGGCCAAAATTTATTTCATACAAAAACATGCATTATGCACCCAGGTGCACCTGGCGAAAACCTATTTCAAACAAGAATCAAAAGAAAATACAGTATGCACCCGGGTGCATCCTGTGTATTTCGTGGATGAATATAGGTTTATCCTAATAATCACCTACAATATATTTCGTGGATGAATATAGGTTTATCCTAATAATCACCTACAATATATATATGTATATATATATAATACACAACCAAAATCACTAGTTCATGATCTTGAGAAATAAATTCACTACCATTACCGTTACGTTCACAATTAAAGAATCATCCAAACACAAGTATTAAAGAAAACAAAAAGAGGAGCAACAAAAATTCTAAAAATGATACATTATGCACTCGGATGCATCTAGGCCGAAACCTATTTTTCTATCCGAATATATATTATGCACTCAGGTGCATCTTGTGTATTTTCCGCTGCTTTTACCACCGTTTCTGAATTGGTTTAGGCAATTTGTCAAACACCTAATGTGTATGTTATTACTTGTAGAGAGGTAAGATTGGTCTGGTTTCCTGACTTCCTATCACATCTATTCACACACATATTGGTCATTTAATCAGGCCAATTCCACCCTGTATCACTATAACCCATGACAACAGCTTCTTTAATTGTGAATCCCATAATTTCCATTCAATTAATTGTGACCTAAGATTACCATTCAATTATCTATTACCCAAGATGGATATGTGAAACAGAATGCAATCGGATATAGCTAGAACCCATTTACAAAATCAATGTGGGCACACCTAGTTAGAGAAATTCTATAACTTTATGCTATGGAACCATTGCTTCGAACAAACAAACAAAAAGTTTAGAGCTTTGATTGCAGGTTTCAATTTTTCCAAAAATCATTCCTTTTTAATGTTTTAAATCTGGTAACGGGGTATTTTCATATTCTCTTTCTCAAACTCCATCGAACCCAACGGTAATAGAAGAAGAAGAAGATTCACATAATTCATCTCTTTTCTCACCAAACAAAACCCAGTTTGTTCTTACACAGAAGAATGATGATTAACAACGAAAATTGATTGATATAATTCACCATTTGAGAAACTTAATTCCGAATAGCGACGAGTCGGTCGGAGGAACCAGCTAAAGATCGGAGGAATTGTTTTTAACGGCAAAATTGCAACCAGTTGAAGATCGGAGGAAGAAGAGAAATCACGGATCCATAGAGTTTTCTTATTTATTGAATCTGAGAAGAAGATAAGAAAAAGATGAAGGGCATATAAGTAACTTAAGTCTTAATATTATAATTTGAGTTTGGGTAGGATATCCATGATGGCTATTAAAACAAATTATTTGAATATATGCCTATTTGAAAGGTTGGCAAAGTTTGCTTGTCTTTTAGACCCAGGAATTCAAATCTAGGGCCTATTTAACCAAAAAAATGTATGCTATTTGGTTGAATTATACTCCCTCCCTTCCTTTTTAATATCCTTTTTAATAGGCTGATTTTGTATTTAGAGAAAATTAAGGAAATTAAAAGAACTAATCATTGAAAGTGGTCCTCATGACACTTGTCAATAAAAGAAGTGAAGTGAAATGGTCCCATCACACTTGTCAGCAAAAGAAGTAAGTGAAATGGTCCACATGACACTTGTCATGAAAAGAAATTCATAGAAAAGTGATTCCGGAAAAATAAAGTAACATTTGACTTCCGCAATTAGGAAACCAGCCTATTTTTTTGAAACATCTATTTATAGAAACCAGCCTATTAAAAAAGAACGGAGAGAGTATATCATTTAGTTTCGGAAAGTCAAAATTCTGGGTTGATGACAAATTGATTATGTAAGGAAGGGAATATATTAGCACTAAAAGGGCGAGATACCGGATGGATACATTTACTCCCAAAATATTCTCTAAACATTTCCCATGGAAAGGAAGGGAGGTGCTATCGATTGGGCATCTTGGTATTTTTGTTATTGGTCTAGAAAACTTGTATTCCAGTTCAATTCATTTTGACTCTCCATTTAATTGTTTGGTGTAATCGAAAGAGAAGAAACAAGAAGTTGTGAACAAATCTGCAAGCTCTGTAAGTCCTCTGAGTTGAATAAAAATGAATTTCGTGCTTTTTTGTGCGTCTCTTCTTTTGATTATGAGTAGTTAAATTTTTATCATGGACTAAAGAGGAAGTCCTACTAAGTATGCTAATATATTGTGACTATTTTCTATAACTATTCTTCTTGGTCCTTGTTTCTTGATTAGTCATGATAATGATTCTCCTCATGTGTCCTATAATGCTTGATTAATTGGTTTATATATTCTTTATTAGAGACTAGCATTCTATAGTGAAGAGGATTATTAATACTTTGAGAAAAATAATTGTTTAAGAAGATATATTTTCCGAGACGTATCATTGGCCCTAAATCGTCTTGTGAAATTTTGTGGGAGTGTTATAGGGATTAGTTAAAATCATTTAGTATGTGTAGGAGTGATGGAATCTTGACATCCTAGACTCCTTTAATTGAATGTAAGAATCATTTTTAACATTTCCATTAATTTAGTTTTCTAAAAATCAACATTTTTTAATCTAAAAACCGAATCTTTAGAAAGTCCGAGAATCGAATTCTTACTTCCAATGTAAAAATTACATCACTCATTTCAAGCACCAAATATTCGTGCGGACCAAAAGTATTCATTTCTCTGTTAAAAAATACATCTACAAAGTATGGGGTATGAAACACTTGCATCTCTCATATTATTCAGGTTGATATTATTTAGTTTCACCGTCATAATTCATCCGTTAACATCACTAATCTCCTTTGTAATTGACCAAGAAAAAGACTACCATCGAGGAAAACTCCTAATCCATTTCTACTGAAGTGCTATATATTGATCATCTTGGGACATAGGATAACATCAACGAGCTTCAACTTAGTATGAGAATCAGGTAAATGAAGTGCTTTATACTGAAGTAAGCTGTTAATGTTAAACAGAATCATTAAATTTTAGATATATTTGAACTTTTCCGAACAATGAGTATAACATGGGAAGCACGGACATGAGGGTCGACAATTTCTAAAAAAAGCTAGGACACAGACACATTTATATATATATATTATACATAATTATGTGATTATCCAGAAATATAACACTAAATACATGAGGAAATTGAAATCAAGAAATGATCGATAGTAACATTTTAAATTTCTTAAGAGGTATTGATCTATCATATCAATTCTCATCTTTTTTTAAAGGTTAATTTGAATTTATTTAAGTGGGAATGTTATTTATGCCCCTACTATCCATGGATCCTGCACAAGTACCCTTATGGGTCTTTACAAATACCCCTAATGGCAAAACCGAAATTATGTTCAACAAAATAATTCTCATAATCCCGTTTTTAACCTTCACCATCTTCGTTCTTTATTTCTCACTCAGAGAACCAGACACATCTTCATCCTTTCACCGCCACCACCATCTTCGTCTCCGCCACCACCATCTTCATCGCTGCGATTATCAGCTCTGTCACTACCTAAACCACCACCTATAGCACCACACCCAACTCTTAAACAATCGATTTTGATTTACAAAACTAAACTGATGAAGAATCATTAGATCTGGTGAGGAATAACAATCTTCAGCGAGAAGCCAACACCACCACTATTACGACGACGACGACCACCATTTCAACAACAACGACAACTTCCTTTTCCAGATAAAAAATGGAAACTAAGGTTATGCAAAAATTAAATCAGAAACTAATTTTTCAGATTCTGCAATTCAGAGTTTAAGGTTTCAATTTATGAAAATTTTCGATGTTTGTTGCATAGATTTATCAAACGGAGATGGAGTATTCATATGGATCGATACAAATCGATTGTGTATTGATGATTTTTACATTAAAAAAGTCATATTAAAATCATGAGGCGGAATTTCAAGACAAAATCGTGTGGAGAATGGGTTCTCGGAGTAACACATTCAAATAAGGTTAAATGGATTTAAGGTATGGATGTAAGCTTTCTGATGCAAATGGAGGTGCTAATGTGACTAATGGAGAAGAATAGAGAGGAGAAATGTTTTGTTAATGGTTTTAGGTGGTTGCGAGTGCAGGAGGATTAATGTTGGTGTTGTTGCTACAAGCTAACAGGAGCCGAAGTATGTCATTTCAAGGATCCGAGTAGTTACGGGGATTATGAAGTTGTAGTGCAGTTTGTTGTGCAATGAACCCAGAAATAGATGAATGTTTTAGGACCTGCATACATTGGGGTGTTGTTTCCATGGAACCGAAATGACGGACGGTTGAAAGGAGATGGCAGGTTGAGGTGAAGATGCACAAGAAGTGTTGAGCAACCACTAGATGGAGTATGGTGATGAATTAAGGAGTCGGTTCGACGATGATGGTGCTCAAGAAGAACATAGAAAGGATATGATGGCAATTGTGATTGATTAAAGAATATGCGAGATCTTTGTTGAGTTGTGCCGACAATGCAGAATTGATATGAAGTAATGAAGCTTCCATGGTTGCTACTGAGAAGATATGAATGGGGAAGGATTTAATGGGTTAGTGTTGGAGTGCTGAATAGATGAATGATTAGTTTGTGCAGGGAAGTTGTGGCATGAATGATATTGCAGTGGATTTTTTGTTTGGCTTGTACTGTGGCAAGACAGGCAGAGAATGGAAGTGAAGTCGTTTGCTTGGGAAGATGCATTATAGGTTTTGATGTGACAGGGATAATGAGTGAACTGGTGCTCTAGCTCATGATGGTTCTCTTTGTGATGGAGTGGTGGCGATATGTGTTGGCTTAAGAGTTTGCAAGGCTGAGATAGTATAGTTACGATTATAGCAACAAATGAGAGCCGGGTACCTCGAGACAAAGTGGTGCTAGAGAAAGAAAGGGAGCAATGGTAATGAGACGGCTTACGCCGAAGGGGCATTATTGTTGCCCTGGAGTTGGATTGCGAGGCATGAGCTGAAATGTGCAGATTATGAAGTTGTTTTAGAAGTTGTAGATTGAGTATTGGTTTGACCAAGAGAAGTTGTAGATTGAGTATTGGTTCACCAAGAGGAATGGCTGGTGTTGATGATGATGCTATTGCTAGTTGCTTCCAACTTTGAAGACAACTTGACCAAGTTGCTTCCAACTTTGAAGACAACTTTGACCAAGTTGCTTTCACTTTTGGAGGCAACTTGAGCTAGTTGATTTCAGATTGGAGGCAACTTGAGCTAGTTGATTCCAGTTCGGAGGCAACTTGGTTATGTTTTTGGGTCCATTTATTCATCTGAAATTATCTAAATACATATATCTTAGAGTATTTTGTGTCGAATTTGTGGTGCAATGGTAACACAGGGTTGTGTTGGGTTGCTGATGATGGTTGTGCTGCTGGTGCTCATGCTTTAAAGTCAAGAGAGTAGATGAATGCTTAGGAGGTTGAGAATGAACTCAATATGAATACAGGCATTGAAAGCAGAACAAGAAGTTGTTACTGCTTGTGTGTTGCTGATGGTGTTTGAGTAGGGGCATGGAAGTGACTGCAGCTATTGGCTCATGTTGCAAGTGTGCATAGACGGTTGTGGTCATGAAGTTGTTGCAGTGGTAGAGTTGCAGAGCACGAGGATGGATGGTGTGGTGTTGTATGGTGGTTGTTTGAATTGTTGGTTGAGCACTGATGGTGTGGCGAACCTGTGGTGCAATGGTAGCACAACTGACTATATGTCAGATGATGTGTGTTCGATTCACACTAGGTTCACTTATTTTGTGTATAATTTTTATTTTTTTGGAGACAACTTAGGCTAGTTGCCTCCATATATGGAGACAACTTAGGCTAGTTGATTTCACTTTTGAAGACAACTTTGTGCTAGTTGCCTTTATTGTTGAAGACAACTTGAGCTAGTTGCCTCCGATATGGACACAACTTCAGCAAGTTGACTCCACATGGTGGTGGTGGTTGGCGGTGGCGATGATGGTTGACGGCGGTGATGGTTGGCGGCGGCGGTGGGTGTCGGTTGTTGGCGGCGGTGGTGGTAGTGGACGGTGGTGGTGTTCGTTAGCGGTGGCGGTGGTTGGCGGTGGTGGTGGACAGTGGTGGTGGTTGGCGGTAGTGGTGGTGGTGGTGGTGGTGGTCTTCGGTGGTGGTGGTCGTCGGTGGTGGTGGTTGGTGGTGGTGGTGGTCGCTCGGTGGTGGTGGACGGTGGTGGTGGTGGTGGTTGGCGGTGGACAGTGGTGGTGGTGGTGGTTGGCGGTGGACAGTGGTGGTGGTGGTTGGCGGTGGACAGTGGTGTGGCCATTAGATTTTTTTTTTTTTTTTTTTTTTTTTAGTGGTGGTGGTGGTTTTGTATATACACTATATAAAAGAGGGTATTTTAGTAATGTAGTAGGCTTAGGGGTATTTGTAAAGTTGATAAGGATATATTTCAAGGGGCCTCATAATAGGGGTATTTAGATAATGTTCCCTTTATTTAAGGAATAAACTTTTATTAGCCTCAAATGTCATTTTTGTGTGTTCTATGCGTGTTGTGTTTGTGTCCAACACGCGTCTTATATCCGACGCGTATATGATGCAAATCCGACACCTATATTGGCGTGTTCGTGTTTCATAGGTCTGCACATAGTAGAGAATTCTCGGTATAATCCATGGAGAGATTTAACGGCTGGGAGATGAGCGCTCTCAGTATTTGGATTATAATAGGATGAGGGATGCTACCAGTCTCTCACTCAAGATATCATCATTCTTATGTACCATCGAAGAGAATCCTTGGGTGCAAATTTGTGCACCCAATAAACCGGGATACACATTCCGGCCGTTTCAATTGGCAGACAGAATCTACAAAACCGCCCTTTTATATTTATTTTTTTGTTTATTTTTTTAGTTTTTCTTTGTGTTTTCGTTTGGAAATTGAAAAACATAATATTGCACGGCTTTCTAGGTAATTAATTTTGTCTATCGTCTTCTCAGAACAACTGCGTTCCCAGAACTTCATCTCCGCATCTCCGCATCTCTTGATCAAGGTCACCATTCTTGAATATTTTTTCGCAACAACAAAAAAAAATTCTATCAATGAAACACGAAAATAAAGCGAAAAAAAGAAGAAGATATGCCTTCAGACCAATTTACAATGAAAATGCTCTATATCTCAAATTTGTGTTGTTCTAGTCCAATTCAAAATGATCATAGATCTACAGGTCAAGTCATTTTTGTATAGGATTCCTCTAAAAAATGAAACGACGACATATACATACGGAACAGGGACTCTTACCACACTGATCTTCTTAGGGGAACCAGATCCCTTACTAACTAGGCCATTCATTGTATTCTCTTACTCGACAAGACTTTAAAACTGTCTGTTTGTTTTCATTGTATCCTTACTAACTAGGCCATTTGTTGTATCCCTTACTAACAAGACTTTAATATCAGTGTTTTGTGCTCTGACTAACTCAACTGTCTGTTTCCATTGTTAGTTTTCATTGCCTTAATCATTGGCTTCATCAAGATTACTTGCACATAAGTACGTACTTGTATAAAAAGAGTCGCTTGCAGAATTTAGAGAAACAAGTTTATTTAGTACTCTTAATAGTAACAATTGATATGTGTACACCGTATTTACTATCTATGTAGTTTATGCTTTCTTTATTATTTTTCTTGTAAATTATGTATTTTACATTTTACGCGTGTTTTTGAGTTATTAGGTACCCTGGAGTCGCACAGAGAAAAAGAAGAAGAAATCACCCAATTTGAACAAAAAGGGCAAGATTGTCATTTCATAGGCGAACAATATCTGGAGCCAAGCATCATGTTAAGGGGTAGCCAGTTTTGTGGTTAAAAGAGAAGTGCTAAAAAGAACCCAAGAAGAAACTATGGGGTACCCAATCTGGGGTGGCTCTTGAGTGGCATCATAATCCTGTCCTTTTCCCTACAACCCTAAATCGAGAAGGCTATTTTCTCTTAATCACTTATACGCTGAAATTGAGATGAGAAAAGCAGCAGTTGTTGTTGTTGGTCTGAATCTGAGAACGATGGAAGCAGATATGAACTGTTGGTAGAATTCGATAATATAGAGAGATGGGTTTCATGTGAGATGCTGCTGCCATGAAAGAGATGTTAGGGATCGAGAAACAGACAGAGAGCGGAGAAATTCAAGTTACTTCTGTTGAATCCGAGAGCTGAATTGAAGATGTGTTCAAACAGAGAAGAAAGAGTTAATGGTTATGAGGTTGTGCTGGAAGATTGAGATCGAGAAGTGGAAGATTCAGAGAAGAAGAAATTGGAGATTAAAATGGGTTCGATAGTTGATTTGTGAAGAATTAAAAGCCGGATGATGTTGAATCGAGAAATTAAAGTTATCTAAGACGATGGGTGAAGTTTAAATGGGTCTGTGATGTATTTGGAAGTTAGGGTTTGCTGCCAAGAACATATCGAGAGACAAAACTCGAGATATGGAGTTTGATGATGGTGTTGCTGCCAGGGGTTCGTGGTCTGAAGAATTGAATTCTGGTGGTGAGCTGCTGCTGTGAGTTGTGAAGCAGATAAAGAATGGAATTGTTGGTGATGGCAGTGACAATGAATTATCAGTTGTAGAAAGAATAAAATGAAGAACTGAAGTCATGCAACAGATGCTTAAGCCGCAGTGAAGAATGGGTTGAAATGAATAGATGTATGCTTAGGATTCTTAACAGGAGAAGACAAAAAAGAATGGCCTGAAAAATGGTCGGGAAACAGCCAGAAACAGGGGAAACTCTGCTGAAATCATTTCTCAAATGAGTTAACTCAATAACGGACGATGAGCCGATTCAACCCAAGCCAGTAAGACCATTCAGCCAAGTCAAGTCATCTGACTCGTTGCTGAATGAGTGGCTGACTCTCTCTTTCCTTGACTCCCTTGACTACCTGAGACCGTTAGTTTGACCGTTCACTCAAACGGTATATTCCTCCAGTGACCGACAGTGATATTAAGGTGGCCGACGGTGACTTTGTCGGTCGAATTCCGGTGATCACGAGAACTTTTCAGGCAACCAAAATTACAGATTTTTTTGTGGATTCTTCTCATGGGTGTGAAGACCTAGATTTGAGAATTGGATGAAAACTTGGAAGATTTGGAGAATTAGACTTGAAATTGGAATTAGGCTCAAATTGGGAAAGTGGTGTTATTATGAAAAAGGGATTTTTTCTTACAAGGATTGAAGAGCATTGAAGCCTATAAGTAAAGGAGTTCTCTACAACTTTTTACAGACATCTACTTTGGAGAAGGAGTAAAAGTGCACAAGGATTGGAGGAAGGAGCAACCAACATCTTTTCAATAAGTTCTTCTTTCTTCTTTAGTTAGTATTATTATTATGTGAACTCCAAACTATGAGTAGCTAATTTTCTTATTGATTGAGGATGAATTCCTAGTTCTTAACATATGATTTGAGTTTTTGTTTCAATTCTATCTTGACGTTTTTCACATGATTATCGTTTGTTTTTATTATTATCGTTTGTTTTTACTAATAAGAATGTACTTGCATGATAGATCGTTTAGGTGGCTAACTGAATTGATTTGTTATTCAATCTAAAGCTAGTATAAGTTAGGGAATACGTAATCGTTCTCGACACTTTACACAAGTAGAAAACACGAGACCGTGCAGAGAGATTCTGTGGAACAATTGTGTGTGAAAACAACGCTAGAAAGTGGACCAAGCAAACCGAATTTAACTACTAGTACTAAACTTAAATTCATAAATTTTAATGCGTTTGGGGAATTACATCTTGTAAGCGAACCTCGAGGTGGTTCTTTTGAGTAGAATCTGATAACTAAGCGGACCTGTTACTCAGTGAAACGAGGGATTTTGGGGTTAGCTAAGCGAACCTGCTATCCTACGGTTAGTGATAACCTGTGACTAATAAAAAGTAGGAAATACCATTAGGTCCTAGGAATAATATTTAGAGAGATTCTAGTCCATTTGACCCGGTCAAATGCCTGTTTGGTCCTATTTGGTAATATAAATTATAGTTTGGTCCTAAAAATTATTGTTTGGTCCTAGGCTGATGTCATGGATGATGTAAATATCACCTTGTAGAGGGAGAAATACCCTTTTGGATAAAGACCATATATATAATCAAAAGGTAAGAGAGAAAAATCATTTCTCAGATCTACTTTCTCTCTCATCTAGATTTTTCTCCTTTTCTCTTCCTTCTCCAACGATTTCTAGGGTTTTCTTTTTTTTTCTGCTGCTGCAATTATGATGAAGACGAGAAAAATAATGAACCGATGTTGCAATTATGTTGCTGATCACGATGAAGACGATGAAGTTCATCAAAAAAACGACCAACTGTTTACGATGAAGAAGATGAAGATCTGTTGTTTGTTGCTTATGTTGACGATGAAGACGACGATGAACCTGATCTATTTGATGATGACGGCGACGATCTGTTTTGAAGACGACGACGACAATGAAGATTGATCGCTGTCGTATGCGTCAAAAATAATTTCACTTTCCTAAAGTATGTGATAAGAAAGAGTTCGTATCCACAGAGAGGCGATTGTAGTTATTTCAGTAATCAATTTCTTAAAGTAACCAATTGGGGGATTTCTTATTTCTATTTAAACAATAAAAACAAATTAAAAGCAAAGTAAATTGTAGAAAGTAATCAATGGAGAGAGATATTGGTCAAGGAATTCATCTTCAATATTAGACATGTGCTTGCATATATGATTAGAATTACGATTTAATCTCTTGTGTTATCAAAAGCCTAGAGAATCAAGAAAGCAAGATAATCTATTAATTTCTCAAGTTCATCAACACACACATTAGAGCTGCGTATGTGAATTCTACCTAAAGAATAACCTAACGCCTTGCGCTAATCAAGTTCAATTCCTAGGAGCATTAAGTTTCAGAAATAGGCTAATCAATGCAATTGTCATGCGTTGCGCAAAACAATTCGGACAATGGTCAAACTCTACATATGATTACGAGAGTGTATCACTACAAACCGTATACATATCATGCTACTTGTATTCAAGGTTATCGCTTGATGAAAAACCCTAAAATAGCTATGGACTAAGATGCAAGTTCAATTAATTGGCCACTTAACTAATCAAACACCATAATCCTATCACAATACTTCAATCATGTGATCATAAAAACAGTAGAGAATTGAACGATAAACAAGAGAGAAAACTAATGCATAAAGCAAACACAAGTTTTAGAAATCGGACTACATCCTTAACCAATAATAGAGAATTTAGCTACTCATAGCTATGGAGTTCATCACAAAAATATGAGTTGAATTAAAGAAGAAGATGAACAAAAGCAAACCCTAGTTGTGTAACCAAAAACGTCTCTCCAAAGTTCCAAGAATAAGATATGAGATGATTTCCAAAAGTTGTAGAATTCCTCTTTTTATAGCCTTTCCTCCCTTCCAAAATTAGGTCAAACCTTCAAAGTCCATTAGATAAAAATCCATCAAGCCCATAATAGATAAAAACCCGTGTAGAAAATACGCCCAAAAAGTCGTCGGCGGAAAACTGGTATTGTGGCCGGAAATCGGCCGGAGAAGTGGCCGGAAATCGGCTCCGGTGACCGGCAAAGTCCGCCCGGTCACCGGTCAACTGGGTCAAATCGGTCGGGTCAACGGATCGGGTCAGGTCAGCTCGGTCAGACCGAGTCAAAGTGAGTCAGACCGGTTCAGCATCTAACTAGCTTCTTACTCAGCTGGATGAGCTGAGTGGCCAAGGCCAATACACTGGCCAGAGCTCTGTAGCACAATCATTGTGCAGCCATGATGGCCTCTCCCCTGCTGTAACTTCTCCACACTGCAACTTCTTGTTCAACCTCATCCATCTCCATTCTCACCCTCAAACTCCAGCCATTGCACTGCCTTCCTAGGCAGCAACACCACCGCACTACCACTCTACATCCCGTGCCATCTCATCTCTGCATCAACAACCCCATAGTAGCACCAGAAACTCCAGTTCAACTCCTGCATTGCCAATCCATTCATTCCATTCAGTTCAACCTGCCATGTCTGCTCAGCTCAATTCCATTGCACCAATACCAGACCACCAATCATTCTAATAGTACCCTTATCTATCTCAGAACAGCACAAACCTCCAGTTCTTCATCTTTCCTTGTCTGAATCATCTCAGTCATCAAACACGACAACAACTGCTCAACTCAATCACTGTCATTTCTTATTCAAGCCTGCTACTGCATAGTACCAGTCTCAGCTTACTCTGCAATTGCCTGTAACCTGGGCTTCCATCCCTGCATCATTTACTCATCTGCTGCAACTTAAGGGTCTCAGGAACCATCTTCAAGTGCATCCATCCCAGACCATATCCATTCCTACAATGCCACCAGACTCCATTATCTGCCATCACCATCACCTCAATCCATCTCCCTAGCTCGGCTCCAATTCACAACTCCTTCGACACTCACCGACATCTCGCTTGCCACCTCCACTGTGGCTTCAACTCCACTCCAAACAAAGCAAAGATCGGTCCCCCTTCCACAAGCAAAGAAGAACATTGTCTCGGGCCACCAACTTTGCTCATCTCAGACTTCAATGTCAACAGAGCCATTTCTAACTCAGCAAACATCCTTGCAACTTATGGCAGCAAACCCATTTCATCTCTTCTTCCTCAAATCCCTTCAATCATCAACCAATTTTTGCATCCTTCATGAACCCAGAGAAGTGGCAAACCCTAACTTGAGGTTCATCTCTTGAGCTTCAAACTCAGACAGATTGAGACCCATCTACCATTCTGCAAACCATAACAACCACCACCTTTTTCCTCAGTACCATCAGCAGAACCCAGACATGCAATTCCTGCTGAAACAACAGCAGCAACATCACCCAATAACCAAGACAGACCTGCAATTACACACGACCCTCAAACCTCAGCTGCATAATACGAGCAGCTCCATCTCCCTTCAACTCGGCAACACATCGATTGCCACAGACCCATATAAACCTTGAACTCAAAAATGCAACCAACGGCACAGCTCTTTGCCTCGAGCCATTTAACACAACAGCAGCAACCACGACAGCTTCATCTCATTAATCAGCAGAAACCCTAACTTCTGAGTTACAAATTCGATCTAATTTACCACTGCCAATTCGAAGTCTAACTCAAACCCAACAGCAACTCAGTTCTTCTTTATTGAATCCTCCACAGCAGTACCAGATCCATCTTCTCGATCTCAAGTTCACTTCTCCACTTCCTCACATTCAATTAATCTTCTTCCTCTGAATTCAAGCTCAACCCCATCGGATTTCTTTCATTTTCTTCCCTTAACGATCTGCAACAGCAGCGGCCTGTCCGTTGAATCCCTTTCCTTTCTCTCAATTTCTCTCTTCCTCGATCTGGTTTCAGGTGAAAAACTAATAATTGAGAAATAAATTTTCTCAATTTTTGGGCAATGTAAGAAGGGCCATTAGCTCTAAGCGCCCAGAATTGGATAAGGGCCACCTCAGTTTATCTTTGGCTTGTCGGTTTCGCAGAACCGACTGCCTAACTCTTCCTTGCTCAACTGTCAGTTTGGGGAACTGACAGTTCATTCTTCGCTGCCTTTGCGCAGCCTTTAGCCTCGCTCCAAGAATCACTCGCCATGAATTGACCTTCTAACCCTTTACGCTTCAAATGGGTGATTTCTCCATCTTTTCGTCCGTGCGACTCCAGAGTACCTAATAACTCAAAAACACGCGTAAGATACGCAATTCCCAAGGAAAATAGCAAAGAAAGCATAAATACTAGATATAATATTAGGTGTTTTACAACACCTATCACATTCCCCACACTTAGACTTTGCTAGTCCTCGAGCAAATCAAACAAAACAATTCAAAAGAATACATACAACTCCGTGTCGTCGAGGCTACGGTCACTTTTAGCATAAATAACAAGCCTTTAAACCCCTAGGCGTCCCTAGTGGACGAGTTATAGTCTCGTGAGGGTTTACTAGAGATATACCCACAAAACCTAATTTTCCAACTTACTAGTTCTCTCGTAATGATAGTATCCAACGCGCTAAGAAGACATAGAGATTCTGCACACTAGTCATAAGAAGTTAGACACATAAATGAACACAATCTCATTCTTAAAAGTTGAGAGAGAGATAACCATCCCTTCTCGACTAAAATTCGGGTTCGGAGTGATCAAAAGTCTCGACTCGCCTCACAAGAAAGGGTTTTATGATATTGCGCTCAATAATAAACAGACTTTTTATGGGTCACACATGTGTCCAGGTTGGAATGAAGAGAGAATCCTCGCGACACGTTGAATGGTAGGAAGGCAAAACCTCCGAAATATTTTGAAAACCCACATCTTTTATATATTTTTGAAAACCCATTTTTTCTGACGATCTCTTCGAAAGGAAATCAACCATTTAACGAAGGTGGGAATATGCTTACTTACAGTGAATCCGTTCGGCGTGCAGCTAGCACCACTCTCACAAAGATCCATAGAAACGTCTTCGGTCTTCTATCTGTCTTCATCTTCGTCTTCGGTCTTCAACTCTTGATGATAACTCTCGAACTTCGTAGAATCTTGACAATATGATTCTTTCCCTCAAATTCCTTGTCGCTTGAAACTTCATTATAGATATTCCTTCTTTCTATAGGCTTTATTGAAAGAATACAAAAAATAAAAACAAACTATACAATCCCAGAATTTTTTTTTTTTTTTTTTTTTTTTTTTTTGAGACAAGAGAAAGTAAAATACAAATAAAATAAAAATAAAAATGTAAGTACAATGCCATGGTGTAAGTACTTTACCGCTTGAATCTTCACAACTTATATGTCTTGATATCATAAACTTCTCGAACTTTCATCCTTGATAATTTCCGCTCTTGTATTATAGTCTTCAACTTATAAAAATTCTGCCCCTGTTTTTGTTGCTTTACTCAAATATGAAACCTGCCCATTACTGTAGTGTTGCTTGTAAACCTCGAACGTATTCAACTTTCCTTCGAATTTGTGATGCTCCTCTTGTTGATGATGATGGTGTTTCTATGGACCTGTTGGTGTAGAGAGAGATAAGGTGGATGGTGCTAACTGCGAACAAGATCACAAGTGGTATGTAAGTTAGCAATTCGATGTCACCAACATGGTTGATAAAAATATCACTCAAGAGATCAAAATAGTGCTTCTATGGTGGGAAATTGGACAGCTCACCATTCTGCCCGGAATTTACGTACGGTGACACACACTCTAAAAGCACAAATTTAGACAGGTACAAAGAATGAAGGTTGGTGCCTCACATTATGTAACATGGGTAGTCTCCACTATAGGGGATCACCGTTCTAATACCGAATTCAGCCTCGCACCTTATTTGCCACTCGGCATGGTTAAATCCAACTTTAACTCTCATACAATTAAGAAACCCGATCATGTTCTCTATCATCTCTAAGTTCAGTCACTATTGTGAGATTCTCGATGTAATCTTAGCGACATGTATACTATGTGACTCTAAACTAACTACAAGTTGGAGTTTTCTTATTCACTAATTCACAAAAAAGTTGAAAAATTGCAAAAATTTACAACATAAACCACTCCCCCACACTTAAACTTTACATTGTCCTCAATGTAAATTGAATCATCCAAAGTAAGTCAAGGTGGGAAATCCTAATAAGAAATCAGCAAAAACAAAGTAAAAACAAAACAAGAAAAACTAAAAACACGAAAACAAATAAATACAAGACAAGAAATACTCATCCTTTGGGTTGCCTCCCAATTAGCGCTTGGTTTAAAGTCGTCAGCCCGACTAACTCCTTGCTTTCTATGACTCCTCCAGAGGGAGTACTTCCACAAGATTAACTCCTTCCACGACATCCGAAGAGAAGTTCTCATAATATGGTTTCAACCGGTGCCCATTTACTTTAAGTTCATTACCTGTAGCTAAACTACGAATTTCTACTGCACCATGAGAAAACACATTAGTCACAATAAAAGGTCCAATCCAACGTGACCTTAATTTACCCGGAAATTATTGCAAACGAGAATTAAACAAAAGCACTTTCTGCCCAATGCAAAATTGTTTCTTAGAAATCATATAATCATGAAAAGCTTTCGTTTTTTCCTTGTAAATCCGTGAGCTTTCAAATGCATCATTACGAATCTCCTCTAGCTCTTGAAGTTGTAACTTTCTTTGCTTTCCAGCCCCATCCAACTCCATGTTGCATTGCTTAATAGCCCAAAACGCCTTATGCTCAATTTCCACGGGTAAGTGACAAGGTTTACCATAAACAAGCCTAAAAGGAGACATCCCAATAGGTGTTTTATATGCGGTTCTATACGCCCACAAAGCATCATTAAGTCGCGAGCTCCAATCTTTCCTTGTGGGATTCACCGTCTTTTCAAGAATGGATTTCACATCTCGGTTGGAAACTTCGGCTTGTCCATTTGTTTGCGGATGGTAGGGTGTTGCAATCCTATACGACACATTGTACTTCCTTAACAAGCTTTGCAAGAACCTGTTTTTGAAGTGTGAACCTCCATCGCTAATTATAGCCCTTGGAATTCCAATCCTTGCAAAAATATTAGCTTGCATGAAATCTGAAACAACTTTAGAATCATTAGTTGGGGTGGCTTTAGCTTCCACCCATTTCGAGACATAATCCACATCAAGCAAAATATAATAATTCCCATTAGAATTGACAAAAGGGCCCATAAAATCAATTCCCCATACATCAAAACCTCCACAAATTGAATAATAGTTTGCGGCATTTGATTTCGAGCACCTAGATTGCCGGTTCTTTGGCACCTATCACATGTGATACAAAATGCATGTGCATCCTTAAACAAAGTTGGCCAAAAGAAACCACATTCTAATACCTTGAGAGCGGTTCTCTTACTCCCAAAGTGTCCTCCACAAGCATATAAGTGGCAAAAAGACAAGATAGAATTAAATTCAATTTCGGGAACACACCTACGTATCACTTGGTCAATACAATGTTTCCATAAGTATGGATCATCCCATATGTATTGGTTGCCTAACTTCTTAAGTTTGTCCCTCTCAAAGACGAGACAAGTTCTTTGGGATTTGTTTAGACACTAAGTAATTAACAATATCAACGTACCATGGTTCTCCAAAGGCAATGGAGAATAGTTGATCGTCCAGAAACTTTCACGCAACGGGATAGTCTCCTTGTCCACAGCAAGTCGGCTCAAATGATCCGCAACGGTGTTCTCAATTCCTTTCTTGTCTTTAATTTCAAGATCAAACTCTTGCAAGAGTAAAATCCATCGTATGAGCCTCGGTTTCGCCTCTTTCTTTGTAAGCAAGTATCTAAGTGCTGCATGATCAGAAAAGACAACAACTTTTGTACCAATTAGATAAGAGCGAAACTTTTCTAAAGCAAAAACAATGGCTAATAACTCTTTTTCAGTGGTTGTGTAGTTTTGTTGAGCCTCATTTAACGTTCTAGAAGCATAATAGATAGCATGAGGAAACTTCCCCACACGTTGCCCAAGCACCGCACCAACCGCATAATCACTAGCATCACACATGAGTTCAAACGGCTTACTCCAATCCGGTGGTTTAATGATAGGGGCCGAAATCAAAAGTTCTTTCAAACGATTGAATGCCGCCACACACTTCTCATCAAAGTTAAAAACCACATCTTTTTGCAATAGGTTACAAAGTGGTGATGCTATCTTGGAAAAGTCCTTGATGAATCTACGATAAAAACCTCGCATGACCAAGAAAAGAGCGAATCTCCTCACCGTAGTGGGAGGGGTTAGAGCACGAATAAGGTCTATCTTAGATTTATCGACTTCCAAGCCTTTAGAAGATATTATATGGCCTAAAACTATGCCATGAGTTACCATGAAATGGCACTTCTCCCAATTTAGCACAAGATTTGTTTCAACACATCGTTCAAGGATTAGAGCCAAGTTGTTCAAGCAAAGGTCAAATGAATCACCAAAGACACTAAAGTCATCCATGAACACTTCGATTATGTTTTCAACATATTCCGAAAAGATACTTACCATACACCTTTGAAAGGTAGCCGGAGCATTGCATAAGCCAAAAGGCATCCTTCTATAAGCAAAAGTACCGAAAGGACAAGTGAAAGTAGTTTTCTCTTGGTCCTCCCGGTGCTATCACAACTGATTATAACTCGAATAGCCATCAAGAAAGCAATAGTAAGAGTGTCCAGCTAAACGTTCAAGCATTTGATCAATAAAAGGTAAAGGAAAGTGATCTTTTCTAGTGGTGGCATTCAATTTTCTATAATCAATACAAACCCTCCAACCGGTTTGCACACGAGTTGGGACAAGTTCATTCTTATCATTCTCCACCACTGTCACACCCGATTTCTTTGGTACTACTTGTACCGGGCTTACCCACTTGCTATCGGATATGGGGTAGATAACTCCCACGTCCAAAAGCTTGAGTATCTCCTTTTTCACCACTTCCATCATGGGAGGATTCAAACGACGTTGCGCTTCTCTTGTAGGCTTTATATGGACTTCATTTCTAGAATGAAGTCTGTTTTTTTAGGTTTTATGTGGACTTCATTTATGGAATTATGTCTGTTTTTATATGGAGTTTATTTCTGGAATGAAGTCTATTTTTTTAGGTTTTTATATGGACTTCATTTTTGGAATGAAGTCTGTTTTTATATGGTATTCATTTCTGGAATGAAGTCTGTTTTTTAGGTTTTTATATGGACTTCATTTCTGGAATGAAGTTTGTTTTTTTAGGTTTTTATATGGACTTCATTTCTGGAATGAAGTCTATTTTTTTAGGTTTTATATGGACTTCATTTCTGGAATGAAGTATGCTTTTTTAGGTTTTTGTATGGAATTCATTTCTAGAATGAAGTCTGTTTTTTTTAGGTTTTTATACGGACTTCATTTTTGTTTTTTTAGGTTTTTATATGGACTTAATTTCTGGAATGAACTGCTACAAGAAAATAAGTAAAAATTAACACGGAAGGATATTTTTGTCAGTTTAATATTTTTAAATTATGGACCAAACAGTAAAGGCGTTTGACCAAAGGACCAAACAGACATGGGCCCACCTAAAAAAGGACCAAACGATATTTTTCCCTAATAAAAAGTGGAAGAGAACATAACTTGAATCATTGTTTTGCAACGAAGAAAGATTCCTTGATCTAATCTCTCTTATTGATTTCAACTTAAACTTTTGATTACTTTCTTTTTGCTTTTCAAAACCAACCCCTTTTTGTGACAATTAAACAACTAAAAACTCTTGCTCCTCGTGGGAACGAACTTGACTACACTATATTACTTGTGAATTAGGTGGAAAAATATTGATTAATTTGTTGTGGTTACGACACGCATCAACAATTAATTACAATGCAGTACACAATCAATTTCAAACATCTCTTATATCATTAATTTATGCCAATCAACAATAGCTATCTACATTGATAGCAATTGATTTTTGTAACAGATTCAGGTACACACAGAGATATTGAGAGGGACTTAAGCTTAGATCTACAATTACTTCACTACAGCCACACTGGACTCATTGCTCTTTTATTTTTAATTCATTCTTGAAAAAGGACAACAGAGTTCATGAGTCTTTATAACACAGACTTAAACCCTAAAGCATTCACACTTTCACAACCCTAAACGTGGTTTGATCTTCACCGTTTCATTATAATGACTTTTAATATTAATTAAACTCTTCGTAAATTAAATAAAATTTTAAACCCTAATTAGTTATTTTAACTAAGGCACTCTCAAATGAATATGGGCTAGTCAGGTGCATGACCATACCCCCATCTTCAGACCATCCTTTCCCTCAAGGATGAAATTTTGGAAAATGAGCACGAACGTGAGCCTTGTCCTCCCAGGTTGCATCATCTGGTGATGTATGAGACCATTGGATCAATAAATGAGGTACTTCATGTCCATGCCTGGTGATCTGGCGAGAGTCCAAGATGACCACAAGAACGAGAACAATTTCTCATTTGTCATCAACATGTGGTAGAGTTGGGATTGTGGTGTGACTTGCTCCCAATTTCTTCTTCAATTGAAAGACGTGGAAGACAGGATGTATGCGGCATCGTGCAGGTAGGTCTAGCTTGTATGCCACTTTTCTAATGCGTTCCAGTATGAGATAAGACCCACAGTAGCGTGCAGAAAGTTTGAAAGACGAACCTGTAAAGACGATTTTCTGTATGGTTGAAGCTTAAGATAAACCCAATCCCCAACACTAAAAGATCTATCAGTGCGCTTCTTGTCTGCAAACCATTTCATCCTCTCCTGAGATTTTGTGAGAGACTCCTTTAATATATCCAAGACAACATCTCTGTTGTTCAAATAAGTTTCTACTGCTGCAACAGAGGTGGTGGCTTCAATTGGGAATGCAAGGTGCGGTGGTGTGTAGCCATATAAAGCTTTGAAAGGTGTCATCTTCAAGCTTGTGTGGTAATTGGTATTATACACCACTCATCCAATGGTAACCATGAAGACCGTTCCTTGGTTTGTGCCCAATCATACATCCGAGATACCCTTGAATTAACTCTCTCAGTCTGGCCATCTATTTGAGGATGGTAGGCTGTGCTGAGATGAAGATTAGTACCCATTATTTTGAATAACTCCTGCCAGAAATGGTAAGTGAAGGAATTATCTCTGTGTGAAATTATTGTTGCAGGCAAACCATGGAGTTTAAACACATGAGTAATGAAATCATCAACAACAAATGATGTAGTGAAAGGGTGGCTCATGCTGATGAAGTGAGCAAATTTAGTTATCCACCACTACAAAGATGACATCTTTTTTGTTAGACTTGGGAAGGCCCTCAATGAAGTCCATGCTGATGTGCTGCCAAGGCTGAGATGGTATTGGTAATGGTTGTAACAACCTAGCTGGATGAGTCAATTCAACTTTATTTCTTTGGCATGTGTCACAATGGCTAACCATCAATAATACCTTTTTTTTTAATACCTGGCCAGTAGAAGTATGTTTTAGCTCTCACATAGCTCCCTTGAGTGCCTGAGTGTCCACCAATTGCAGAAGCATGCACAGATTATAAGACATATTCTTTCAAGTTGGTGGTAGTGCCTATTGATAGGTGTAGAATACACCGTATTTACTATCTAGAGTTTATGCTTTCTTTGCTATTTTTCGTGTGAATTATGTACTTTACGCGTGCTCTTGAGTTTTATAGGTGCAATGGAGTCACCGGGAACAAAAGGAGAAGAAATCACCCATTTAAAGCGGAAAGGAACGGAAAGATCAAAGCGCAGGCGAGTGACATGAGAATCAACATAGGGGATGCCATTTGGTTGGCCCTTATCCTATTCTTGGGGTGTCTTAAGTTATCTTGATACCCATTATCCACTTCACCTGAGTGGCTATATCCTCTTACATCTCTTACAACAAAACCAAAATTTTAGAGAAGTTATTATCATTTTCACCTGAAGTTCATACGAGAGAGAAATGGAGGCGGCTGTGGTGAATTCTCTGTGTATTGCCATGGGAAATGGAGAATGGGAGGAATTGGAGCTTGAACTGAACTGTGGAACTGGTACTGAGATTTGAAGAACTGTGGTGAAGCTGATTGTGCTGTTGATGCCAAGAAGCTGAAATGGGATTGCAAATGGAAGTTGAATTGGTGCAATGGGTTAGCAGGTTATGAAGTGCAATTGAAGAGTGGAGATGACCTGTTGGAGGCTAAGATGCTGCTACTGGGATAGCAGGGCTAAGTTGGTGTTGGTTTGAACCTGGTGGTTTGCAGTGGAAGTGGCAGCTGTATGTTGTGTTAGGTGGTGGTAATGACTAGGCCAAAGTAGAGATTGAGCCGCAGCTTGGTGCATATTTGACAGGTAATGTCAAAGCTGTGGAGTTGGTGTTTAAATGAAGTTATAAGGTAGTCATGAACTTGAGATGCAGCCAGGAGGATGAAGTGATGGAATGTGGAGCAACAGAGTCGATGGGTTTCGGGTGTAGGCGAAGTTACATAGATGTATGCTTAGGACAGGTTGGCTTGAGCTCTGAGTTGTGGCATTAAGGTTGTGGCAGAGATGAGTGGCCTGTGCAGCTCAAGGTGTTGTATGAGATACCTGAGTTTGTATGCAAGTGACTCAGTTGGAGGTTGCTGCTACAGGTGATGGTTGGTTTGCCATGGGTTGGTGCTGGATGTTATGCTAGCTGAGCTGGTGGTTGTTGCCTGAATGGGTAGTGTGAAGCTGGTGGTGCTTGAGCATTGGGAGACAATGATTATGAGAAGATCTAGATAAATGTGTTGGATGAACTGAAGTTGGTGGTTGAAAGCTACAGAGTTCATTGTTGGCAATGGAAATGGAGATTACAGATGCAACAATGGTTCTGCTATAACTGATGATGGCCTGGGTTTGTACTGGTGTTGGCCTGTGGCAATGAGTGCAACTCAGATACTGAGTGTTGCAGGTCATGAGATGGAATTGAACTCAGAGTTGGTGCTATAGATAAAGGTGGTAATGGCTGTGGATGGAATTGGCAGAGTAGAGTTGCAGAGGCTGTATTGCAGAGAATGGCACTGTGTTAATGGGTTTAGTCCTGATGCAGAGAAGTGCTGTGACAGTGTGCAGACCTGTGGTGTTTGCAAGAGTTGCAGGCAGGTGGGGATGTTGGTGTTGTTTGGTGATGCTAGAAGAGGTTGAAGCAGGCTGGCTAGTTGATGTTGATTGTGTGAGTTTGCAGGGAAGTTGCAGTGGGATAACTGGAACTGTGGCAGCACTGGTGAAGCACAAGGATTGTGCATTACAACATCTGGCCAGTGCAAAAAGAATGAGCCACTATGGCTGGAATAGAATAGGCCAAGTGAATCAGATGTGAACCAGAATCATCCCTGACACACCCTGACTCTTTTCCTGACTCGGTTTGACTCGGTTCTACCGAGTTGACCCGATCTGACCCGTTGACCCGCCGATCTGACTCGTTGACCGGTGACCGGGCGGACTTTGCCGGTCACCTGAGATATTTTCCGGTGACCGTTCCAGCCAAGTTCCGGCCACAATACCAGATTTCCGGCGACCATTTTTTGGACATATTTTCTACATGGGTTTCTCCTTCTTATGGGCTTGGTGGATTTTCATCTAATGGACTTTGAAGACTAGACCTAATTTTAGAAGTTGGAGAGAAGCTATAAATGGAAGGTCTTCTACAACTTCTAGGATATATCTTATTCTTGGAATTTTGGGAGAGCCAGTTTTGTTTACGCTTCTAGGGTTTGCTTTTGTTCTTCTTCTTCACTATTTTATTATTGAATATTGATTATAATGAACTCCATAGCTATGAGTAGCTAAACATCTTATTGGTTATGGGATAAAAGTTGATTTCTCAACATGCTTTTGATTCAATGAATTAGTTTTGTCTCAGTAATTATTGTTTGTGATTCACAATTAATAGTGTTATAATATTTGAAAACTTGTTAGGTTGAGTCCGGAATCAATCCGATTTGTGTTCATCTCTAGAGCTATATTAGGGTTTTCAATACGGAAAAGTTGTTTATCCCTGATTCTAAGTAGCATAATTGTGGGTAGTGCTTGTAGTGATATATCCTACTAGTCACAAGTGAATCATAACTTTTGTTAAAACGTTTAGTGCTTTTACACATTCGTTTGCATTGATGAGTCTTATTCTATAAAACTTAATGCTTTTAGGGAGTTAAACTTAATTGTGCTTTTACACTTTAGGTTGCTTTCTACGAAGAATTCACATATGCATCTTTTAATGTGGTTGTGATGAAAACAGGGAATTAACGGGTTATACTTGCGATCAAGGTATCCTAGGACTTTTAATAAATACGAGATTAAAATACCAATTCTAATCATTGATAAAAATACATGTTTGTGAATGATACTATCCCGTGACCAATATCTTCTCCTTATTGATTATTCCAACTATTTGCTTTGCTTTATTTTATTTTTACTTTAGTATTTCGCTTAAACAACAAACATCCCCCCTTGGTTACCTTAGAAACTGAAAATTACATAACAACAATTGCCTCTCTGTGGATACGAACTCTTCCTTACCTTGTGCTTCATTTAAATTTAGTGAGTAAGAAAGTGAAATTATTTTTGACGGATTGACAACCGACCAAATTTTGGCGCCGTTGTCGGGGAGGCATACGGCTTGTTATTGAGTTTTTAGTTTCTTTTTACAATTTCTGCTTTTATCTTTGCTTTTTGTTTGTCGTCTTGTTTCTCACTTGTTTGCTAGAATTGTTTTCAGGTATCAATGCCTGGCTACTAAAGATTGGAATTATCCAAGGTGCGGGATAGCTACTCGAAAAGGCACAATACTCCAACCAATGCGAAACACAACGGACGAGCAAGAGTTAGAAGTGGACGAAGAGTTACAACTTGAAGAAGAATTAACAATGGGTGATGCAAATCGTTCACTCAAGGACTTGGCTTCTCATAGGCTTGATACACAACAGGGGTGTATTCAAACGAACTCTACTTTTGAGATAAAGCCGGGGTTGCTTAGAGAATTACCAAAATTCCATGGCATGGTGAATGAAGATCCAAACAAACATCTTTTGGACTTCCACACCATTGTCACGGCTATGCTTCCAGCGAATGTTGAGGCGGATGGTGCAATGTTGAAGGTTTTCCGTTTCTCTTTAATGGATAGTGCTAAGGATTGGTTGTACTATTTACCTCCCGGAAGTGTCACAACATGGAATGGGTTGAAGAAACTCTTTTTGGAGAGATATTTTCCTGCATCCAAGGCTACTCAAATTCGCAAAGAAATTTGTGGAATGAAGCAAAACGTGGGAGAATCCTTATATGAATGTTGGGAACGATACAAGAGATTGGTGGCAAGCTGCCCTCACCACCAATTCAGTGACGCTATGATAATCCAATACTTCTATGAAGGACTCCAATCAAGTGATAGGAATCTTATTGACGCTGCGGGTGGTGGTGCACTAGTTAGCAAGACGGTGGCACAAGCTAGAGAGTTGATTGAAAATATGGCAGCGAACTCACAACAATTCTTAAGTCGTGGTTCGGATGTGATTCTAAGAAGGGTGAGTGAAGTGAGCGAGGTGGAGGAACTTCGTCAACAAATGGGTAACATGACAGCAATGTTGCAACAAGTTGCATCCGCGGTTATACCAAATTCTCCTCAATCTTATGAAGACGAGCAAGCTAATGCGATCTTTCCAAATCAACCAAGACGGTATGATCCCTACTCCAACACTTACAATCCGGGATGGAGAGATCACCCCAATTTTAGCTATGCTAACAAGCAAGGTGCAATTCAACAACCTACTTTCAACCGTCCGAGTGGATTTCAACCACAACAACAACAATTTCAGCAACCTCAAGCACAACAATCAATGCAAAATCAAGGTTCCGATATTGATTCAAAGCTTCAAACAATGATGCAAGGTATTTCTACCATGTTTAAAGAGAGTCAACAAGAAACTAAGAGTGCTATCAAGGAGTTGCAAACACAAATGGGCTCCATGGCTATTGAGTTGAACCAATTGAAGGCGCAAAATAGTGGGAAACTCCCTTCTCAACCTATTAACCCAAAAGAGGGTGTCAATGCTATCACGTTGAGAAGTGGTACACAACTTGTGCAACCCGAAGTTTCTGATTCGGGCAAGGTGGACACACCCAAGGAACCTGTTTTGGAGGAGAATAATGAGGATTCTCCCCAAACTTCTGAGGTACCTATTCCTAACTCTAAAACTCCAGTTTCTACTTATGTTCCTCCTCTACCTTTTCCTCGCAGATTTGCAAGTTCTAAGAAGGCGGAATTAGAAAAGGAGATTTTAGACGTTCTAAAGAAGATCCATGTGAACATACCACTCATTGATGCTATCAAGAAAGTTCCAAAGTATGCAAAGGTGTTGAAGGACTTGTGTACCAACAAACAAAGGCTCAAAGGTAATGAAGTGCTTAGTGTGGGGGAGAATGCCTCGGCAATCTTACAACACAAACTCCCACTTAAGTGCAAGGATCCGGGTAGTTTTGACATTCCCGTCACGATTGGTAACACTACATTTAACAAAGCTATGTTGGATTTAGGCGCATCCGTTAATGTTATGCCGGCGTCAATGTATAATTCACTTGATCTTGGTCCTCTTAAAAAGGCTGAAATTGTATTGCAATTAGCCGATCGCTCTAATGTCTACCCAATGGGTATTGTTGAGGATGTTCTTGTGCAGGTTAATCAACTTGTATTTCCAGCGGACTTTTGTGTGTTAGAGATGGATGAAGGATCACCGGACTCGTCTCTTCCATTGCTACTTGGGCGTCCCTTCATGAAAACAGCGAAAACCATAATTGATGTGGATAAGGGAACATTAACCATGGAGTTTGATGGAGAAACAATACATTGGCACTCTTGATGGAGTTTCAACATTTTCGAGACGATGAGATATCCTAGCGATGTCCACTCTTGTTTCTCCATTGATGTTATGGATACATTGGCACAACAAATGTTTGAATTAAACGGTGATGATGCTTTGGAAACCGTGTTAACTACATCCATGGATAATGGTGTAGAGTGTGGTAATGAAGTCAAGGAAGCCCTTGGTGATCTTAATTCACTCCAAGGATGCCCGGAAACTCATAATATCTCTTTTATTTCTTTACCATGCAGTGATGAAAAGCTTGTACCTTCAATTGTTAAATCTCCAAAGTTAGAATTGAAACCTCTTCCCGACCACCTTAAGTACTTGTACTTGGGTGATAATGAAGAGTTACCCGTGATTGTTTCTAATAAGCTTAATGATTTACAGGAGCAAAAACTTCTAAGGGTGCTAAGGAAGTACAAGACGGCCATAGGATGGACAATCGCCGATATCAAGGGTATAAGCCCTGCCGTTTGTATGCACAAAATTCGTTTGGAGGATGATGCAAAGCCTACTAGGGAAGCGCAACGTCGTTTGAATCCTCCCATGATGGAAGTTGTGAAAAAGGAGATACTCAAGCTTTTGGAAGTGGGTGTTATCTACCCCATATCCGATAGCAAGTGGGTAAGCCCGGTACAAGTAGTACCAAAGAAATCGGGTGTGACGGTGGTGGAGAATGATAAGAATGAACTTGTCCCAACTCGTGTGCAAACCGGTTGGAGGGTTTGTATTGATTATAGAAAATTGAATGCCACCACTAGAAAAGATCACTTTCCTTTACCTTTTATTGATCAAATGCTTGAACGTTTAGCTGGACACTCTTACTATTGCTTTCTTGATGGCTATTCAAGGTTATAATCAGATTGTGATAGCTACTAGGAGGACCAAGAGAAAACTACTTTCACTTGTCCTTTCGGTACTTTTGCTTATAGAAGGATGCCTTTTGGCTTATGCAATGCTCCGGCTACTTTTCAAAGGTGTATGGTAAGTATCTTTTCGGAATATGTTGAAAACATAATCGAAGTGTTCATGGATGACTTTAGTGTCTTTGGTGATTCTTTTGACCTTTGCTTGAATAATTTGTCTCTAATCCTTGAACGATGTGTTGAAACAAATCTTGTGCTAAATTGGGAGAAGTGCCATTTCATGGTAACTCATGGCATCGTTTTAGGCCATATAATATCTTCTAAAGGCTTGGAAGTCGATAAATCTAAGATAGACCTTATTCGTGCTCTAACCCCTCCCACTACGGTGAGGGAGATACGTTCTTTTCTTGGTCATGCAGGTTTTTATCGTAGGTTCATCAAGGACTTTTCCAAGATAGCATCACCACTTTGTAATTTATTGCAAAAAGATGTGGTTTTTAACTTTGATGAGAAATGTATGGCGGCATTCAATCGTTTGAAAGAACTTTTGATTTCAGCCCCTATTATTAAACCACCGGATTGGAGTAAGCCTTTTGAGCTCATGTGTGATGCAAGTGACTATGCGGTTGGTGCGGTGCTTGGGCAACGTGTGGATAAGCTTCCTCATGCTATTTATTATGCTTCTAGAACGTTAAATGAGGCCTAACAAAACTACACAACCACTGAAAAAGAGTTATTAGCCATTGTTTTTGCTTTAGAAAAGTTTCGCTCTTATCTAATTGGTACAAAAGTTGTTGTCTTTTCGATCATGCAAAGACTTAGATACTTGCTTACAAAGAAAGAGGCGAAACCGAGGCTCATACGGTGGATATTACTCTTGCAAGAGTTTGATATTGAAATCAAAGACAAGAAAGGAATTGAGAACACCGTTGCGGATCACTTGAGCCGACTTGCTGTGGACAAGGAGACTATCCCGTTGCGTGAAAGTTTCCCGGATGAGCAACTTTTCTCGATTGCCTTTGGAGAACCATGGTATGCCGATATTGTCAATTACTTAGTTTCTAAACAAATCCCAAAGAACTTGTCTCGTCTTTGAGAGGGACAAACTTAAGAGGTTAGGGAACCAATACATATGGGATGATCCATACTTATGGAAACATGGTAGTGACCAAGTAATACGAAGGTGCGTGCCCGAATCAATTTAACTCTATCTTGTCTTTTTGTCACTCTTATGCTTGCGGAGGACATTTTGGGAGTAAGAGAACCGCGCACAAGGTACTTGAAAGTGGTTTTTATTGGCCAACTTTGTTTAAGGATGCACATATATTTTGTACAACTTGTGATAGGTGCCAAAGAACCGGCAATCTAGGTGCCCGAAATCAAATGCCACAAACTTATATTCAATTTATTGAAGTTTTTGATGTATGGGGTATTGATTTTATGGGGCCTTTTGTCAACTCCCATGGGAATTTTTATATCTTACTTGCGGTTGATTATGTCTCGAAATGGGTGGAAGCTAAAGCCACCCCTACTAATGATTCTAAAGTGGTTTCAGATTTTGTGCAAGCTAATATTTTTGCAAGGTTTGGAATTCCAAGAGCCATAATTAGCGATGGGGGTTCTCACTTCAAAAACAGGATTTTACAAAGCTTGTTGACGAAGTACAATGTGTCGCACAAGATTGCAACACCTTATCATCCCCAAACCAATGGACAAGCCGAGGTGTCTAACCGGGAGGTGAAATCTATTCTAGAAAAGACGGTGAATCCAACAAGGAAGGATTGGAGCATGCGACTTAATGATGCTTTGTGGGCGTATAGAACCGCATATAAAACACCTATTGGAATGTCTCCTTTTAGGCTTGTGTATGGTAAACCTTGTCACTTACCCGTGGAAATTGAGCATAAGGCGTTTTGGGCTATTAAGCAATGCAACATGGAGATGGATGGGGCTGGAAAGCAAAGGAAGTTACAACTCCAAGAGCTAGAGGAGCTTCGCAATGATGCATTTGAAAGTTCACGGATTTACAAAGAAAAGACGAAAGCATTTCATGATAACATGATTTCTAGAAAACAATTTTGCATTGGGCAGAAAGTGCTTTTGTTTAATTCTCGCTTGCAATTATTTAGGGTAAATTAAGGTCACGATGGATCGGACCTTTTATTGTTACTAATGTGTTTTCTCATGGTGCGGTGGAAATTCGTAGCATAGCTACGGGAAAGAACTTAAAGTTAATGGGCACCGGTTGAAACCATATTATGAGAATTTCACTTCCGAAGTGGTGGAAGGAGTTAACTTTGTGGATGTACTCCCTCCGGAGGAGTCATAGAAAGCAAGGAGATAGTGTGGGGTCGACGACTTTAAACCAAGCGCTAATTGGGAGGCAACCCAAAGGATGAGTATTTCTTGTCTTGTATTTATTTCTTTTCTTGTTTTTAGTTTTTCTTGTTTTGTTTTTACTTTATTTTTGCTGATTTCTTATTAGGATTTCCCACCTTGACTTACTTTGGACGATTCAATTTACATTGAGGACAATGTAAAGTTTAAGTGTGGGGGAGTGGGTTATGTTGTAAATTTTTGCAATTTTTCAACTTTTTTGTGAACTAGTGAATAAGAAAACTCCAACTTGTAGTTAGTTTAGAGTCACATAGTATACATGTTGCTAAGATTACATCGAGAATCTCATAATAGTGACTGAACTTAGAGATGACAGAGAACATGATCGGGTTTCTTAATTGTATGAGAGTTAAAGTTGGATTTAACCATGCCAGTGGCAAATAAGGTGCGATCGAATTCGGTATTAGAACAGGTGATCCCCTATAGTGGAGACTACCCATGTTACATAATGTGAGGCACCAACCTTCAATTCTTTGTACTGTCTAAATTTGTCTTTTAGAGTGTGTGTCACCGTACGTAAATTAGGGCGAGAATGGTGAGCTGTCCAATTTCCCACCATAGAAGCACTATTTTGATCTCTTGAGTGCTATTTTTATCAACCATGTTGGTGACATCGAATTGCTAACTTACATACCACTTGTGATCTTGTTCGCAGTTAGCACCATCCACCTTATCTCTCTCTACACCAACAGGTCCATAGAAACACCATCATCATCAACAAGAGGAGCATCACAAATTCGAAGGAAGTTGAACACGTTCGAGGTTTACAAACAACAGTACAAAAATGGGCAGATTTCAGATTTGAGTAAAGCAACAAAACAAAGAGCAGAATTTTTATAAGTTGAAGACTATAGTACAAGAGCGGAAATTATCAAGGATGAGAGTTCGAGAAGTTTATGATATCAAGACATATAAGTTGTGAAGAATCAAGCGGTAAAGTACTTACACCATGGCATTGTACTTGTATTTTTATTTTTTATTTTATTTGTATTTTACTTTCTCTTGTCTCAAAAAAAAAAAAAAAAAAAAAAAAAAAAAACGAAAAATAGAAGAAAAAAAAAAAATTGGGTTTGTATAGTTTGTTTTTATTTTGTGTTCTTTCAATAAAGCCAATGGAAAGAAGGAATATCTATAATGAAGTTTCAAGCGACAAGGATTTAGAGGAAAGAGTCATATTGTCAAGATTCTACGAAGTTCAAGAGTTATCATCGAGAGTTGAAGACCGAAGACGAAGATGAAGACACCGATAGAAGACCGAAGACGTTTCTATGGATCTTTGTGAGAGTGGTGCTAGCTGCACGCCGAACGGATACGAGGTAAGTAAGCATATTCCCACCTTCGTTAAATGGTTGATTTCCTTTCGAAGAGATCGTCAGAAAAAATGGGTTTTCAAAAATATATAAAAGATGTGGGTTTCCAAAATATGTCGGAGGGTTTTGCCTTCCTACCATTCAACGCAGATTCTCTCTTCATTCCTACGGACACATGTGTGACCCATAAAGAGTGTTTATTATTGAGCGCAATATCATAAAACCCTTTCTTGTGAGGCAGAGTCGAGACTTTTGATCACTCCGAACCCGAATTTATGTCGAGAAGGGATGGTTATCTCCCTCTCAACTTTTAAGAATGAGATTGTGTTCATTTATGTGTCTAACTTCTTATGACTAGTGTGCAGAATCTCTATGTCTTCTTAGCGCGTTGGATACTATCATTACGGAGAACTAGTAAGTTGGAAAAGTAGGTTTTGTGGGTAAATCTCTAGTAAACCCTCACGAGACTATAACTCGTCCACTAGGGACACCTAGGGGTTTAAAGGCTTGTTATTTATGCTAAAAGTGACCGTAGCCTCGACGACACGGAGTTGTTGTATTTTATTGTTTTGTTTGATTTGCTCGAGGACTAGCAAAGTCTAAGTGTGGGGGAATCTGATAGGTGTAGAATACACCGTATTTACTATCTAGAGTTTATGCTTTCTTTGCTATTTTTCGTGTGAATTATGTACTTTACGCGTGCTCTTGAGTTTTATAGGTGCAATGGAGTCACCGGGAACAAAAGGAGAAGAAATCACCCATTTAAAGTGGAAAGGAACGGAAAGATCAAAGCGCAGGCGAGTGACATGAGAATCAACATAGGGGCTGCCATTTGGTTGGCCCTTATCCTATTCTTGGGGTGTCTTAAGTTATCTTGATACCCCTTATCCACTTCACCTGAGTGGCTATATCCTCTTACATCTCTTACAACAAAACCAAAATTTCAGAGAAGTTATTATCATTTTCACCTGAAGTTCATACGAGAGAGAAATGGAGGCGGCTGTGGTGATTTTCATGGGAGATCGAGAAGGGACGGTTGTCGCTGAGAGAGCAGATTGAGAGAGAAGACTAAGAACAGAGATGTTTAGAGAGGAAGAAGCAGCAAGACTTGTTGCTGGAATTTATTGAGGCCGAATTAGGGTTTAAGTTCATCTGAAGATGAAATTGAAATGGGTTAGAAGTTCTTTGAGGATAATCGAGAAATTGGGTTGCAAACAGAGATGTATTTTAGGAGTTCATGGTGGATTGAATTGTTAGGGTTGGCTTTGTTGTTGGTGCTTTGTATTAGGGTTTGATTCGAGTTTGTGGTGAAGGAATTGAACCTAGAAGCGCTAGTGGTGATTTTCAAGGGAGAGATCTGTGATGGAACTGTGGATGATGCTTGTGCTGTGTTGTAATGGATGTAAGTGCAGTTACAGAGACTTGGGTCTGGCTCAGATTCAATGAGGAAGAAGAGATGAAATTGATTATGGGTCTGTGGTGAATTCTCTGTGTATTGCCATGGGAAATGGAGAATGGGAGGAATTGGAGCTTGAACTGAACTGTGGAACTGGTACTGAGATTTGAAGAACTGTGGTGAAGCTGATTGTGCTGTTGATGCCAAGAAGCTGAAATGGGATTGCAAATGGAAGTTGAATTGGTGCAATGGGTTAGCAGGTTATGAAGTGCAATTGAAGAGTGGAGATGACCTGTTGGAGGCTAAGATGCTGCTACTGGGATAGCAGGGCTAAGCTGGTGTTGGTTTGAACCTGGTGGTTTGCAGTGGAAGTGGCAGCTGTATGTTGTGTTAGGTGGTGGTAATGACTAGGCCAAAGTAGAGATTGAGCCGCAGCTTGGTGCATATTTGACAGGTAATGGCAAAGTTGTGGAGTTGGTGTTTAAATGAAGTTATAAGGTAGTCATGAACTTGAGATGCAGCCAGGAGGATGAAGTGATGGAATGTGGAGCAACAGAGCTGATGGGTTCTGGTGTAGCTGAAGTTACATAGATGTATGCTTAGGACAGGTTAGCTTGAGCTCTGAGTTGTGGCATTAAGGTTGTGGCAGAGATGAGTGGCCTGTGCAGCTCAAGGTGTTGTATGAGATACCTGAGTTTGTATGCAAGTGACTCAGTTGGAGGTTGCTGCTACAGGTGATGGTTGGTTTGCCATGGGTTGGTGCTGGATGTTATGCTAGCTGAGCTGGTGGTTGTTGCCTGAATGGGTAGTGTGAAGCTGGTGGTGCTTGAGCATTGGGAGACAATGATTATGAGAAGAGCTAGATGAATGTGTTGGATGAACTGAAGTTGGTGGTTGAAAGCTACAGAGTTCATTGTTGGCAATGGAAATGGAGATTACAGATGCAACAATGGTTATGCTATAACTGATGATGGCCTGGGTTTGTACTGGTGTTAGCCTGTGGCAATGAGTGCAACTCAGATACTGAATGTTGCAGGTCATGATCTGGAATTGAACTCAGAGTTAGTGCTATAGATAAAGGTGGTAATGGCTGTGGATGGAATTGGCAGAGTAGAGTTGCAGAGGCTGTATTGCAAAGAACGGCACTGTGTTAATGGGTTTAGTCCTGATGCAGAGAAGTGCTGTGACAATGTGCAGACCTGTGGTGTTTGCAAGAGTTGCAGGCAGGTGGGGCTGTTGGTGTTGTTTGGTGATGCTAGAAGAGGTTGAAGCAGGATGGCTAGTTGATGTTGATTGTGTGAGTTTGCAGGGAAGTTGCAGTGGGATAACTGGAACTGTGGCAGCACTGGTGAAGCACAAGGATTGTGCATTACAACATCTGGCCAGTGCAAAAAGAATGAGCCACTATGGCTGGAATAGCATAGGCCAAGTGAATCAGATGTGAACCAGAATCAGCCCTGACTCACCTTGACTCTTCCTGACTCGGTTTGACTCGGTTCTACCGAGTTGACCCGATCTGACCCGTTGACCCGCCGATCTGACTCGTTGACCGGTGACCGGGCGGACTTTGCCGGTCACCTGAGATATTTTCCGGTGACCGTTCCGGCCACAATACCAGATTTCCGGCGACCATTTTTTGGACATATTTTCTACATGGGTTTCTCCTTCTTATGGGCTTGGTGGATTTTCATCTAATGGACTTTGAAGACTAGACCTAATTTTAGAAGTTGGAGAGAAGCTATAAAGGGAAGGTCTTCTACAACTTCTAGGATATATCTTATTCTTGTTTGGGAGAGCCAGTTTTGTTTACGCTTCTAGGGTTTGCTTTTGTTCTTCTTCTTCACTATTTTATTATTGAATATTGATTATGATGAACTCCATAGCTATGAGTAGCTAAACATCTTATTGGTTATGGGATAAAAGTTGATTTCTCAACATGCTTTTGATTCAATGAATTAGTTTTGTCTCAGTAATTATTGTTTGTGATTCACAATTAATAGTGTTATAATATTTGAAAACTTGTTAGGTTGAGTCCGGAATCAATCCGATTTGTGTTCATCTCTAGAGCTATATTAGGGTTTTCAATACGAAAAAGTTGTTTATCCCTGATTCTAAGTAGCATAATTGTGGGTAGTGCTTGTAGTGATATATCCTACTAGTCACAAGTGAATCATAACTTTTGTTAAAACGTTTAGTGCTTTTACACATTCGTTTGCATTGATGAGTCTTATTCTATAAAACTTAATGCTTTTAGGAGTTAAACTTAATTGTGCTTTTACACTTTAGGTTGCTTTCTACGAAGAATTCACATATGCATCTTTTAATGTGGTTGTGATGAAAACAGGGAATTAACGGGTTATACTTGCGATCAAGGTATCCTAGGACTTTTAATAAATACGAGATTAAAATACCAATTCTAATCATTGATAAAAATACATGTTTGTGAATGATACTATCCCGTGACCAATATCTTCTCCTTATTGATTATTCCAACTATTTGCTTTGCTTTATTTTATTTTTACTTTAGTATTTCGCTTAAACAACAAACATCCCCCCTTGGTTACCTTAGAAACTGAAAATTACATAACAACAATTGCCTCTCTGTGGATACGAACTCTTCCTTACCTTGTGCTTCATTTAAATTTAGTGAGTAAGAAAGTGAAATTATTTTTGACGGATTGACAACCGACCACCTATATAGACTATGCCTTTGTATCTCAACACACCTTCAAGATAATTATAATTTGGGACAACAACATCATTGACAATCAATTTAGGAATGAGCTGAGAAGCAAGAGTATCATTTGTATAACTGTTAATAACTTCAGTTGACCAAGTTGGGGTAGATAGAGACATGGCATTGCATCTTGTAGAGGGAGAAGAATGTAGCCGAGATAAAGCATCAACAGCTGTGTTGTATTTCCCTTTTTTGTAATGTATGATGTAATCAAAACCCAATAATTTTATTAACGATTTCTGTTGAAGGATAGTTGTAATCTTCTGGTTCATGAAATACTTGATGCTTTCTTGATATGTGTGGATGATGAATTTGTTCCCCAATAAATAATGTCTCCATTTAGTGACAGCCCAAATAAAAAATTTAGAGCCATGGAGTTCATCAATCACAGTAATTGGAAATTTGTCTTTGATGGTTAATTAGGTCATTTAGCTTTTTATAATCAACACAAAAACGTCAAGAGTTGTCTTTCTTTTTTACAAGTAAGATATGACAAGCAAATGGGCTATTGCTGGTTTGAATAATACATGTATGGAGCATTTCTTTGACTAATGTTTCCACAATAGTCTTGTGAATGAATGTGCATTTATCTTAAGTTAACTGGCTGAGTATTAGGTTTGAGTGGTATTTGGTGGTCTAAAATTCTTGGTGGTGGTAGGGTGGATGGTTCTGAAAAAACATCTTCATAAACATTGAGAACATCCTAAATTTGTGGTGGTATAGGATCATTTACGGGATGAACAGAAATGGAAAAAAGTTGCTCAAATAATCCATGAGTATTTTTGGGAATTTCTTTTTGACTGTTTTATCACTCATCATTTTAAGGGATGGTGTAGAGGATATACCTTGCAAAGTGATGTGATTGCCCTGGTGAAGGAAGGAGATGCATAATGTTGCTAAGTTAAACACCACATCACCAAGAGTACGTAACCAATCTGCTCCAAGAACTATGTCACACCCCCCAAGAGGAAGTAAATGGAAATCACTTGCAAATTGATGGCCCTGTATTTACCAACTAAGCTGCTTACACCTTCTTGTGCTTGTAGTCCTATCTCCATTAGCTAGTGTGACCAGCATGTGAGTTGTAGGGTGTATTTCACACTTCAATTTGGTAGCCAAATCAGTATCTATGAAGCTGTGGGTGCTCCTTGTATCCACTAGGATAACGATATGATGCTTTTGTAACAATCCAGGGATACATATTGTATCACCACTTGTATGACCAGTGAGGGCATGTAGAGAGATTTCCATCTCAGATTCTACAACATGTTCAGCAGGTGGCTCTTGAAGAGTAGGATCAACAACTTGAGAGGATTCTTGTTCCATAACAATCATAAATAGTTGTTGTGATTTGCACTTATGGCCAGTAAAATATTTTTCATCAGAGTTATAACAAAGTTGCTTTGCCCTCCTTTGATTCATTTGTGCATGTGTAAGTCTTCTAATTGGAGGAAAATACACGGATAGAGTGGGGGGAATTGAAGTAGTAGGTAAGGAAGTAGATCTGGGTTAAGAAGTGGTAGGTAATAATGGTGGTGGATTTTTAGGAGGGGGGTTTGAGGATTTAGTGAAATAAGAAGACAGGGATTTTTGATGTTGGGTGTTGAGATGAAAGGGAATTTTCTTGTAATCTTGTTAAATAGAAATCCAATGACAGGGTAGTTGGTTTATGCATTTGGACACAGCTTTTAAGCTCCTCCTTTAAGCCGCTAATAAAGCTCATGACAAAATACTCTTCAGATAGAGATGTGTTTTTGTTAATCACTAAGCTCTTCAATAACTCAAATTGCTCTAAATATTCATTTATTGTGGTTAGTTGTGAGAGTTTGTTAAAACGACCCACATAGTTATCATTAGCAAGATCCTCAAATCGACCACAAAGATTCTCAACAAAATCAGGCCAAAGTATAAAGGTTTTACCAGTTGAAAAATCAAAAAACCAAGAGTCGGCTTTACCTTCAAGGGACATAGAAGCAAAACCCACTTTCTATGATTCTTCAATAGAGCGGATCTGGAAATATCTTTCACACTTGCGAATCCAACTTCTGGGATTATCACCACTGAATTTAGGTAGATCTACTTTTGGTGGTTTAATATGAGATGTAGAATTAATGTCTCTGGAAGAAGAAGGTTGATCTGTATGGGAATATCCAGATAATGGTGGTGGGGTGATGTGAGAAGAGTGGTGTTGGGAGTCATGTTTTTCATCCAGAATCTCAATAAGTTTATCTAACTTTGTGTGGCTGTAGTTTCAGAAGTAAGATGTTGAAGGCTGATACAAATATTATCTAACTTCTCACCATGTGAAGTAGCATCAGCAGTACGACTAGCAGATTCACGTGTGTGGTTTTCATTCAAATCCTTTAACAATTCTTTCAGTTCTTTGGTGTGACTATCCACATCTTTAATCGTAGGACCTTCTGTCATGATGAAGATGAAGGACACTGGATGATACCAATTGTAATGGACCTAGGTACACACAGAGATTGAGAGGGACTTAAGCTTAGATCTACAATTACTTCACTGCAGCCACACTGGACTCAGTACTCTTTTCTTTTTAATTCATTCTTGAAGAAGGACAACAGAGTTCACGAGTCTTTATAGCACAAACTTAAACCCTAAAGCATTCACACTCATCCCTACACGTGGGTTGATCTTCGCCATTTCATGCTAATGTTTTTTAACATTAATTAAACTCTACTAAATTAAATAAAAACTTAAAGCCTAATTAGCGGTTTTAACTAAGGCACTCTCAGATGGATATGGGATAGTCAGGTGCATGACAATTTCTCAAAACCCAATGAAATCTAGAAACAAAAGTAACTTAAGATCAGAGGCATGAAATCAAGTAATGTAATATCTGTTGATTTCTCCTGATTTCCTCCAATCAAAAACTCTAAAACAATTAAGAATCATAGGATTCATAAGTTTTGAATCTGGGTTTCGATTTACTTTTATTCCGTTGTAAAATTCAGTAGTTGACATGTTAATGAATATCCTTATAAATTTTTCACAACTTTCAATTGGGGATAACGTCCAAGAGCATTTGCTGGTGCCCGTTGAGTATTAAAATGACAAAGGAAAAACAAATTTCTTTTTTTTTGATCGGTCAACTACTGAATTATACCAAAATTAAACAAATTTCTTTTTTTTTTTCAATTAGGGAAAAACAAATTTCTGAAAACCCAAATTATACCGGTAGAAGAGGAAGAGAAAGAAGATTAAGAGAAAAGATCCCGTAATAATGGGGAGATTTTAGTTTTTCTTTTTAACGTAATTTAGGGAAAGAAAAAAAAATAACTATAAAAGTAAAGCGGAATGAATGAAGGTTTGGCAAACTTTGTGAACCAATTAAAAAGGCCGTAATGTGCACCCCGGTTTACAGGAGGTGCACAAATTTGTACTCAGAATCCTTGGCTGTGGTCGGTGGATTTACTTCATTACGGTAACTTTTTTTTTGTCGTTTTGTATCCAAAATATAGCAACAGGCCAATAGCGGAAGTGAACTAACCGTAATCAATTGTTTTTGGGACAAGTAGTAATAAGTTAATAGAAATGTAGTAGTAGCAATCTTGTTCTCGTCAAGATGAAAGTTGATCAAGTCTCGTTATTTTACTACGTTATTTTACTAACGTAGGAGGAAGGAGGAACAAAGACTCACCAATAGTAGTAGTAGTAATTTCAGATAGCGGTGAAGTTTCATCTCTCTAGCCTCTAGGCAGCATGGAACATGGATTGATTGTTCCTCCTACGTTGAATTTCCACCATAAATCCATAATCACATTTTAGTTTATAACTAAGAATATATCATATCTTGGGCATGGGATTGTCTGTCTCAACTACAAAATGTCTTTTTTTTTTCTGAAAATTAATTGAGAAAATGTTGTCAAAGTTTTAAGTCAAAATTCCTTGTTTGCTTCCTGACAGATATTATTAAATTTGTGGTGATGATGCTTATTGCTCGCAAAACCTATATGTAATATATACCAGCCATAGCGTATTGACGCAGCTGAAACAAGCATATATACGGTAGAAGCACTATAAAATGCTTGAAAAAAAAAGGCACTATAAAATATTGTAACTAGAGATCCACACTCGCATATACGCTACTAGCATGGCTGCATGAGGAGAGTCTCTTGCGCGTCTCCCTGTTTTCACCATCAATATTGCCAAAATCAAGTTTCCATTAAATTGAAAATCAACTTTTAAGACACTGGTAAAGCAGCCCCTGCTTACGTAGCAACGTGGGGACTTGCTTGCAATACATAAAATATATTAAAGTCCACAGGGCAATGACTGACGTTACATAAAACATCCCCTAGAACAAGTGATACAAAAGATCTATCTGCAGTTTACTGTAGCGATTTTGGACTTCATGGTCCATATAGTCTGGTGCCGACGGGTTCACTAGTACCATATAAATTAGGTTTCCAGCAGAAGGTATTCATACTCTCAATCCCCTAGAACAAGTGATACAAAAGATCTATCTGCAGTTTACTGTAGCGATTTTGGACTTCATGGTCCATATAGTCTGGTGCCGACGGGTTCACTAGTACCATGATACATAAAAATGGAAGTAGTTTGCTGATCTACTACTGCTAGTAGACAAAAAGTGCTAGTAGACAAAAGGCTGAAAAGAAAATGTTTATAGAGTGAAAGAAAGATGACTACATTGTTGTGCCTATTTTCTCGTCAATAATCCATTCGGAGACGTCTGGGTGAAAGTTTTTTTTTTTTTTTTTTTTTAAGCATGAATTTATTAAACTACTAAGATATTGTTACACTGGTATATAATACCTCAAGATTCATCAAATACAATCTGAATGGTAAGCCAAGAATCAGCAGCAAATTGATATTGGAGCGGTAGAGCAGTCTTCGAATCAAAATTGCATCGGGGGCGGTTGTTGGAGTCGAAGGTCGAAAGACCTTCGGTCAATGCTTTCCATAAAAAAAGTTGTACTTTTGCTGGAGACGAAAGCGTCCACAGGAGTTTTGTTGGTGGTAGAAGTGTTCGATGCAATCGACTAAAGTTGCTAGTCTGGCCTTGATATCTTGATGTTGCGGTGAACTGCTTGATTGATATCTATAAACTTCTTGGTTTTTCGGCTTCCATAACTTTGAGATTGAGTCCTTAGTTTTGATTGAGTCTTGTAGTAAAGTTCAATATCTAGCCTTGAAAGGTAAGGCTAAAAGTGCTAATACTATTCCTACCAAGGTTACAAAAGACTGAAATAAAGATAAACTATGAAATACATACCTTACAAAAGACTTGAAATAAAGATAAACTATGAAATACAAACTTAACTAGATAGAACTAGGTAAACAAAACTAGAAATTCAAATACATATTTGCTGTGAAATAAGAAATTGAAAATACATGAAAAACTAGAAAAGTAACGGAGTCGAGTTCACCGGCCCTATGTGGGGTTTAATTGAAGCTGGGAAATTTTTATGTTTTCAGAACCCATGGAATCCATTAAACAATCAAAAATACATGGCCACACAAAAATAACCAAAAAAAAAAAACGGGGTAAAAACTCATAAAACAACGGAATTTTTTTACGAGGGTTACCTCGTTACCCTAAATAAAAATAAAAGCTAAAGTATTTAAAAAACAATTATTCTACCGATTAATAATAACGATAAGAGAAATATCAACTCTGATTCTACCAAATCAACAACTAGCCTTGTGGTTCTACCAAATCAATAATGACAAGAGAAATATCAACTAGCTTTCCAAAATCATCAACTTGTTTCCTCAATGGAAATGTTAAATTTCGTTCGTTAAACGTATCTTCACAAGCAACCGAATAGTCATTCGCACCAATAATTTCGGCACGAGCATCATAATAAACTTTATCTTTGAAATCTTTAATGGCATCTTCAACAGAACGAGTGGCATCCGCATAAACTTCCAAACAAGTATCTAAAGCTTGCTTAACGAACCGTTCTTTTTTTCCATCTTCCAAAAGCTTACGAATATACGGTACAAGATTGGTTGCATTATTTGCAATTAACTCCATTGATATAACACCAAGTCCCAAGAGATCTGAAGTCTTACTTTTAGGGTTTGATTCAAGAGCTGACACGCAGAAATCGTAACTTAACATGGTATCCGTTGTTGTTGATGCATTCTTGCATACATAAGTGACTAAATCACCATTTGCAACAACAACTCTGTGAAGGTTGAGAACAAGCAGAAGGAATAAGAAAATTAATGAAGATGATTTATTCATCGTTTCTCTTTACGAAAAACTAGATGGATGATATTCTTTTTATACAGATTCATTCCATGTACAAGTAATTAATTCGTAGCATTGATTTTGGAAATCAAACTTTAAAAAGGTAAGAAAGCGAATTATTTTCGAAAGAAAATAATCTTGCTTCCAAATTTGTCGGCATACATATTAGTGAGAGAATAAATTCCAAATTTGGCTTTAAAAATAAATGGAAATTTTGAAATATGGCCAAAAAAGAAGTCACGTCTGTTATCCGGTTTCTTGATCGGCAGTTCATTGATATATATTTTGCATATTTTGCAATTGCAAGTGCAAATTCAATTGAACTACAAAATTAATGTGACCTTAACATATTTGCTTAATTTTTAATGTTGGACCATATCATGTTGGACTGGTACGGACGCACTTATCACGTGCACATTCACTATTCTCCTAAATCTTGGGGTGACCACGACCACCCACAACTTCAACTTGTATGTAGCTCCGCCATTTGCACTAGAGTGGATTTTTCCAGCATTGGAGTAATTTTGTTCCTCTTTACGTAATTCCAAAATTGAATCAATGGATGGGATTGAAATGTCCCTCGAACACATGGGACTCCAAAGATTCATCATCATAGATCGTGTAACAATGGAGTTAGGAGTTCAATTTCCTTTGCCGGTCGATCAAAAAAAAGGAAAAAAAAATGGAGCTTAGGGAGGGTTAGAGTGTCAACCACGTACAATAAAGCCTTACTAATAAAGAGAGCTTCGGCCATATCCATGAACAGCCAGAAATACTTCATACAATCGCTCATATTTGTCCTTTTAAAAAAAAAATATTTGTCACTGAGGTCATAACTGCGGCTTTGGCCAGCCCTCAACCGAAACAACTAGTTTCCTTCGTACAAAACAACTAGTACACCGAATCAGGAATGACACCTCAACGCCTATCATTGCAAACGGAATCCACACCATCCACCTCGACACCAACTAATGCTAACAATATCAGATTGTGGTGTGCCTTAAAATCCCCTCGTTTATCATTGTTGCTTCATTTTGCCATCATAAATCTTGTTTCATTCATGCACATTGTAAAGTCGTGACATAACCTGATCAGTGATTTGGACGGGGGGTGGCTTAAGCGGCCATGGCGGTGGGAATGGCTTAAGCGTCCCCCACCCAGCGGCGGTGAGAATGACTCAGACGGCCTCCTTCCATGGTGGTGGGACTGGGAATGGTTCAAGTGGCCTCCTTCCATGGGGGATGGGAATTGCTCAAGCAGCCTCCATCTGATGGCGGTGGGAATGGCTTAAGCAGCCTCCACCCTATGCGATTTTGGCGGTGGAAATGGCTAAAAGCAGACTCCATTTGAATCTGGTAATTTATGATAACTCCATATGAGTGTCGCACTCTATTTCCTCAAGTACATTAAACACTTGCATTCTTTTTCCCGTCTCACACTTTTCGCACTTAAATAATGGACTGTGAAAACGCCTTTAGGGTGGGGGTTTGCATACGAGGAACACAAAGATGAATATCTAGCTTACATTGGCAGGGACGTAGGTTCTTGCAGGACTTATACGTGTCAGGCGTCCACTTGACGTTGTAGATGATGATTCCCAAGCATTGGCGGATCCAACATGCAACAGGGCCCAAGGGTGTGCAGTTGCGACCCCTCCCCACTAGGCTTCCAAGCCTAAAAGGTCAAGCCCAAATCTTCCTACGAGCCTAATCTTAGTACAAAGTGCTAATCTTGAGATCATCTTAAATTTAAGGATTTGAAATACATAGGTTTGGGATGTTGTTGGGATGCCTTCAATGCCGTATAAGACAACAAAGGGAACCCGCGTCTAGCTTTTCAGGAAGGAAGAAAAAGTAAGGAAAAAAATATCACAGGCTAATAACTACTACTACTATTATCTTGCGAGAGGAAAATTAAGCAAAAAATAACAAAATCATTTTTAATTCATAAATTCAGCCTGGGACGGGTTCACAGAAAGAACTATTTTTTCTACCAAATCAATAATGACAAGAGAAATATCAACTAGCTTTCTCAAATCATCAACTTGTTTCCTCAATGGAAATGTTAAATTTCGTTCGTTGAACGAATCTTCACAAGCAGCCGAATAGTCATCCGCAGTAGTAATCTGCACTCTAGCATCGGTATAATCTTTATCTTTGAATTGAAAGCTGTAATGGCATCTTTAGCACAACGAGTGGCATCCATATAAACTTCCAAACAAATATCTAAACCTTGCTTAACGAACCGTTCATTTTTCCATCATCAAGAAGTTTACCAATATAAGGTAAAAGATTGGTTGAATTGTTTGCACATGGCTCCATTGATATAACACCAAGTCCCAAGAGATCTGAAGTCTTACTTTTAGGGTTTGGATATATAATTTATTGGGATTCCAAAAATTCATGTAACAATGGAGCTTAGGGAGGGTTAGGAATAAAAGTGTCCATCCGTGAACGGCCGGATTCTATCAGGCAACCTTGTGCAGTGAAAAATACCTCAAACAAACGCTCATATTCGTCACTAAGATTCATACCTGTGGCGGTGGGAATGGCTTAAGCATCCCCACCCTGGCTGTGGGAAATGGCTTAAGCGGCCTCCATCCGAATATGGTAAGTTAGGACAACCCGCTGTCCAAATTTTTAAATTAATTGCATGCTGTCACTGTTGGTATTATATGGGATTCCATGTCTAATGAGAACCGCATCCATTCTTGTGAGTTGCAATATATGTAACATATTGAAGACTGCAACTGTCTTTAGTGTTGTCATATGATACAGAACTTCGTAGTTTTAAAGTGACTGAACAAATTTTCTTATACCTATTCTAATATACTTAAACAAGCACGAGGGTAGTGGATATGGTTTTGAAATAGAAGTGTTTAAAGTTTAAACCTGAATGAGTATTGACGCCATATACTCTATATGTGGAGTTCATTGACAGTGCTGTAATTGGCGGTATATGATTGATATGTGCATGTAAAGTTTGGCGGTATACACAAGACTTGTCATTGATACTGCTGCGAGCCTAACACATACTAGAAGAAAGAAAGTTTTGTCTCTCTCGGCAATCGGCATGGAATGTAGATTAATCGTTCCTCTGCTGATTACTATGCTCCAAAGAGTCCAAACTGGATGAAAAGGGTGTACTTTGAGCGGAGGAAATCATTTCCTAAGGATGGGATTTGTCTGTATCAACTGTGCCCTTATTTCGAAGATTAAGAAAATGTTGTCAAAGTTTTGTATATTAAACTTGTTCAGTTGTTGGTTGTCGAAAATTTCCTTGTTAAAATTCTAAGAGTCAAATTTCCTTGTTCAGTTGTTGCTTGTCGACAGATATTATTATTAATCGCGAGAACTATTATACCAGCCGTGGCGTATTGACGCAGCTGAAACAAGCACTATATACACTAGAAAATACACGCTACTAGCACGACGGGTCTCCCGTCTCCCTATCTTCAAACTCAAGTCAATAATCCCTTACGTCTAGCTTATTACGAATGACGAAAAAATAAGATGAAAAAAATCACAGGCTAAAAAGTACTATACAAACTTGCGAGAGGGATTAACGAACAAACAAATAAGAATTATTTTCTTTCTACCAATTCGATAATGACAAGAGAAATAATTACTAGCTGTCTCAAATCATCAACTTGTTTCCTCAATGGGAATGTTAAATTTCTTTCGTTAAACCCATCTTCACAGGTAGCCGAGTAAATATCGGCGCCATTAATCTGCTCACTAGCATCGGTATAATCTTTATTTTTAAAAGATGTTATGGCATCTTCAGCACAACGAGTGGCATCCGTATAAACTTCCAAACAAGTATCTAAAGCTTGCTTAACGAACCGTTCTTTTTTTCCATCTTCCAAAAGCTTACCAACGTACCGTAAAAGATTGGTTGCATTATTTGCACATAATTCCATTGATATAACACCAAGTTCAAAGAGATCTGAAGTCTTACTTTTAGGGTTTGATTCAAGAGCTGACACGCAGAAATCATAATTTAGCATGCTATCCGTCGTTGATGCGTTCTTGCATAGATCAGAGATTACATTACCATTCGCAACAACAACTCTGTGAAAGTTGAGAACAAGCAAAAGAATTAAGAAAATTAATGAAGATGGTTGGCTCATGTTTTCCTTGTCTCTTTACGGAAAAACTTGCATTCTTCTGAGCGATGGATGATATTCTTTAATACCAATGCCATGTAGGCGTAGGGCTGATTTTGGGAATCATCAAACGTTAAAAAGGTAAGAAAGCGAATTAGTTTCAGAAGGAAATAATCTTGCTTCCAAATTTGTTGCATACATATTAAGAAAGAGAAACCTTATTTAGAATCGTTTAAATAAGTTAGCTTTTATGATTGTCACTTTGCGGACTAATTGGGAGCTAGAAATAAATGATTTTCGACTCCTTTTTTTGTACTTCCTGCATTATTCTGATGTTTTATGTCAGTGCATGATGCATTACATTACATTTGCATTGATCCACTTGGCATATTGCTGGGAAAACAGGAAGCAGACAGAGTTTACGACCTTGAGATCCCAACAACTTCCGGATGCATTTTGAGCATTGTTAGCATACGCATCTCTTCCAATTCAAGAGTCTCCTGATGAAATTGAAATAGCCAAAACTTAGTGTTGTCTCGTTATGAGGTCAGAGTCAGAGAGTCAAATATTAATTTTGTCTCATTGTCCAGATCAGCACATTATCGGCAGCTGTTTACAGTGCTGTTCCGTTTTGGGCGCTTCAAAGTTCAGATATAATTAGCATCCAAAGAGTCACACAACAGCAACCTCAATTTATGAACCAGCGCAATGCTCACAGATGGAGTGGCTTGTTTGCTCTGAATCTTTAATTTTTTCTCATCGACTCTTACATGTTCAATTGAAACCCATTAACTTTTACAGTTCAAACATAAGAAAATATAAGAGCACAGCCGACATTTTCTGGCGAAACGAGTATTTCGTGACTCGGAGCTGCTAAATATCCTAGAGAGAGCAGCATTTCACATTCCAGCAATGTGTATCTGGATTGCGCAGTAAGTGTTGTACTCGTGATGCAGATAATAATCTTCATTTTGTCTTGGAATTCGGCAACTTTATCTTCCACTTGACAATGTGTATTCATTTCAACTTCATCCTCATTCAAGACCTTGTGTTTGGTTTGCAACTTAGACACACGAAAACAATGCCTTCCTCTAGTGAATTCAGCATCATGTTTGCTCAACTCGTTGTTTCCTTCCTTTACCGCTGTGAGGAGCATCATTTTGTAAGCCCCACGATTCCGAAATATGAGATTCTACATTTCCATTTTCCATCCTCAAGACTCTGCCCTCCAAATCCCAAAACTTATTCCTCCAAAATTCAACCTCATCCGGCGCTCTCCTTTTCTCATGTTCCATATCCTTTCCCATGTTTTTCAATTCCAAGTGACTTTTCCACATGTTCTTTCCTCCTTTTTTTTCTTCCCAATTTTTTTCCCCAAACCGTTCGAACTATATTTCTTGTCTCCTCATGAAGTCCTTCAACTCATCTTCAGCAGCAATCTTTATAGATTCCAGTTCACCCAACTTTCCTTGTATCCCAATACACTCCATTGTCTTTTGATCAAGCTCCACAAGCAATTCCAGACACATTCTTTTACAAACCCCCAAAAATTTCCTCCAATTTCTGGATCTCTCCACATTTCTGGATTTCTTCTTCTCCAAATGATCTCCCTTCTTCACATTTCTGGATTTTTGAATTTCTCACTTCACATTTCTGGATCTCTCTTTCTCCAAATGATCCCCCTTCTTCTTCAAAAGTACAACATCTCTTCAACTGAATTTCAGCAGCTGAAAAACAAAACCCCCAAAGAAACTAATTAAGAAATGATAGAGAAACGGGTCCTAAGAGTTACTTGCAGGAATCAAGATTTTTCCTCCTTTCAGTCTGCTTCTTGAGTTTACCTTGGTACCAAGGAGAATTGTAATTTTGATCACAATAATAGCTTGGATTATGAGCACCCCCTAACCAAATTCTTGCATCTCCATTCCTTTCCATCGTTTCTCCTGCATCTCTGTTCATTTGGAAGGACTAATTTCATATTATTTTTTTAACCCTAAGAGTGAGACTGAAGACCGATCAAACATTAGAGATATGGTGTTGAAGAAGAGTGAGTGAGTGGTAAAAGTAGGTGAAAGTTAAAGACTTTTGACTAATAAAGCGACTTCACTTTTTCTTTTCCTTTTTTTATTTTTCACGCTTGCGATTTTTACTTTTTACACTTGCATCGAGCAAACATTTCAGCTTCCACCATAAACCTCCCCTAGACCTTACCAAATTCTCTGTTTTTCTAGACTCGACCCTTTCACCTTCTTCACTCCTATATAATCCTGATCAAAACCGTAATAGAAGCGCCCTAGCACATCTCATTTCTCATCTTTCTAAACCCATTACAATAGTAAATCCTCAGTGTTTTGTTTGTTCAGTTTCGTAAACTCCTCAACAACCAAATATGCAAAGAAGGTCCGGTGATCATACCAGAACAAACGCTCCTTGAAAAACCTCATCAAAACAAATGGAAAAACACACTCATCGGTAAGCTCCATATAACGGAAAAACTCAGATTCATCATACAACCGTGCAATGTCATTAGAGATATTAGCAGAGCATGGACTGATATTGCTATCTTTAAATTTACAATCACGGAGCTTAGTGATGATATGTTTGGTTTTCACTTTGAAGACTAAAGAGATATGAAATGGGTTATGGATTCTAGGCCATGGTTAGTCTCTGAACATCATGACAATTATAGACCATACTTGGTCCTTTTGACTGAATGGCATCCTAATACACCACCTTCTAAGATTGAGTTAGTGGGTTCAACTTCATGATATTCCATTTGAATATGTGTCAAGAGAAATGGGAAGAAAATTGGTGAAGGTACTGGTCACCAAGTTTTAGATGTTGATGTTGATGGAATAAATAGAAATGGTAGAAGTACGAAGTGCTTGAGAGTCCGGGGGTATTGGTAAATGTGAATAAGAAGTTAGCCACTGGATGTTGGTTGCTTATTGATAAGAGTCAACCAAAGAATGTTTTGTGGGTGCCGTTCAAGTATGAAGAATTAACCATGTTTTGTCACAGATGTGGGATTATTGGGCATTGGGAGGACAGTTGTAGATTTGATGCTGAAGAGGATGAAGCTATCAAGTATAGTCCTGAAGGGAATGATAGTGAGTTACCAGCAGTACTAGTTGAAGGTCAAGTTTTGAGAGTTATGGGTGAGAAAGGGTATGGATGGGGGCTCTACGCAGGGAGACGTATCCATGTGGAGTATGAAGAAGAGGACGGAGATGATGAAAATTATGATGGAGAAGAAGATGAGGAGGAGGAGAGTGATAATAATGATGAAGATTTTGAAGGTCTAGTAGTAGTGAATCAGATGAAGAGATGGAAACCGAAGAGAATGAAGTAATAGAGGTAAAAAGTGAGAAGTAATAGAGGAATACAGTTGTGATTTGAGTCAGTCTCTTGTCTAATTTGGATTTTTCAGTCTTCCGTTGTTTGTCTTAATGGTTTATAGTGCCTTTTAGAATTGATGTTCTAGCAGTTTCTACTTGAAAGTATGCATCATATTCCGCACAAAGTGTTATTCAGTTGCATGTATTTCCATCATAAAGTCTCTACCATTTAGTAGCAACACACGCTTAGTTAAGATTTTTAATTTGGTGTGGCTCGGCTTCGCCTCGCCCCGTCCCAATGCATGCTTAGCAAAAGATTTATTTCCATTATGACTCATCATTTAAAAGATCAAATGTAACGTAAACGAAAACATAAAAAGAATGCAAGAATATGAATTGTGACCTGCTTTTTTCATTAAAATTTTGACCTTTAAGTTTAAATATAATACATAACTATCCATTCTTTGTTTGTCCAATCCTTACTCTTAAAATGTCCCTTAACTATCTCCAATCTTTATATAGAAGGAATGTTGCGTGTTCACTAATCACCTGCATACCAAACACAGGCATAGAGGAGAAATTATTATAAGCAGAAAATTATTAGCCACTTTGTTGTTTGTTTAAACAACATACAAAAAACAAAACTATCGTCCTACTGTGCTAGAGGTGGTGAGGTACTTAAAACAGTTGCATCAATTACTCCAGTTCCAAAGGAAAATGCAACATGCTCAATTCTATGAATATAAAACAGCCTCCCAGCTGTTGTAGAAGAGCATAAAGTTCCGGAACTAACCTGTATGCTTGAGAGAAACCATTATTGGGATTGCAATATAAAGCCAACATTTTCTACCTGAATATCACCAACTGATGAAACGACTTTCAAATTAAAATTTTCCTTAAAAACAAAGCTTGTAACTAATCATCTGAAACGTATTGCAAAATCCGCAGTGACCGACAAAGAGATGTCTATAACCATGATTATGATCAAGGGAAAGAATAGAAACTCTATAGACATAAAATATTAGTATTAACTTCACAGTTCATATTTGAATAAACCTAAATTAATTTCATATGCACAATAAATGTTCTTGCCATTACTTTCAATCAAAAGATTGGGATTATCCATAAACCCCGGTTATAATTTTTCAAATCTATATTCCAAAGCCAAACATCACTTGCACAATAATAATTCAAAATCACGAAATAGAAAAAAAGAAATCTAATTCCAATACAAAATTAAGTTCTAAATCTCTTATAGATTCTTATGTTGCCCCTGAATTGTAAGATCACCCCGTGTATAAGATGATGAGAGCTTACCTTGAAGCGTATACTTGAGTAAATAGACGGGGGTGAGAAATCACAATTTTTTAGCAAGATTTCAGAGATTTTGTGCAAAGAAGAATTCTCATGGGCCCTCTTTAAGCACATCATAAACAAAAATTCCTTGCAGAAGAAACAAACAAATACTCTACAAACCCCATGATACATGGGCCTTTCCACCACCATTCATTTGTTGAATATCTGGGAAACCCTAATTCTAAGGCCAAATCCCTATTTCTACCAAAAAGCTAGATGATACACTAAGTTCAGATGCAGTAGGACAACTCATAGCTTCATTAAAAGTTACAGAGACATTCAGCTTTTGAACAACCTGGATCACAAAAATATATACGCACCAAATTAGGGAGGCACCGGGAATCATTGGAATGTAACCGACTGTACCCCTGTGGTGCAACAAAAGATAGAAAAGTTTGTAACAAAAGTACATATGCTAATGGATTATGAGATCTAGCATATGATTCGAAAAGACAAAAGTCCATAAATGATTAGCAAGGAAATTCAATTCCATGGCATTTAAATGATCACATGCAACGTAAAATCTAATTTCAAGAGAACCTCTAAAATAAGATGATCCTAGCGTGACAATATCACCGTCCATTAGCAAGTACCAATCGCATAACACAAAGCATTCCATTTACTTGGAAAAAACTATATCACCTGTATTATGGAGCTATAACTTAAGAGCCAGTATCTTGGTCTCCTAGAAAGTATAAGAGGAACCTACTTTAGCTTGAAGTAAATTACCTTCTTTCTGGATGTTCGGGCCACAACTTTGAAGCAATATTTTCATTTCAGGTGCAAAATCACTGGTCGTTTCGGTTGATCAAATGTTCCCTAGTGTAGAAAAAGTAAGCCCTACTATGTACTGTATCTAATTGCATATTATTTGACAGAAAAGAAGCATTATCTAGAAATCCAGAAGAGATTATATACTTTAGGCACTTCATTTGACCTTGAGCTTTGCCAAATTACAGTCACGGTGACTATCATTATCATTTTCAACATCATATAAGGAAGGAAACTTTCAGGTTCCTTTTTCCTCTAAGACTCCTATTGAAGAATGACTTCTTTTTTCTTCTATTTTTCGATGGAATCAAAAGTCTGCAGCATAAAAAAGGTAGTAACCAAAATCAAACATGAAATATATCTGTCCTTTATAAAAATAATTAAGACAAACCCCTGATGTCTGGTTATTGTCTATGCTAGTTCGTGTTGTTTCTGCAAATAAAATACACATAAAAGAAGATGCTAAGGAAGAAAATCGACAAAAATTTAAAAAGATCAAATTAAATAGAAGAGAAGTACGCATACATGGTAACTACTCAGAGAGGTCAATAGAGGTTGATAGAAGTCCAACCTGTTGTATCCCGTGTGACTATGATGTATATTTGCACCTCAACATGATTCCCCTCTTTCAGTTTACTGGTCATAAGCTTCATTTTGAAATCATTAAAGGAATTCAGTAGTCAATAATCTATCCACATTTTTATTCACTAATCATATTCCATGTATACCTTCTTTGCAGCATGTATATAAACCCTCAAAAAAGATACAGATGCAGAAAATTCAATCCAATTCTAGGATGTCTATTATTAACCTTAAATCAAGCTACAAAATTCTGGAACATACTGGATTTCTAATAAAATCTTACATAGCAGGTACTGAATTTATCATCCTTCAAGCTTGAAATTATGCATACAAAGAAACGAAAATGAATTCAATTTTGATATATGTTGTGTGGTCCAAATCTACCATTTCATAAAACGTGATCGAATAATTACAGATCCAAAAAGAATACTTAATATATGATCAAGTACAGGGAACATGAAGAAAAAATCTAATCATATGGGAAAACTAAAGTTTGGATTTATATAAAAAAAAAATCAAATCATATGTGAAAACTCAAGTTTGGATTTATATCTAAAGTGAGGAAAGAATCACATAAGAATCTACAGCTTAGATTTATTAGCAAGATAAAAAAGATGGATTACCTTGTTCACGATTAGGGTTTAGTTGTTTGGCGGATTTCTTTTACCTGAAAACAGAAACTTCTAGTCTGCAAAATCGATTCAGCCAAGTAAAAAATAGGAAAGGAGCAAACCCCAATTCCAATCTAAAACCCGAAATCACTACTCTGAAAATCAAAGAGAATGGATAAAAACGAAGAGCACTGAGCAGAAGAAAGAGCGAGAAGAGGAAAGAGGTGGCTCTGTAGGTTTTTCGTTTCATAGGAAGAGTTTATTTCCTTCTTCTTTTTTTTCGGATCGTACAAACCGTTTTTTGATTAGAAACCGGTATTCACTGTTACATTCATATAATTTGAGGAAAAGTGGAACGGAGAATTTTCAAGGGGGCGGTGACGCTCAAGCAAAGGTGGGTATTCTCACCGCGCGACGCATGCCCTCGCATGGCTTAGGAGTTTAAAGGAGTTAATACTGACTGATGTTTGTTGATACCCTAATCCCCACTTAGAAGTAATCTTCTATACTCACAATTTATAGAAAATTCAAAAACCCTTCTCTGCTGGAAACAAAATCATTTACCGAAGAGGTTTCCCTTCTTTTTCCTTTTCGATCATCTTACTCTCAAGAGATGGGAACTCGATGGGACTTGGGAATATCTGGATATCAGTTGTTGTATCCAAGCACAGCCATGATATAACTTCCCAAATTAGCTGCTTCGTGGGTCTGGATGGGATACTTCCGGAGTTGCATGCGGCATTGGCTTGTTTGAATAAAACAACAGACTACAGCTTAAAAGCATCAACGATCTTGAGTGAGAGATGCAAATTTGGGCATGCCATAGTGTTTGTATCATTATCCAGCTCAGCATACGGTTCTCTGGGTCAGATTCAAGCTGTCAAATGTTAACTTTGTCTCGTTGTCCAGATCAGCACATCACTGGAAAAGCAATTCTAGAGAGCAGCAGCATTTTACATTCCAGCGACGTGTATATATATATATGGATTGCGCAGTAAGTGTTGTACTGGTTATGCAGATAGTTAGGTTCATTTAGTCTTGGGTTATCTTTGGCATTGCCAACTTCAATGTAAATAGTACTTAAGAACGGGGATGCAACTCAAATGGTAGAGCGATCGCTTTGCATGCGAGAGGTACAGGGTTCGATACCCTGTATCTCCATTTTCCATTCGTTGTGTGATAAAGAGACACAAAAGAACTTTCTAGTGTTAGATTCAACATTAAGCTCGCAAATCGGAGATTTTTCGGTTCCAACTGATGAAAATTTTCTGGAATTTTTCATTTTAATTATAGATTCAACATTATTTCAGGTGATTTTTTAGTCAAACTGATTATTGGTATGTCCAAATCGGACATTGGATCTCAATCGAGATCTAATTTAGAAAAACCATATTCAAATTTTAGTAACAATTCTGATAAAATATCAAAAATTATGAGTATAAGAAGGATGAAAATGTTCATTCCTGATGATGTTATTGATGATTGTCTGGATGAATGGAAATATAGCTTGATTGGGAGAATAGACTTTGTAAAGCTGAAGAAGAAGGATACGGGAGCTTCTCTGCGATAACAATGGACAATTGAAGGTAATCTTCAACTAATTCCTTTGGGAAAAGGTTTTTTCATTATTAAGCTTGACAATTTTGAAGATAAATCTTATATCATGGATGGAAAAATTTGGGTAATTGATATAAGCAGACTCCGAAATGGAGTTTTCTTGCAGCTGATGAAGCAGGATTTTCAAATACCTATTGTTCTTTCTTCATAGATCTGGCCTCGTGCCTTTTAATTGAAATCATCATGGTCACGGACATCAGATTTATCACCACCACCATAGTCAATTGATATGGTTCAAGACATTTCTGTCACAAATGATATAACACCACCAAATGACTAAGTTATTTTTTTTGAGCTTCGGGTTTGAGTATTTGTTTTATGATATCTAGGTTTAGAAACGGACATTTTGTTTGGGATTAGCTGAGCTTTAATAAGGACTTTGAGTATTGTTGGAAAATAAAATCTCTATGGGCTAGATTGGACTGCTAGATTGGCCAAAAAGTGTTGCAAATCATGAAAAAAGTGTGGGAAAAAAAGTTAACACTCAATCTGGCTACTTCTCTCTCCTATCATTTGCTCGCAGTCGAACTATCAACGAGATTGAAACGTTGAATGGTGCGGCGCTCAAAACGCCGAATGGTTCGGCGCTAAAAAAGTAACCAAAACGCCGAATGGTGCGGCGTTCAGAAAAACGCCGAATGGTTCGGCGCTCACAGATGACGTGGATGGCCAATCTAGCAGCTAGATATCTATCCCATAAGACTTAGAAGGTTGCCCAGGCTGACGTGGATGGCCAATCTAGCCCATATGACTAAGCCTTAGAGCCTGGGAACTTAATTTTAATCCAGAGGCTCAAAAATCTACTTCAGTCTTTGTACGGGTAATGTTTCCTGGTCTTAGTATTGAGTATTGGAAAGAACACATCATATTACAAATGGGAAATACTCTTGGCAGAGCAATAAAAGTTGATGAAACTACTTTAAAGAAATAAATTGGTTACTATGCCAATGTTCTAGTGGAGATTGATTTAGCTAAATATATTCCTAGCAGAATATGGGTTACATCAAAATATGGAAGGTTTGAACAAGCTTTACAGATTCCAAAACTTCCAAAATTCTGCAATCACTGTCAAGCTATGGGCCATTATGTAGCAGAATGTAGGAATAAATAAAGGAGACTTCTAATTTTACTTCTGATTATAATGTTTTGTGGGAAAATCCAAAGAGGAAATGGAGACCAACAACCTCTAAGCCTCAAGAAAATATTGGTTTTGACATATGTTTACCAGGGAAAGGTTCAGATAATAATCAGACACAACCAGAAGAATCCTTCATTAGTGATGATGAAATTAATGCATTGATTCCACTTATTCTCTATCAAGGTGAAGCTTCTTCAGGGAGGTTCCATATTTTACAAGACAAATAAGATGGTTTCCAGAGAACCTTGAGCTCACATGAAGACTTTCCAGATCTATCAGTGGATAAGCTCCTAAATTTGTGTTCCAATGCTCCTAGTATTACTAATTTAGTCTCTATGCAACCACCTATTACTTATGTACCTCCTATTGAACCTGCTAAGACAGTTGAGCAAATAAAGGAAAAGCCAGTAGCAAAAGAGAAAGGTTTAAAGCCTAATGTCATTACAAGAAAACAAGATGCAACTAGTTCATGTTCTGATCCTAAAAAAGATTTTGGTATTATTGGTAGCAAGAAAAATCAGGGAAAGAGAATTTCTCAATGAAGATCATCTGTTGGAATCTCAGGGTCTTAAGATGAACAAAAGTCATTGACAAAGTAAGAAGTTTAGTTTATACTTTTGCCCCTTCTTTGTTTTGGTTAGCAAAACCAAAAGTTAGTGTGAGAAAAAATACTATTAATAAATTAAGGTTGTCTGGAATGAAGCATTTGGTTATTCATAATACTTCTGAAAGTGGTAAATGATATATTGGCTACTGTAGAGTTCTTCAATATTTGATCCAATTTTAATATCAAATACTAAACAAGAAATAACAGTGGAGGTGGGTGGATCTTTAATTACTGGTGTACATGCAACATCTCTTTTAGTAGATAGAAGATTTTTATGGGACAAGATGCTGGAAATTAACACTCAAGATAAACCATGGTTGGTCATTGGTGATTTTAATCCTGTTTTGAGCATTGAGGAAAATAAAGGTGGTAGAAGTCCATTAAAAATAGCAATGCTTGAATTCAATAGTTGTATTCAAAGTTGTGGTCTTATTTAAGCCCCAAAAACTTGTTTAGAGTATTCTTTGTGCAATAATTGAGCTGGAGCTAAAAAAATTGTTTGTAACTTAGATAGAGCCTTCTATAATGTTAAATGGTTGGAATTACATCCTAATTGGGGTTATAAATTTGGTGTAAGAGGGATATCTGACCATGGTGTTCTTTATGGAGCTAATGCCTCAATTCCTAAGCCTCTAAATGTGCCTTTCAGAGCTTTTAAAGTTTGGTTGGAGGATGAAGGTTTTTTGAAATTAGTGGAAGACTATTGGCAAAAACAGGTAAATGGCAATCCTAGTTTTGTTTTCCTAAATAAATTGAAAGGTTTGAAAAAGGTGATAAATTACTAGAATTGGAATGTGTTTGGAGATATTAAAAAGAAACTCAAAAAGGTTCAAGATGAAGTTTTGAAAGCTTCTTTGGATTCAGATAGAAAACCAAAAGATATTGCATTATTAGATAAATTGGTAACAGCTAGAGGGGAACAAGAAATTTTAGCTCACCAAAACAATGAAATGATGAAACAAAAGTCAAGAGTTAAATGGATGAAAAAAGGGGCTTCAAATTCCAAAAAATTTCATGTAAACATGAAAAATAAGACAAACTCAAAACTCAATTGTTGAACTAGAAAACAATTAAGGATCCCTCATTACTAGTCAGCAAGGAATTTCTAAGATTTTGGTGTCTTATTTTGAAGAGCAATTTAAATATCATGATGCTCAGATTGTAGAAAATGGTTTTAGTGTTGTTCCTCAAGAAGTTAACTCAGAAGATAACAATAAACTTGAGTCAATTCCTTCAGCTGAAGAAATAAGGAAAGCAGTTTTCAACATGGACCCTGATAGTGCTCCTGGTCCAGATGGTTTTAGTGGATGGTTTTACAGATAGGCATGGAATATAATTGGTGAAGATTTTATCAAAGTTATTCAGTATTGCTGGTCAAAAGGCTTCATCCTGCTGGTATGAAATCTAATTTTTTAATGTTGCTTCCTAAAGTTAAAAATGCTAAGAGAGCAAATCAGTATAAATCAATTGGTCATATGAATTTCAGCTTTAAGGTGATTAAAAAATTATTACTTCCACAATGTGTTTGATAATGGATAAAATAATTTTTCATCAACAAGGAGCTTTTATAAAGGGAAGAAATATACAAGAGCATATTGTACTAGCTTCTGAAATGGTGAATGAACTTGATATCAAAAGAAGAGGAGGTTTGGTTTAAAACTAGACATAACACAAGCTTATGATTCACTTAGCTGGGAGTTCTTATTTCAAGCCATGAAGTCTTTTGGTTTCTCAGCAAATTTTATTAAATGGATTCATATTTTACTCAAATCTGCTAAAATTTCTGTTTTGATAAATGGTGGTCCTGCTGGTTACTTTGGAGTGAGTAGAGGACTCAGGGAGGGTGATCACCAATTATCACCTTTATTATTTTTTATATCAGAGCATGTGCTCAGTAGACAATTGAGCTAAATGGTTTTAAACAAGAAACTGATTCCAATGGTTGATAAAAATGGGGTGCAGCCAACACACATCTTCTTTGCTCATGATATATTCATCTTTTGCAATGGTGATAAAAGAAATGTAAGAAGATTGATGCAAAAACTAAATGAGTATCAAAGATCATCTAGACAAAATATAAGTTTAAAAAAGAGCAAATGTTTTATTGGGGGAACAAGTGAAAGCAGAAAATTACAACTGGCTGAAGCTACGATGGGATGAAGCATGTTACTGTCCTTATGTGGGATGAAGCTACGATGGCGCATCGCTACTCTTTGGAAGCATTTGATCGTACGATGAGAGATATCACATGGATTGATGAACCATTTGGTGGAAAGATTCTAATCATGGGAGGTGATTTCCTCCAGGTACTACCAGTGATTCCAAGGAGTACAAGGGGACAGATAGTCGATGCATGTCTTAGCAGGTACATTGCATTTTTTTTAAGATAAAAAAATTTGTTATATATTGATATGTGATACTTAATTTTTCTCAAACTCTGGTACTTAATTAACTTTAAAGAAGATAATTCAAAATGATATTGAGTTACATTACATTCTTAACAGGTCACATTTGTGGGAAAATGTACATGTTTTTCATCCGAAGAAGAATATGTGTTCGGCCAAGGATGCATCTTATTCTGAGTTTTTGATTCGTGTTGGTGACGAGGATGAACCTTGCATTGCTAATGAGATGATAAAGGTTTCGAAAGAGATGGTCATACCATGGTTTAGTGATGCTTCTTTGTCTCAACTTATAGATGCAACATTTCCAAACTTGGTAGAAAATGCCAGAGATAGAGACTACATGGTCAATAGGGCATTGATCACACCATTGAATGAGTACTTCGAGAATCTTTCCTATAAAAGAGGTTCTATTATACTCATTTGATTATGTGGATGACGATACTCACGGTCTTTACCAACAAGAATACTTGAACAACATTGCTCCCAGGGGATTGCCATCACACATTTTAAAATTGAAGATCAGTGCACCTATTATGTTGTTGTTGAATGTTGATGCAAAAAATGGTCTATGTAATGGTATAAGGTTAATAATCAAAGAATTCTTCCCAAACTGTATTGATTATGTAATTATTAGTGGGAGATACATAGGTACACGAGTTTTTATTCACAGGATTCCATTGGAGCCACCTGAGAATTTGAAGCTCCCATTCAAGTTAAACGTAAACAGTTTCCGATCAGTTTGTGTTTCACCTTTACAGTCAACAAGGCGCAGGGAAAACGATAGAAAACACGGGTATTTTTTTTCCTGAGCATGTGTTCAGCCATGATCAACTGTACGTTGCTCTCTCAAGAGAAGTAATCAAGTATCAACATGAAAGTATTAGTGGCTAAAGGCACCATCGCAAAGAAGAAGGGAACGTACACGAAAAATGTTGTGTATAAAGAAGTCTTTATGTCTTAGAAAAATACGAGTTACGAATACACATTCTTGATGTAAAAGGACATTAATGATTGAAAAATTATTATTAAATGAATAATTCAAGTTTAGTTGTGATAACTTTTTCACATTAATATGAAATGAGTTTTCACCGCTTGACATTAACCATTGAACAAATGTTAATTTTGACAGTTAACTACTCCACAAAAACAACATAATTACGAAACGGATGTACCGGCAGGTGCATCACGCATATGTGCTATACTAGTGTCTATATAAAGACCGGTGCTAACAGATTATCTGGTACCATATGAATTAAGTTTTCAGCAGAAGCCGCATTCACACTCTAAGTAGTTGCTGGTATTAGTTTATTGATTGATCTACTAGTACACAGAAAGGCCGAAGAGATCAGTCAACATAGATGCATAACTTTTATAAAGAGTGAAAGACATCATATGTAGCGTTACCAAATGTTTTCATTATATCAATATTTCCCCTCAATGTCGTCAATTTCGAAGGTGATCATATCTTCTTGTTCTTCCGTTAGTTTGTAACAAGAAAAATTCCACGTCTTTTTTTTTTATGGAAAAATTCATATATTAAAGCTAGCAAATATAATACAATAGATTTAAATAATCATTTATATCAAACGAATCAGAATCTATGCTAGACTTGTGAACTTGTTGATTTAGGTTTTCAGACATGTGTTGTAGCTTTTTGATTCTTGCCTCTTTTGCAATGTAATCTGCAGCAATGTTGTTCTTTCTCTTTATAAATTTCACTTTAGCCTGCGGTAATTCTTCCAAGATTATTCTTATTTCCTACAAGGTATTTTCTGCCGACCACTGAGATTCCGAGTTAACCTTGTTTAAATTATCTACCAAAGCTTTGCAGTCAGTTACAATAGCTACACTTGATAATATGTTGTCTTTTAACCACGAAATCGCCTTCAGTATTGATTTTTCCTCTGCGTGGAAAGTTGACGTTTCCCACTCCGACCCCACCGAAATGTGCATGAATGTCTCCTCGTCCCTGGAATACAAGATGAAAGTGTAACCCATGGAAGAGTCTTCATTCTTGTATGAAGCATCAACAAATATTATCCAGTCTGAATTCAGGTTTGACCAAGAATCATTTATTGATATCTTCTTTTGATTCTCATTATTCCTTTGTATAGTATTCGACGGGGAGGAGTTTAAAAATTTATTTATCTGTCCTAACTGGGTTCGGTTGGATTTCCTTGAAAACAACTGAGCATCTGTATTTCCAAATAAATCAAATTGTGGTGGATATTTTAACCTAAAGATGGCACATGTCTTCTTCCGTAATCCACCTTTTAACCCAATCAATAATAGTGCTGGGAGAATCTCTAATGATAATATTGTGTAGAGATAGGCCAAACCAAAATACTCTCGCAAAAGGACATTCGCAGAAGAGGTGGACCTCCGTTTCTTGCACTTGATTGTTACATAGATGACAATTCGGGTTAATTTCCATGTTTTGAGTACCTAATCTAGCTGACATTGGAAGAGATTTTTGCACTAGTTTCCAGATGAAAAGCCTAATCCTCGGGATGGCTTGAATATTCCAGATCCTCTTCCAAGGAAAATCAGGGATATCATTAATGTCGAGATTCTGATTTGCGAGAAAAGTATAAACATTTTTGGCTGAGAAATTTCCTGATTGATGATGTCTCCATCTAATGATGTCTTTCTCAAGATTTCTAGGATTTAAAGCTTTGATTTTTTTCTTTATCCTCCGGGTAAAAAAATTGGTTTAATTTTTCTTCGTCCCATTTGTTCTGATCCGTAATTAGCTCTTGAACTCTTGTTGGTGCATGTTCCTGACTGTTGGGGAGTTTTTGGATTATCTCAGCGTTAGGGACCCATCTGTGTTCCCAAAATTTCACTGAGGCACCGTTTTTGACTTGACAGATGAAGTTACCTTTTATTAAATCTAACCCTTTTTGAATGCTGGTCCAAATCCACGAGAGGTTTGAAATTCTGGATTTTTCTAGGGGGTGAGATTTCGGGAAATATTTTGCTTTTAATAATTTGACCCATAATTGGTCATGTTCAGTGACTAATCTGCTTGCAAGTTTGGTAAGAAGGGCTAGATTGAATTGATGAGGGTTTTTGATTCCTAAACCACCCTGGGAAATGGGTCTACAAATACTCTTCCAAGCCCTTATAAATCCTCCTTGTCTTTTTTTCCCATCTTTTTTTCACCAGAAATTTCTATGAATACGGTCCAACTGATCCAGGGTTGTTTTCGGCAGAGCCAGGACTTGCATTTGATAAGTTGGGTAGGATTGAAGGATAAATTTTATCAATACAGTCCTCCCTGCTTGAGAAAGCAGTTTCGATTTCCAACCTTGTAAAGTAGAGTAGTAACGTTGTAGCAATGGTTCAAAGTTGGATTTTTGTTTTTTGTCGAAGAAAAGTGGTGTACCCAGGTATCTATCATTTTTAGTCATCATCGAGACTTTTAAAATTCTTGCAAATATTTTTCCATGTTTTGGGTGAATCTTTGGGCTGAAATAGACACTAAATTTTTGTAGGTTCGCCAGTTGTCACGTGATAATCCCGAATAACTGTAATATTTCCAAAATGCTTTTCGCTTCCCCTAGATCCGCTTTTGTGAATAAAAAACAGTCGTCCGCGAAAAAGAGATGAGAGATATTTTGAGCATCTTTATTTATTTGGAAGCCAGATATTCTCTTTTCTTCCGTTGCTTTCTCTAATAGTCTAGAGAGGATTTCCATGCAGACTAAGAAGAGGTAAGGAGATAAGGGGTCGCCTTGTCTTAGACCTCTAGACGTAGAAAAAGATGGCCTCGGGGATCCATTAAGGAGTATTGCAAATGAAGTTGTTGAGATGCATTGTAGGACGAGCTTTGTCCAGAATTCCGAAAAGCCAAGAGCTAATAAAACTTTCTCAATAAATTTCCACTCGACTCTATCAAAAGCTTTTAATATATCTAACTTTAACGCTATGAAACCCTTTTTCTTCTTGGAGGTTTTCATCGAATGAATGAGTTCACACTAGTGGAAAATGAAGTTTCACACCGTCAGGGACAAGTCATATATACGAGTTATACGACCAGTCCTAACCGTCTCTGTTGGGGTCTCGATAAAGCGTAGTTGTTTTGTACGACCCTTAACCGTGGGTCTCAAAATAACTACCGATTTTAAGGGTAACGAGGCATGCACCCTAAGCCGTGGGTCTCAGACTTAAATTATAATATAAAAAAAAATATAGATTGATTTGCTGAAATGCCCGAATCGAAATAATCTGATCACAAAGAAAGTCAAGTCAAACTGAAATCAAATTGAAGTCAACTCAAATAGAACTCAAATAAAGTCAAATTAAACTCAAAATTATCTCAAATGGAGCTCAAATTCAATTTACAATCTGGACCAAACTTATCCAAGTCCAAAGTATGAAAACTTGGACACTAAGTTCATTATTGAACATCCAATTCTTTTACATAGCTTCACCTTACAAAATAGAGGGACCAGTTCATATATCCCGAAAAAAAAATAAGTAAACCAAAACCTTCAAAGATAAGCAATTAGCCAATTTTCCAACATTTTTGGTACTTCCAAAATGTAGTTCACAACTCTATCGTAACTACTGCGTGAACAAATTTGAACAAAATAAAAGCACAGACCTGCAATTTTGTCATAAAGTTCTTTGATCAAATTGGTGAATATTGCATCAAAGGGAGACGCCGCTTTAGCTGTTTGGTACTTCTTTAGCTCAAAAATATAGTCAGTAAAAACAAATAGAATGTCATAAGGACATCAACAGCTAAGCGTAATATCATCATACATTTTCCAAGAAAACATTTACATAATGAAGTTCAGAATTTAAGAATGAACATTAAAGTAACCATTGCAAGACCAAACACACAATGAAACTCATGTAAGTAATTATCAATCAGAAAAATGCCAACACTTGGGTACCTCTTAAGGACTAAAGTTTCGTATTCCAACAGAATTATGAACTCGCAAAGCTTTAATATAATAAAATATGCTTCATAGAATACACCAAACTTGTGCCATTTAAAGCACCAGGTGGGTTGAATAAGGCTAGATTGACTAACAAGATGATCAAGTCTAAATAAGTACAAATAAGGCTCTAGCTAGGTAAAGATGAAGTGGGTCTTTCAGACACAGAACTTACCGTTTATCATTGAGCTTTCACGCTTATGTAGTCTGTTTTCACTTGTCACTCCACAATGTCCGAGTGTCTTCTCCTAGTTTTATTTTCCTACCATAGAAACTATATAATATTAGTAAACATAACAAAAATACACACAAGACGCAAAACTTTCATAACTTTAAACACTATCGGATAAGGACAAGCTATTCACCTCTACCAATAATCGTTATTGCAGGTACATGCATAGAGATAGAGAGAGAGCATTTAAATTAGCTAATTAATAAGAAACACTTACCCTGATGTCACTCTCTAGAGTGGCTTTAATCATGCAGAATCCCCACCACACCCCCACCCCCATCTACCTGTATCAAGAATCAGTCGAGAGTAAGAGCCACTACACATAAACATTGGAAGATCCAGTCATCCAAACCCCCGTACATATCAATGAGATTAATATTCCAATTCACTAAAACGGGCTGTAAAGCTAACCCAGCATATGCTTTTTAACTCACACGGATAATGAATAAAAAATTACAAAAAATAATTGGACATATCAACCAATGAACATCTCAACCATTCTGGTATTGGAATACAAATTCAAACTAGACTAGAACACATGCCCACAACAGATGATAATAGTCACGCAGGTGTTGTAATAGACCCATCAACAATTACAGAGCAATAGGTGTTTTAAGTCTAACCAGATGAAGATACTATAAACTCAAACCATATTAAGTACACGACACTCTGTACCATCATTCTGTATCCACAAGAATGATTCCTAGAAATCCCATGAACTGTACTCAAGGTGTGATATACATGAATCAAGCGTTCCTGAGGACCCAAGTTCTTCTCTTCCTCTGGAATCTGAAAGATGAATATGAAACAAACCATTATAAAGATACAAATATAATGTTAGTCTCCATAATAATGTGTGGTACTTGAGAAAATAATCAAACAATAGAATAGCAACTCGATAAACTAATTATCTTACCTCCTCTCGCACATAGCCTCGAGAATTGATCATCAACGTCCTCAATCTTTTCACCAAAGCGAAAAAAATCAGATCATATGCGTCCAAAGTATTATTATTAAAAGTTCATAAAACACAGAAAATGAACTTGTATGACTCATCCTTGAGACATTAAATTGGGCCTCAACTGCACCACTAGGGTAGCCTACAACAAGCATCATTGTCCGGAAGACAAGATGCAACTTTAAAAGTCTATTTACTTCGGAAAGATCTGCAGAGTCTCATAACATGATTGCAATTGAACAACCTAAGTTTCAATAAGATTCTGTTTTTGTCGACCACCAACAAGGATATTACTTCCATATTTGACACTAAATAATACGGAGTATAACGCTAGCCAAGTATAGGTACCTTTTAGCATAGATCTAACTAGCACATGATAAACACATTACCTTATAAATCTTGTGGTAAAAACTTCCAAAGAACGAAGTTCCATCTCGGGATGAGGAAGCTCAACCTTCGTAAAATTTAACAGTGGAAACAAATTTGTATAAGAGCATATAATTGGGTTTATTCTGCAACCCAAAAGGTAGTTTTGTAGGCAGAAAGAAACTTCTTTCCGCTAACAAGTATAGTGAGACAATGTTTTAACCGAACAATAAGTTACCATTGTCTTGACTTGTTAATCGATCACCTACTGTGCTTTGTTTCGGAAGACTAATACTATAAACGACCATCCGCAAACAAACCAAATCAGTTGCTACTAATATCATAGTCTGCGTACATGATTCATCATAGAGATTATGAATGTGATAACGCCTACTCACATCTTCTTTACTTCCATGATGAAAAGCAACCTTTAGAGTTTTCAAACCTTGCAACTCTGGTAGAGGGATGTCCAAGATTTCATAATACAAAATATCGATGTCCGTTGATAAGATTGAGAAATGTTTCACTGACCATTAAATATAAATATTAGTCATTATTTTTAAATAAACAAGCTTCGGAAAAGCTAGGTCGGGATAAAGAACTACCCGATTGTAGTGAATCAACATGTCAGACAAGTAGTCAACACCTTGGTACTCAATAGCTTGGGGTTTAGGTTGCTTTGAGAATAAAAGTCATGGGGAGTAAGTCTGATCTTGGTTGGGTCATCCAAACCAATATGGCAAGCAACATTTTTGATGACATCATCGTACGTTAATGCCTTCGACCTGGATAATTAAAGAAAAGGGGAAATGTAACTCAAATAAATGAATCACAAAACACTTTTTGATATGGAAGAGCTTACACTCTAAACAAAAATCATCTTCCTTCGGTTTCTCCTCCAAGAGATCGGAAATGCACGACCTATCACAACAAAATAGAAAAAAACTTTTAAAATAGGATATGAATACACTAAAGGTCATCCAATCGAGCAAATTTCCTATCACCAATTCTTTGTTTAATCCAAACACCGATGATATGACAATGTGTTTCACAAATACCGACGGTTATGAACATATTCCAAAAAGAAGGAACATCGGGATAGCGACATAGTGTCATACTATTAGTCAAGCGGGTTTCGGAAGCAAATAATGTCCCCATCTTCAAGCTGAAATAGGGCAGAAAAAAAAAAAAGGTAGAAGAAGAAAGGCATCTAAGTAAGCAAAATTGAACAATAAAAAATGATCAAACAATAACAACCCAACAGGTAGATTATGCACTTCATCTACACTACCTGGCTACACTACCTCATTGGGTAATTTTAACAAGCATGTAATAGGCCATCTCAAAGTTCAATTCATTCATCTGTTTATGATGGAAAACTAAATTTGAATGGTTGCATTCAATCTTCACACAAAAACATTTATATATCCAAAAACCAAGTCTGATAAAAGAAAACTAAGTGGTTGACATACTAACCATCCAGTAACACCTAAAAGTATATCAATGTCTCATCCAAAATGGCTTCAATGGACAGTCTCCTTTCATCTGCATCAACAAGTATTCGATAAAGCATCAATAATGACTAGCAAATTCATCTAGCAGCAGATGAAAACAAATTCTTAAACGAAAGAAATATTTTTACTATGTAGTGTAAATCAGACCTGGTACAATCCAACTGAGTTTAGGATAAGCCTCAAACTCATTCTTGTGATATTGGCATTAATTGAGAACATAAGAAGCTCCCACAAAGGCACATGCTTGGATGCCGATAAGCCGGTTGATTTAAAAACCATACCATACCCACTAACGTAGTCACAATGAGGTGGAATCTGGTTAAAGTTATTGCTAAAAAAGTAAACATATAAGAATTTAGCTCAACTGATCTTCGAAAATAAGAACAACAAAGAGATTTAAAAAAGAAACAAACAAAAACACTAAATGCACCAACTCGTCACGATCTATGACATTGTGATTGAAATCAACATCAAAGTTGGAAAGGGGAGTTTAGCATCAAATGAGTTAACTTTCTATAAAAATCCATAGGGAAAACGAAGATAATAATAATGTAATAGGTAGAACTCAATACCTTAAAGCCTTTGTACCTAAGATAACAGCCACCAAAAGATCTGCATAAAATTGATATCCACAGGTAGAAGTAAATACAATCCCTCTGCAAATCAAAAACAAATCCACCATTAACTAAACATCAAAATCCTAATTCACAAAATCAAACTCTAACTTAAATAGTGAGATTAGGGAAAAGTAAAATTCGAAAGCCTAATTACATCACCTGATACAGTTTGAAGAAAATCAAATCCTAATTAAATGGCTTTGTTTGCAGAAAACCAGACACGGCCCAATTTTTTTTTTATACCAAATCAAAAGAAAACCCAATGAAAATTTCTACAAACACAATTTAGTGAAACCCTAACAAAACCCCCAAATCAAATCCTTAATTTATTCCAAATCTAAGCAGAATTTCAGATGTACTGATTTCCTTTGCAAATAAGAAAATAAGCAAACTTATCAAATGAAATTAGAGTTTTGATTTTTGGAATTTAAATACGAATGATTGTTCCTGAAGTTTGGTAAACAAAACTAGAAAACGAACAAGAACAAGAAGAAGATCAGTGTTGTTAAATTTTGTTTACCAAACTGCAGGTTCTTGCAAAGGAACCTAGTTCTTGTTCGTTTATAAAAACCCTAACAAAAAAATGAAAATCTATATCTGTATAGATCGAAGAAATCGAAGAACATCTTATAAATTGTTAGAGATTTCGACAAAACCCCTAAAAATGAAAACAAAAAAACATGGATTCAATCGATAATAAATTGAAATTAAATTGAGAAGGAGCGATGATGTAAACATATTTCCAGCGGGTTTGAGATCTAATTAGCGGCATCGGGGTTATTGATCGAAGAAGAATCAAGAGAAGGGATTTCCATGGTCCGGGTTCTTTAGGTAAGAGATGGAGTCCAAGGGCAGATGTGAGGTGAGATGGAGATGATATACGATAAAAGAGAGAGCGAGGATTTTTTTTTGGTAGTGAAACGATAAAAACGAGAGAGAGAGAGATTGTAATCATCCAGCCGTTCTTTTAAGTTTAGCAAATCGTGACCACATAAAATTGTAGGGCCCGAGTCATTCACCGGATCCGAATCGGAGTTTGAGGGTCGTTGAATCGGTAGTTCTACGATGGCAAAACGGTAAATAAAAATTCTAACTCGAGACGGTATATCGGGCTCTCGGAATTTTTACATGTTTTTACCGAATCGGGACCGCTATCTTTGGTCAACGTATCGGCTACGGTCAATGAGGGTCTCTGATGTGGGTCCTAGATACCCCATTTTCCACTAGTGTCATGAGCAATAATGATGTTATTAGTGATTTGTCGACCAGGTAGGAAAGCCGATTGATTGGGGGAGATTATTTTACCAAGGAGGGGTTTTAGTCTATTAGATAATATTTTTGAGATGATTTTATAAATAAATTTACTTAGACTAATAGGTCTGAAATCCCCTGGGGTTTGTGGTGTGGCTATTTTTGGGATTAGGGTTATGAAAGAATGATTTAGATTTTTGTCGAGAGTGGTCGAACGAAAAAACTCTTGGACTGTGTCAATGATATTATTTCCCAGAATGTCCCAGTTAGCTTTAAAGAACCCTGGTTGGAATCCATCTGGACCTGGGGCTCCCCATTGATTCATATTGGAGAGGGTGAGCCAAATTTCTTCTTTAGAGGGAATTGCCGATAATGAGACATTTTCGTCGGTACTGATGCAGGGAGATATGATGGTAGAAAGATCAAAATCTAAATTGTTGTTTTGGGACGATCCTATTTGTTGAAAATGTTTGACCAACAAAGAATTGATTCGATCTCTATCTGAAATCCAAAGCCAAGAAGAATCCCTAAGAGAGTTTATCGCATTGATTCTTTTTCTATTTGAGGCGGAAGCATGGAAATATTCTGTGTTATGATCAAGTTGATTTACAGGCTAACACTTAATTTGCGACAAGAATTACGGAACAAATAAAATTAAACACGAAAAAAACAACAAGAAAAATAAAAATATATTTAATTTTAAAACAAGTTCAAAGATTTATAGTAATTAAAGAATTACAAATACTGGTTGGCAACCTAGCGACTAGTTGGGCTCCAACACCTTTTTGAATAGCAATACCTAGCCTATGGAAAATAAAGCAGAACACTGCACCTTTACGTGCTGCAAGGAAAGTTACCTCGTCATACCACTACTCTAAATATAAATAAAAAAGGGTGTTACTTTATATACCCCACAAAATACTAATGGTACCCTATCAGTTAGTTAGGTTAGTTAAAATTTAGTTAACACGAAAGTCCTTAAGTTGCTTCTACCTTTTTTATATTGATACCCCCTCTCTAAAAAAATTTATACCATGTATAAACTTGTTAAAAATAAAATAAAATCTTCTACAAAATCTCTGCAATATCTTTCGTCCCGAATCTCTAACAGTTTTGAATTATGTTTACCCAAAGTATAATTGGGAAGAGAAGCAATTTCGAGATCAAGATGATTCAGTGGAAAAGCCGAAACATTCATAGGATTGAATCATTGAAATAATAAATCATATAAGAACAAATGAGTTAAATCATCTGATTTAGAATTTGTAAACATTAATTTAATGATGTGAATGAGAAAGAAGATTTTTTTATTGGTAAATTGAATAAATCACAGCACCGGAAAATACATCTAAGAGAATACCGATTAGTATTGGAAACAAGCGGATCAATAGTTTCTTCTATGACGTACGTTGCCATCTTGGTAATGGACGACATCTTGGTCAATTTGTTCCATTGATTTGTAATCTTGGTGATGGTAAAGAACGTGAACAAAACTAATGATCACTAATAATCCACTAACTATAATAATGGTCCTTTTCAAGTTCTGTTATTCTATCTAATTAATGGTCAATGAATCCGATCGCGGTAGAACTTGAAAATGAATCACAATAAGCTTAAAAGAGATATTCATCGGGTACAAAAAACTGAACATTTTTGATGGGTAGGAAGACTAGAATAGAGGGTACGTAGATAAAGGGGTACCGTTAGTATTTTATGGGGTATATAAAGGAGCACCCATAAAAAAAACATTAAGAGCTAGAAAGAAAAATTATTCTACCATTTGAATAATGGCAAGAGAAATATCAACCAGCTTTCTAAAATCATCAACTTGCTTCCTCAATGGAAATGTTAAATTTCTTTCGTCAAACACATCTTCACAAGCAGCCGAATAATCATCGGCACCATTAATCTCCTCACTAGCATCGAAATATTCTTTATTTTTAAAAGCTGTAATAGCATCTTCAGCACAACGAGTGGCATCCGCATAAACTTCCAAACAAGTGTCTAAAGATAGCTTAACGAGCCGTTCTTTTTTTCCATCTTCCAAAAGCTTACTGATGTACGGTATAAGATTGGTTGCATTATTTGCACACAACTCCATTGATATAACACCAAGTCCAAAGAGATCTGAAGTCTTACTTTTAGGGTTTGATTCAAGAGCTGAGACACAAAAATCATAAGTTAGCATGCTCGTCGTTGTTGTTGATGCATTGCTGCATACATCAGTGATTACATCACCATTCGCAGCAACAGCTCTGTGAAAGTTGAGAACAAGCAAAAGATTTAAGAAAAATAATGAAGACGATTGCTTCATGTTTCCGTGTCTCTTTGCGAAAAAAACTTGCGTTCTTCTGAGCGATGGATGATATTCTTTATATACAGATCCAATTGCAAATCAACTTTAAAAAGGTAAGAAAGGGAATTATTTTCAGAAGGAAATAATCTTGCTTCCAAATTTGTTCGCATACATACGTAAGAAAGCGAATAAATTCCAAAATTGGTTCAAAAAATCGTGTTAATAAGTTAGCTTTTAGTGTAAATGGAAAATTTGAAATATGGCTACAAATAAGTCAAGTCTGTAATCCGGCAATTAAACGTTATCACGTGGTGTGCCTTGAAGTTCTCTCGTTTATCGTTGTTGCTTCATTTTGCCATCATAAAAGTCGTCACATAACCTGATCAGTGATTTGGACGGGGAATGGCTTAAGCGGCCATGGCGGTGGGAATGGCTTAAGCGTCCCCCACCAAACGGCAGTGGGAATTACTCAGGCGGACTCCTTCCATGGAGGTGGGAGTGGTTCAAGTGGCCTCCTTCAACGGGGATGGGAATTGCTCAAGCAGCCTCCATCTAATGGCGGTGGGAATGGCTTAGAAGCATCCACCCTGTGTGATTTTGGCGGTGGAAATGGCTAAAGCGGACTCCAGCTGAATCTGGTAATTTATGATAACTCCATATGGTTGTCGTACTCTGTTTCCTCAAGTGCATATTAAACACTTACACTCTTTTTCCCGTCTGACACTTTTTGCGCTTGAATACTGGACTGAAACTTGTGAGGTAAAATTCATATCAACTTATCTGGTGGTTCCTTGCTGTCCAAATTTTAACATTCATTTCATGCTGAAATTATTATTATCAGGGATGATACCTAAAAAAAGCATCTACTTGCCAAATACCCGGTTTTCCTGCATATTTGACATTCAACTGTGGAGAAATCCACAAATGGTCTTCTTGCAGCACCATCAGATGCATCACCACTAGAGCTAGTAGACCCAGCAGCATTTTTAAAACCTAGTTTCATTGGGGGGCATAAAATCCAATTGGGGGCCATGACATTTTATTTGTACCCAAAATTTTCAGGGGCGTATTCATCGGATTATGAAAATACTGTTTTACCCTTAATAGTCATTATTGTCTTTAAGGGTCGTCATATACATAATAAAAACAATAACGACCCTTCCAAAGGGTCGTCAGGGAATTGATCTTTATATGACGACTCCAAACTGTCGTACATTTCCGCCATTAATGACTCTTCGAAGAAGATAACGACTCTTTTATAAGAAATAACGACTGTTTAGATTCGTCCTAAAACGGTCGAAACATTAACGACTGTTTACAACAGTCGAATATCAACTCTTTTATAAAATGTAACGACTGTTCAGAATCGTCGCTGAAACAGTCTAAACATTAACGACTGTTTAGAGTCGTCGATGAACTACTTCAATACCATGACGATTTTTCATACGGATCTGGGCAAAAAAAAATTATCCATGATCTCAGCGAATTTTCACACACATGGATAAATAAAAAATTTGAAAAAAAAAATTAAAGTCAAATTAAGTAAGATTATCACTAATTATTTAAAATTAATACTAATCACTTAGGGCATTTTAGCCATTTAGAAAATATTTTTTAAGGGGTGACCCAAATTAGAATTGGGTGACCTTTTTGTCCACTAGTGCAAGGCCCCCAATTAAAAGTTTTGGCCCAATCAAACTAGGTTTTAAAAAAAGACCCGTTCTTTGAAGTAGAGCCATTATTCTTGAAATTCTTTGATTTACCTTTACCATTTTTACCACCATTATAAGTATTCCTGCCATATAATGCAGTTGGATTTGAGGAGTCAAAACTAGAGCTAGCATCTTAATCCTGATTCTGATCACTAAGCCACTGCTCATGAGTTAACAGCCTAGCCTTCAATTCACCAAAAGAATAAGGTGTTTCACGATTTTCAGCAGCTATAACAAAAGGGTCATAATCTCTTCCAAGACCATTTAGAGCATACATCATAAGATCAGCATCAGATACTCTATCATTAATAGCTGCCAGAGAGTCAGTAATTGTCTTCTAATTATGCAAGAAAACACTAACAGTCTGAGATCCTCTTCTCAACCCATGTAAGTGATTACGTAACAAATTACGTCTTGCACCAAATTGAGACCTAAAACTAGCTTCAAGAAATTGCCATATCTGTCTAGCAGAACTCATTCCAAGAACATCCCCTGAAATTATTGGGGTAAATGTTGCTTTCATACAAGTCACAACAAAATGATCTGCCTTTCTCCAATAAACCCATCTTGGATTAACAATCTTTACACCATTAACAGAAACTTCAGATGGAGGTTCCTCAATCTCACCATTCACATATCCATACAGATCCGTAGAAATAAGTACAAACTCAAATTGGTCACGCCAAATCAAGAAATTTGTATGATCTAATTTGTGTGAGATGAAATTACCTATATTGTTGAAAGGTAGAGCAAAATAACTTGAATCTCCATTATTCGAAGCCTCAACAGCGGAAGGTTGAGCACCAAGTTCTTCATGATTAGATTGTAAATTTGTAGTATTGTTCATCGTTCCTCTAATAATCGACATAGAAGTAAATGTGGCTTAAAGAAAATATTATTGTAGAGAGGAAGAAAACCTAATCGAGATCTCAAAATCCAAGAGATGAACAAATGAAAAATTATCTAATCAAATCTTATAGAAGATCAATGAGATGAATGAATATGCATTTGATCTGAAGAAATAATAAAGAATTGTCTATAACCTTATTGAAAAATTTATTACAGAGAAGTTTTCCGGACCGACTTCAATGATACCATGAGAAAGCTATTACAGGATATTATTGAGTAATAATGAATAGAATTAATTGTTTCAGTAATATAGAGAGGAGGTATTTATACATTGACTACTAATAGTCAAGTCAACATGACTTGACTTACATATCCTAATACAAGACAAACAATTAAGGAGGATCACAGAATTTAATTTCTAAATCGCAATAAAATCATCACCGTGAATACCTTCAGCGTACATCTCCTAAGATTTTTATCAATAGTGAATTCATCTTAGTGTTGAAAATTACTACCAAGTTTCAAAAATGAAACCCACTTTTGAAAAATTATCAATGCTCTAAGTTTACATTCCATAATGTAAGTTGAAGATCATATCATCACGCCTAGCACACATAATATGCGCAGTTACCTACACTTGCTAGAAGGAGTATGTGAATGATTCAGATATAGACTGTTAAAACATAACAACAAAGTCTCGTCTATGTGTCATACACATAATAATAAACTAATTAAGATGCCACAAATAATAAAAAGTTCAACCAAAACATCAGAGGATGATTAGTAAATTGCTAAAAATAAAAAAATAGATCCTAAAGACACCTATCTAGGAACTCCTCTTTTCATTAGCAAAGTCAAGATACAATTATTTGAAGGAATAGTGGAAAAAATGGAACTTAGAATCCAAGGATGGATAGGTAAAACACTAGCACAGGCTAGTAAACTAGTTCTCAATAAAGCAACTTTAGCCAGTATGACTAGTTATCAAATGAGCTGCTTCATTTTACCCAAGAAAATCACAAATAAAATAGATGCATTACAAAGGGATTTCTGGTGGGGAAAAGAAACTAATTATAAAGGGTATTATCCCAAATCTTGCTCGTGCCTCTACAAACCCTTAAAAAAAGGAGGGTTAGGTTTTAGAAATGCTCATAAATTCAACTTAGCCATGATAACTAAGCTAGCTTGGAGGTTACTAACAGAACCAAAGGCTTTGTGGGTGTCCCAATTAAAACCTAGATACTTCAGATATTCATCAGTATTTAAGGCAAAAACCCCTATAACTAGTTCCTGGATTTGGAAATGCATCAGTAAGGGCATTAAACTGGTGGAACAAAATAGCATTTGGGAAATAGGTGATGGTAATAATGTCAATATTTGGGATGACAATCGGGTACCATACTTAGAAAATACTCTTAGTAAATATAAAACTGCTACTAATTCTCATTTAACACTTGTGAAGGATATTATTGATCCTTTCACTTTGAAGTGGAATTCACCGGTAATTTTTGATTTGTTCCCTACTAATATATCTAGGAAAATTTGCAACATCAGGATAGTCAAAGATAAGTTAGATACACTCAGGTGGCTATTTACAAGCTCTGGCTTATTTACTTTTAAGTCTATGTATAACAAGCTTATAGAAAGAACTGAGAATCATTATAACTTAGGACAATCTGATTCTTTTTGGAGCAATCTTTGGAACCTCAAGGTATCCCAAAGAATAACAAATTTTGCTTGGAAATGTTTGCATAATGCAATTTCTACAAATCAGAAACTTTCTAAATTCATGCAGGATATTCACCCCAATTGCACTTTTGGATATAATGAACCTGAATCCATATAACATCTTCTTCTTTTTTGTCCCTTTGCCAAATCTAAGTGGGCAATGGAACCTTTCCCTGTCTCCTTGCAATTTGATAACAATATCTCTTTCTTAGATATTTGTAAAGACTGGATGGGAAAGAAAGACCCATCCATCCTGATAGAAATAATTTTGACCAAAGCTTGGTTCATTTGGAAAGAGAGATGCAACAGAACATTTGGAAGTAAACAGCAAACTAGTGTGCAATTAGGATTAGAAATACAAAGGTACGTTGATCTCTGGAATAAGGATAATTACTTTAATAGTCTCAAACCAGCAACATAATCAGTAAATACTAGATGGATGCCACCTAGAATATCTCAACTAAAAGTCAACATAGATGCTTCCTGGATTTCTGTTAATTTTCCTGCAGGTTTTTCTTTAATTCTTAGGAATGATGCGGGAGGATTTGAACAAGGAAGAGCAGGTTCCTTCACAGCAGCTACCCTTGAAGAAGCGGAAGCCTTAGGAATGTTACAGGGAGCAAAATGGGCACTGGAAAAGGGATGGTCCAATTTCAGTGTTGAAGGAGATTGCAAGAATTTGTTTGACTATCTGAATGGGAAACCTACACAAATGGAATGACAGAATCAAGCAATTATGGATGAAGTGAAGTATGCGTCCAACAAATGCACCAATTTTTTGGGTTTTTTTTTAGATTCCTAAACTAGCTAATAAAGCAGCTGATACTCCTGCTAAACAAGCAAAAGCTTTTGGAAAATTTGTAACTTGGGTTGAATACCCACCTACTTGTATTCTGCAAAACTTAGAAGTAGATAAATCTAATGCAAAGGATAAACAACATCATTCTGCATTAGAAAACTCTACTAATGAAGATGTAAGGGTTCCTAACTTCCCAAGTTAGTTTCTTTATATGCACTTAACTTACAAAAAAATAAAAAAAATAAAAAAATAAAAAAGATGCTACAACATAATTGTGTATACAAAAAACGCATACAGTAAAAACTCCATATATTGATACTCTATATATTAATAAAAAATCATGGTCCCAACTTAGGCTAGTTACAAATAGTAACAAACTCCATATTTTAATATTAATAGATTTTTCTAGTCCCACCCTAATGAATTTACCTCCATATATTAATAAAATAGACATAATAGGAAAATTATAGATCTTGTTACATAAAAATTTAAGATGAAGGAAAATATTTATCAATAGTTGTTTGAGGAAATGATGTAATTTTTTGGATTGTTATGGCATCTTTTGATTTGCGTATGCGTAAGACCTCGTTGCTATGTGCACCATCTTGTTGAAGCCAAAACATTTCCAACTTGTCGAGCATGTTTAAAGCTTCTTGGCATGAAACTTTTGGTATCTCCGTACTATCATCATCGGGATTATCTCCCTCCGCTTCTTGTCTAATTCCATCGATTATTTCTTCTTCGGTTGAAGCATATACGACTTGTTGCTCATTGGGATGATTAAGAAAGACGTCCATATCCATTCGATTAGTGTAGTGCAACTGTTCAATTTGATTACTCATAAGTATCTTTTAACCATTTCGCAAGATCTTTTTGCGTCCAATTTGGATGTGATTTTTTCTTTTCACATAATTCTATACGAATTTTATCACTCATATGAGTTCTTTTGCTAACATTGGATGACACTTTGATTTGGTTGAGAAGAAGAGAATATTAAAAATAATGAATTATCTTCTAATATATCTAGTACTATTTATAGTGTAGAGAAAACTTTAAAAATTCTTAATAGGATATATTATTCAATATATTAAAGGATATTCAATATATAATAATGGATATATTATTCAATAGGATATATTTTCAATATATTATTCATAAAGGATATATATCCTTCACATAAAGGATAAATTATTCAATATATGTATATACATTATCCAATATCATTTACATACTTTGACGTAGCAAAAAAAAAAATCATCTTTTTTTCCGTATACCTCCCTATATTAATAAACTCCATATATTAATAAATTTGTAAAGTGTTAGGTGTAGAATACACCTAATTTACTATCTAGTAGTTTATGCTTTCTTTGCTATTTTTCGTGTAAATTATGTATTTTACGCTTGTTTTGAGTTTTATAGCTACTATGGAGTCGCACGGAGGAAAAGAAGAAGAAATCACCCAATTTAAGTCAAAAGGGCAAAAAGGTCATTCTACGGGTGAATACTATCCGGAGCTCGAGTAATGGTTAAGGGGCAGCTCTTTTGGAGGAATACTAAAGCCAGGCCCAGTCAAGGTTAAGGGGTGTTAATATCAGGGTATCCCTTATAATCTATTAGTGGGTGTATTTATCAGGTCTGTGGGGTGTACCTATCTTTATCGGCCCAACCCTAAATCAAAAGGAACTTCTCCTTCGTTTTCATTTCGTTTTTCTTTACATCTCTGAAATTATCAGAGAGAGATCGACTCAGTGAAGGTGTTGGAGATAGGCTCGCTGAATCGATTGGGATCGATTGCTGCTGTCATGGCAGAGATCGATGACGCTGGTGGAATGATTTTGGTTAAACTTGCAGCCATGAAAGAAGAGGGTATCTGTGAGATTGATTAGGTTAGAATCAAATGGTTCTGAGGTTTGAGGTAGAGATGAAGTCAATTCAGAGAAGAAGATGGTTGAGGTTACGCTGCCATGAATTAGCTGAAGAATAGTTGTGATTCGGTGAAGCGAAGGATGGGTTATTTGTTGATTGTTTGATCGATTCCATTCAAGCTGGGTTTGTAGCGGATTCGAAGAGCAGATGAGGTCGTTGTTGGTGATTGTGATTGGTGGTACTATTGAAGAGGGCAAAAGGGTTTGGTTGAGTTACAGACAGCTGGAGATTGGAAGAAATGGTGAATCTGGTGGTCTCTGAACGATTGAAGCTCAGGGAGAAGAGAGATTGAGAAACGATGATGGGTCTGTTAGATGGTGCCGTAATGAATGGGTTTTTGATGGAGACGATTGAGCAGAGATTGATTGGATGCTGGGTAACCAAGGTTTGCTAGTTCTGTAAAATGAAGACTCAGAACAATTTGAATTGGGCTAACGTCAGACAGGAACATTGGAGTGAATGTGCATAATTAGATGTATGTCTAGGTTTCTTAACGAGAGAAGACCCAAAACATGGCCTGAATTCGGTAGGAAATGTTGGAGAAACAAAGTAAACTCGCCGGATTCTCTGCTCCGACGAGTTAACACAAGATGCCGGCGATTACCGATCCAAGTAGATTCGATTCGATGATCCAACCCGGTCACCGAATCGAGCCGACTCGTAGCTAACTCATCTGACTCCCTCATCTGACTTGACCCGCTGACTAACAGTTGACTGACGGTCGACCACTTTGACCGTTAGTCCTAACGGAGGATCGGACGGAATATTCCGTCGAATATTCTCTCGACGACAAAATTTTCAGGCGGCCGTGGCAGACGTTTCAAGCCAAATTCCGGCCATAATCCCGATTTTCAGGCGAGCAAAATTCCAGAATTTTCTATGGACTTCTCTCATGGGTATGAAGACTTGGGCTAGGAATTGGATGGAGAATTGGACTCAAATTTGGAAAGAGAAGGTGGAAGAGTTGAGAAAAGCTTGATTTGGAAATTGAATTGCAAAAGGAAAAGGATTCTAATCCTTGGAAGAATTGGAGAATATTGAAGCCTATAAAAGAGAAGTTTTCTACAACTTCGACACACACCTTTCTACACACACAATTCTTTTCTTTTCTTATTCTTTGTGTGAACTCTTTTAACATGAGTAGTTAATTTTATTGATTGAGGATGAATTCCTAGTTTTTAAACATATGATTTGAGTTTTTGTTTCAATTCTATCTTGAAGTTTTTCACATGATTATCGTTTGTTTTTACTAATAGGAGTGATCTTAAAGACATTCATGATTGATTGATAGATTGTTTAGGTGGCCAACTAAATTGATTTGTTAATTTGATCTAAAGCTAGTGAAAGTTAGGAGATAAGTAATCGTTTCTTGACTCTTTACATAAGTAGCAAACACGAGACCTTGCGGAGGGATTCCGTGGAGCAATTGTGTGTAGAAACAACGCTAGAAAGTGAACCAAGCGAACCGAGTTTAACTACTAGTACTAAACCTAAATTCATAAATCTTAATGCATTGGGAATTACATCTTGTAAGCGGACCTCAAGGTGGTTCTTTTGAATAGAATCTGATAACTAAAGCGGACTGTTACTCGGTGAAATTAGGGATTTTGGGGCTAGCTAAGCGGACCTGCTATCCTACGGTTGGTGATAATCTGTGACTAATAACAAGTGGAAAAGAACATAACTTGATTCATTGTTTCGTAACGAAGAAGGATTCCTTGATCTCGTCTCTCTTATTGCTTTCAACTTTACCTTTTAATTGTTTTGTTTATTTTCTTTTGCTTTTTACACCCCCTTTCGTGACAATTTTTACAACTAGAATCTCGTGCTCCTCGTGGGATCGACCTTGACTACCCTATATTACTAGTTAATTAGGTAGTAAAGTATTAATTAATTTGTTGTGGTTACGACACGCATCAAATTTTGGCGCCGTTGTCGGGAGCAAATGGATGATTTTAGTTGTTTTTATTTTTCTTTTGCTTTATTCTTGCTTTGTTGGATTCTATTCCGTATCTAACTTAGTTTTTGAATCGTATTTCAGGTATCGGTTTTCCAATGTATGGTGGACAAGAGCAAGCATATTACAACGATCAATACGGTTTTCAACCTCAACATTATGACAACTTCCAACCATCCTTAGGATACAATCAAAACCAATATTTTGGCTATGATAAATTTTCTACAGAACCTTATGGATATTCTCATACATATCAACAACCTTATGACGGGTATGTAAGTGGACAAACACATGGATGGAAGGATAGTTATGCATCTAACAATTTGTTTTCTAGTAATGTGCAGACAGAGAATTTGGAATATACTCCTCTTCATCGTGTTTTTCCTTCACTTTTTCCAAAAGAGGAGCTGCCGTCTAAAAACTCTATCAACGGTGGTAAGCGTGTGAACGTCAGGAAACTTGCACAGAAATTATACAAATTGGAAGATGATGGAGACTCGGAAGAGCTTGTCGCAGAAATTAGTAGGACTATTCATATGGAACTTAAACGACGTCGGGATAAAGGTTATGAAACCGATGAAGATTCTTATTATGGTGAGTCCGAAAATGAAGATGATTGTGTTGAAAAGGACCAACCTTTGGAGACTTTTGATGACGCTAGTGTAGATTACTCGAGCCTTGATCTTAATAATGATCAATCACCTATTCAAAAGGAAGAGCTTGAGGAAGATGCATTTATTGCTTGGCAAAAATTTCTTAAGGAAAGATGGGAGTCCGCGGAAGTGTATGACTGTTCCGACAATGAGGAAGTTATTCCAACTCCGGATCATAATAACGATCCTTCACCTATTCAAAAGGAGGAGATTGGGTGTGACTTACCTATTGTTATAAACGGTGTAACACCCGCACATGAAGATTTTACAATCTATACCGATGAGAATCATTTTAGTGAATGGCCCGATTCCGATGATGAGAATGTTGAAGAGATGATACTAGAGGATGAAACCACATTCATTGATTTTGTGGAAGACCCAATTGAACTTGCGAATGATTTTAATGATGCCGAGACTATGGTTAAGGTAGAAAACGACGAAGAATGGTTGCAAGGTTTAATAGAGGACCACGATATACAAGAGGTAAGTAATTCACTTGAATTTTTTAAGGATGAAGAGGATTCTATAATACAAGAATTTTTGAAAGGTTTATCTAACCCTTTGCTTATTGATTCTTCTCCTTTACCTCTTATTGGTTTGAATGTATGTGCTTCGAAAGTATTTTTGGATGATTTTGTTTCTAAATATCCACCATTGGAAACACTTGATGCTAACACCATGCAGGTTTGCCAAGAGGAATACATGGAAGTTCCCGAATTCTATATTCTTTATACACTTCCAAGTGTGGACGAGAATAAGTGTGGGGGAAATTTCTATCGAGCAATAATTTCACTATTGTTTTCTTGTGCTAATATTTGTATGGAGTTATTGTTTTCAAAACAGGTATTATGGGTGGATCCTCAAATTTTCAGATTGTTAGTATATGGGGAATGAATCTTGCAAGAGCCAAGTCGGGCCGTCGACTTTAAAACAAGCGCTTAATGGGAGGCAACCCATCGGTTTTGTATTTCTTATCTTTTTGCTTTTTGTTATTTCTTTTTTCTTGTTTCTTATCATGTTAAAATTTCCCACCTTGACTTTACTAGGAGGATTCAATTACATTGAGGACAATGTAAGGTTTAAGTGTGGGGGAGTGGTTAAGCATGTTTTTAAAACAAAAATTACAAAAAATTTGAAAAAATTTGAAAAAAAAAAAAAGTTTTACTTAAAAATTCCAACTTTTAAAGATTTTAGAGTCACTAGCATACTTCTAGGTATGTTTACATAGAGATTTTGACCGACATAATTGAACTTGGAAGTGTTAGAGAACTACATTCGGATTTCTTGTTTGTTAGAGTGTTAAATAATGGATTTAATCATGCCGGTGATGCGAATTTGGTGCGAGGGGAGAAGTGCGTTATTAGAGTTCTTTGATCAATCATTAGTGGAGACTACCCGTATTCATATCATGAGAGGCACCGACCAGAAATTTTCCATCTACTAAAGAGCTTCTTTTGAGTGTGTGTCACCGTAAGTCAATTCCGGGTAGAATGGTGAGCTACCCAACTTCCCACCACTAAAAGCACTACTCTTTGATCTCTTGAGTGCTAATTTTGTCAATCATGAGGGTGACGTCCATGGATGAAAGCTTCCTTCTTGTAGTTCGATTTGCAGTTAGCACCATTCTCTCTCGACAACAACGGATCCATAGAAACACACTCATCATCAACAAGGAGCGCCATCAAAATCTACAAGTAAAGTTGGAAAAGTTTAAGGTTTACAAGCAACGGAATGAGAAAAAGAGCAAATTTCAAATACAAGTAAAACAACATACAAAGAGCGGATTTCACATATATGTTGAAGACTTACAATACAATGAGGTAATTTTATATTTAAGTATGAAGACTTATTCATGAAAGCGAAGAAAATTAAAAGGTGAGAATTTTTGAAAGTTTATGATTTCAAGACGATACAAGTTGTGAAGAATCAAGCGGTAAAATACTTCTTCCACGGCCATGGTTTATTTTGTGTTTAATTTCTCTTGTGAAAAAAAAAAAAAAAAAAAAAAAAAAAAAAAGAAAAAAAAATATTGAAAAAGAAAAACAAGAGAAATATTTGTTTTGTTTTTATAAGCCGTGGGGAAGGAAAATCTATAAGAAAGTTTCAAGCGACAAGGATTTCAAGGTAAAAAGAGTTACAAATTGTCAAGGATTTATGAAATTCAAGGGGTTATCATCAATAGTTGAAACCGAAGACGAAGACGAAGAAGATAAAGACGAGGAACGGAAGACGTTTCTATTGGATGCCGTGAGAGTGGTGTTTTCATAATTGGCGATCGGATGTGAAGGTAAGTAAGTAATATCATCCTCGATAATATGGTTGATTTCCTTTCGTAGAGATCGTCAGAAAAATGGTTTTTCAAAATATTAAAAGATGTGGGTTTTTCAAAATTTCGGAAGTTGTCCTTCCCACCATTCAACGTGTCGCAGGAATTCTCTCTTCATTCCTACCTGCACACATGTGAGAACCATAAAAAAAAAAAGCCGTCTTTTTGAGTGCAATTATCATAAAATCCTTTTTGGTGAGGCAGAAGTCGAGGCGAAATGCTTATTGATCGTTTCTCAAACACGCATTCTCTCATTATGGTGTGATTATTTCTCACTCAACATTTAAGAATGAGAATATGTTCTTTAGTATTTCTAACTTCTTATTACTAGCATGCAGAAACTCTATGTCCTCATAACTCTTTGGATGCTTGTGACGCTTGAACGCTTTGAGGTTGTGAGTTTTTAGTTTGATTTGCTCGAGGACTAGCAAAGTCTAAGTGTGGGGGAATTTGTTAGGTGTAGAATACACCTAATTTACTATCTAGTAGTTTATGCTTTCTTTGCTATTTTTCGTGTAAATTATGTATTTTACGCTTGTTTTGAGTTTTATAGCTACTATGGAGTCGCACGGAGGAAAAGAAGAAGAAATCACCCAATTTAAGTCAAAAGGGCAAAAAGGTCATTCTACGGGTGAATACTATCCGGAGCTCGAGTAATGGTTAAGGGGCAGCTCTTTTGGAGGAATACTAAAGCCAGGCCCAGTCAAGGTTAAGGGGTGTTAATATCAGGGTATCCCTTATAATCTATTAGTGGGTGTATTTATCAGGTCTGTGGGGTGTACCTATCTTTATCGGCCCAACCCTAAATCAAAAGGAACTTCTCCTTCGTTTTCATTTCGTTTTTCTTTACATCTCTGAAATTATCAGAGAGAGATCGACTCAGTGAAGGTGTTGGAGATAGGCTCGCTGAATCGATTGGGATCGATTGCTGCTGTCATGGCAGAGATCGATGACGCTGGTGGAATGATTTTGGTTAAACTTGCAGCCATGAAAGAAGAGGGTATCTGTGAGATTGATTAGGTTAGAATCAAATGGTTCTGAGGTTTGAGGTAGAGATGAAGTCAATTCAGAGAAGAAGATGGTTGAGGTTACGCTGCCATGAATTAGCTGAAGAATAGTTGTGATTCGGTGAAGCAGAAGGATGGGTTCGCTGTTGATTGTTTGATCGATTCCATTCAAGCTGGGTTTGTAGCGGATTCGAAGAGCAGATGAGGTCGTTGTTGGTGATTGTGATTGGTGGTACTATTGAAGAGGGCAAAAGGGTTTGGTTGAGTTACAGACAGCTGGAGATTGGAAGAAATGGTGAATCTGGTGGTCTCTGAACGATTGAAGCTCAGGGAGAAGAGAGATTGAGAAACGATGATGGGTCTGTTAGATGGTGCCGTAATGAATGGGTTTTTGATGGAGACGATTGAGCAGAGATTGATTGGATCTTTGGGTAACCAAGGTTTGCTAGTTACAAAATGAAGACTCGGAACAATTTGAATTGGGCTAGCTGCTGTACGGGGAACATTGGAGTGAATGTGCATAATTAGATGTATGTCTAGGTTTCTTAACAGAGAAGACCCAAAAACAGCCTGAATTCGGCCGGAAATGTTGGAGAAACAAAGTAAACTCTGCCGGATTTCTGCTCCGACGAGTTAACACAAGATCGGCGATGACCGATCCGGCCGATTCGATTGATGATCCAACCCGATCACTGAATCAGAAGCTGACTCGGTAGCTAACTCATCTGACTCCCTCATCTGACTTGACCCGCTGACTAACAGTTGACTGACGGTCGACCACTTTGACCGTTAGTCCTAACGGAGGATCGGACGGAATATTCCGTCGAATATTCTCTCGACGACAAAATTTTCAGGCGGCCGGCGGCGACGTTTTCCGGCCAAATTCCGGCCATAATCCCAGTTTTCCGGCGAGCAAAATTCCAGAATTTTCTATGGACTTCTCTCATGGGTATGAAGACTTGGGCTAGGAATTGGATGGAGAATTGGACTCAAATTTGGAAAGAGAAGGTGGAAGAGTTGAGAAAAGCTTGATTTGGAAATTGAATTGCAAAAGGAAAAGGATTCTAATCCTTGGAAGAATTGGAGAATATTGAAGCCTATAAATAGAGAAGTTTTCTACAACTTCGACACACACCTTTCTACACACACAATTCTTTTCTTTTCTTATTCTTTGTGTGAACTCTTTTAACATGAGTAGTTAATTTTATTGATTGAGGATGAATTCCTAGTTTTTAAACATATGATTTGAGTTTTTGTTTCAATTCTATCTTGAAGTTTTTCACATGATTATCGTTTGTTTTTACTAATAGGAGTGATCTTAAAGACATTCATGATTGATTGATAGATTGTTTAGGTGGCCAACTAAATTGATTTGTTAATTTGATCTAAAGCTAGTGAAAGTTAGGAGATAAGTAATCGTTTCTTGACTCTTTACATAAGTAGCAAACACGAGACCTTGCGGAGGGATTCCGTGGAGCAATTGTGTGTAGAAACAACGCTAGAAAGTGAACCAAGCGAACCGAGTTTAACTACTAGTACTAAACCTAAATTCATAAATCTTAATGCATTCTGGGAATTACATCTTGTAAGCGGACCTCAAGGTGGTTCTTTTGAATAGAATCTGATAACTAAGCGGACCTGTTACTCAGTGAAATTAGGGATTTTGGGGCTAGCTAAGCGGACCTGCTATCCTACGGTTGGTGATAATCTGTGACTAATAACAAGTGGAAAAGAACATAACTTGATTCATTGTTTCGTAACGAAGAAGGATTCCTTGATCTCGTCTCTCTTATTGCTTTCAACTTTACCTTTTAATTGTTTTGTTTATTTTCTTTTGCTTTTTACACCCCCCTTTCGTGACAATTTTTACAACTAGAATCTCGTGCTCCTCGTGGGATCGACCTTGACTACCCTATATTACTAGTTAATTAGGTAGTAAAGTATTAATTAATTTGTTGTGGTTACGACACGCATCATAAAGTCCCAAGGTTATTAATATATGGAGAAGGCATTCATACTCTCAATAAATGGAAGTAGTTTGCTGATCTACTGCTAGAAAGATGTTAATATATGGAGAAGGCATTCATACTCTCAATAAATGGAAGTAGTTTGCTGATCTACTGCTAGAAAGATGATGACCCATTGTTATGCGTATTTTCTCGTCAATATCAAGATGAAAGTTGATCAAATCTTGTTCCGTATTAAACAAGAAAAGATACATGTCCAAACAAAAAACAAATTACGGGCTAAAAACTCGTACAAAAACGTAATTTTTTTACCTAAATAATTATTCTACCCATTAATAATCCTGGCGTTTTTAGGGGCCACTCAAAAGGATTTAAGGGGCCAACAATAAAACAAAAAGGTCACCCAAACGTAATTGTAGCCAGCCCTTATCTCGCGTAATTCGTGATGGCCAAATTGCCCTTATATAATCGGGAGATAATGTACTATTTTTATCCCCGAATGCATTCGGTAGAAAAAAAAATAAAACATGCGTCTGAATGTATGGGGTGCAGTATTTATAGTTTCTGTTGGATTATGTCGTTTTAAGGTTTGGATCGGATTTTAAGTTCTTAAATCACGTTATGGTTTATGAATGGTTTGTTTGATGGATTATGAATGGTTAGTTTTATGGATTATGAATGGTGTATGAATTTAACAATGGTTTCTGAATTTTGAAGCACAATCGGGAGATTTATTAAACTAAATATCTTCCGAATGTGGAAAATAGTATAATCGGGAGACATAAAATTGAAACTACTACCGAATATAGTAGTTGAGCATTTCGAAATTCCAAGAATTATGGTCGTTCCAAAATGCCAAAACCTAAGTATTTTGGCAGGTTTGGATTGTTGAGAGACTCTATATTCGGAAGTTTATGTAACTATATTTACTTCCGATTATGTGAAGTTCAAAACCAGAAAAATCTCCATTTTTCCCAAATTCTGATTTTTGGGCCATCGTATATTCGGGAGTTTATTCAAATGACTTATCCTACGAATATGACAAGTTCAAAACCAACCACACCATGGATCTAGGTGGTTCCAAAGGCCATTGTAGAAGGTTAGCCAACATACATTCAGAGGTTTTAGTTTTTAAATTTACTTCCAATTATGTGAAGTTCAAAACCAGAAAAATCTCAATTTTTCCCAAATTCTGATTTTTGGGCCATCGTATATTCGGGAGTTTATTCAAATGACTTATCCTCCGAATATGACAAGTTCAAAACCAACCACGCCATGGATCTAGGTGGTTCCAAAGGCCATTATAGAGGGTTAGCCAACATACATTCGGAGGTTTTGGTTTTTAAATCTACTTCCGATTATGGTAGTACCAAAGTTCGAAAATTTTAGGATTTTGACAAAATCTCATTTTGGGGCCAATACACATTCGGAAGTTATATTTACTATCGATTATGGTAGTGCTAAAATTCGAAAATTGAGTATATTCGGAAGTTAAAGTAACACACTTTACAACCGATTATGGTAGTACCAAAGTTCGAAAATTTTAGGATCTTGGCAAAATCTCATTTTGGGGCCAATATACATTCGGAAGTTAAATTTACTACCGAATGTATGTTGCCTATTTTTATAAAATGGCCCTTGGAACCACCTAGAGCCATGTCATGGTAGGTTCTGTCGTAGTAATATTCGGAAGATATGTCATTTGAATAAACTCCCGAATATACGGTGGCCCAAAAATCATAATTTTGGATAAACAGAGATTTTTCAAATTTTGAAATTGTAATAATCGGAAGTTAACCTATAATTCTATCTCCCAAATACTGTCGATGTTCTTGAGAAATGAAGAACACGACTACATTCGGGAGTTTAAAATCATGAATATCTCAGAAACGGGAAAAAACAGAAAAACCCTAGAAAAAAAAATGAAACAAAATTCATTCAAATACTGCACCCACTACATTCGGACACATGCTTCTTATTTTGTCCACCGAATGCATTCGGAGGATAAAAATAATATATTATCTACCGATTATGTAAGGGCAATTTTGCCATTAAGAAATATGCGAGATAAGGGGTAACTCACTTTAGGTTTGGGTGACCCTATTTTGTTTTGTTGTTGGCCCCTAAATCCTTTTGAGGGGCCCATAAAAATGCCAGGATAATAATGATAAGAGAAATATCAACTAGCCTTCTGATTCTACCAAATCAATAATGGCAAGAGAAATATCAACTAGCTTTCCAAAATCATCAACTTGTTTCCTCAATGGAAATGTTAAATTTCGTTCGTTAAACGTATCTTCACAAGCAACCGAATAGTCATTCGCACCAGTAATTTCGGCACGAGCATCATAATAAACTTTATCTTTGAAATCTTTAATGGCATCTTCAACAGAACGAGTGGCATCCGCATAAACTTCCAAACAAGTATCTAAAGCTTGCTTAACGAACCGTTCTTTTCTTCCATCTTCCAAACAAGTATCTAAAGCTTGCTTAACGAACCGTTCTTTTTTTCCCTCTTCAAGAAGTTTACCAATATACGGTAAAAGATTGGTTGCATTGTTTGCAATTAACTCCATTGATATTACACCAAGTCCCAAGAGATCTGAAGTCTTACTTTTAGGGTTTGATTCAAGAGCTGAAACGCAGAAATCGTAACTTAACATAATATCCGTTGTTGTTGATGCATTCTTGCATACATAAGTGACTAAATCACCATTTGCAACAGCAACTCTGTGAAGGTTGAGAACAAGCAGAAGGAATAAGAAAATTAATAAAGATGATTTATTCATCGTTTCTCTTTACGAAAAATTAGATGGATGATATTCTTTTTATACAGATTCAATCCATGTACTAGTAATTAATTCGTAGCATTGATTTTGGAAATCAAACTTTAAAAGGGTGAGAAAGCGAGTTATTTTCGAAAGGAAATAATCTTGCTTCCAAATTTGTCCGCATACATATTAGTGAGAGAATAAATTCCAAAACTGACTTTAAAAATAAATGGAAATTTTGAAATATGGCCATAAATAAGTCACGTCTGTTATCCGGTTTCTTGATCGGCAGTTCATTGATATATATTTTGCATATTTTGCAATTGCAAGTGCAAATTCAATTGAACTACAAAATTAATGTGACCTTCTTAATGTTTAATGTTGGACCATATCATGTTGGACTGGTACTGACGCACTTATCACGTACACATTCACTATTCTCCTAAATCTTGGGTTAGCCACGGCCCACGACCACCCACAACTTCAACTTGTATGTAGCTCCGCCATTTGCACTAGAGTGGATTTTTCCTGCATTGTTCATTTCTGTCTCATATACCCGTTGTATTCTTGCCATATATAGCTAGGTACTACTAGCATTTTTTTCCCCAAAAACTGGGATCCTTTGGGCACATTCTATTTAAGGAGTAATTACATAATTCCAAAATTGAATCAATGGATGGGATTGAAATGTCACTCGAAAACACGGTAGACTGTGTACAAAATGGGACTCCAAAAATTCATCATCATAGATCGTGTAACAATGGAGTTAAGGGTTCAATTTCCTTTGCTGGTCGATCAAAAAAAATAAAAAATAAAATAAAATGGAGCTTAGGGAGGGTTAGAGTGTCAACCACAATTAAGCCTTGCTAATAAAGAGAGCTTCGGCCATCCATGAACAACCAAATTCTATATATTCACCGAGTGTGCTATAGAGTTATTTTGTGATAATCAGTCAACAATTAAGATTGCACAAAATCATGTTCAACACGATAGAACCAATGTTGGAACAATTGCCGAAATCTGCCTGCAAAACAACCATAAACCAAACAAATAAAAAAAATGTTATGGCTGAGTCACGACCAGGTCGCTCTCTTTAAGACGTTTCGCGGCTCTGCCCAAAATTGTGCAAAGCAGTTCTTCCATGTCGCGTCGTCCCCAGAATAAAACAGCCGAGTAAAATCTCTCTCACAATCACTCTTGCACTTTGAGAGCATGTGATACTTGTACACTTCTATTCTTGCTCAGAATTAAATTTCTAGAAAAACAAGTGATGATCACACACTAGTTTTCTTTCTCTCAAAAAATTGTTATTTTTCTTTAAAACTCCAAAAACATCACATTAAAATTCTCTTAATGTTTTCCAACCAAAAATCTGATTTTATGCTTAAGAGTTTCAAATATTTTATTGAAAACATTTATATGGTTTAATAAAAACCATTTACTCTTGTAACATAAAACGGTCAAGGAATTTATCACAAATAATAAATTGCTTTTATGAAGATCATTAAGACTATTAAAAACAGATTTAACTAAAATAATAAATGGAAATAAATTGTGTTTTAAAACATATATTTCCAACAACCTAGCATGTTGAGATTGATCGAAACTTCATCTATGAGAAGTTAGAACATAAAATTATTGAAGTTCCGTTTTCCGTTCTTGAGCAAACCGCAGATGTGTTAACTAAGGCAATTATCAAACAAGTCGCTTTTGTGATTCTATTGTCAAATTTGGGCATGTGTGATATCTATGCGCCATCTTGAGGGGATTGTTGAATTGTTATTACTTGTAATCCAAGACTGTATAACTTGTAAGTTAAGAATACTTGTGAACCAAGAATACTTATAGGCTACGTATCCATAGCTATAAATAGCTAAACATTAAGTTGTATTTTTAGATCAATAAAATCTCTGTTAGAGAACCAAAGTTTGTGTAAGTGGCGTAGGTGTACATTTTTGTTTATAAATAAGAATATATATCATATCTTGGGCATGAGATTGTCTGTATTCAACTACAAAATGTCTTTTTCTCTGAAGATTGAGAAAATGTTGTCAAAGTTTTATAGATTGAACTTGTCAAAATTTTAAGTCAAAATTCCTTGTTTGCTTCTTGCTCGCAATAATATGTTGAAATCTTGCAACAATTAACAACACGTTAGATGTATCAAAAGTAATATGTAAATAACTAATCCGAAACAACTTGACGAGGGCATAATCACAGGTTCAACAAGTTTTCCTTAACACATTAGTTCGTGGGTATACTCGAGATGAGTAATGCTAAACCCCTCACAGTGAAGATGTGTCCAGGATAAGACTGTCCGATATAACTTGAGTTAGCACAACACAAGTTACCCACTCTTGAACTCAGCAACGGGGATGGAAGTAAAATCAAAACCCAGAAGGAGAAAAAAAAATCGATACTTAAATTGAGCTAGAGCTCTCCCTTTTATAGTAGAAAAACAAAGGAGTCCTAAATAAGGAAGGACTCGGTTTCTTGTAAACCAAGTTTGGAATTCTTTTAAAAACAGGAAATTCGTTTTCTTGTAGAACAATATATTAAATAATTTAATTAAAGCATTAAAAATATTTTTAAGTAAATTATAGATCTTGTGTAGGTCACACCCGCGCATAAAGACACAACTCAAACGATTTGTCTTTTACCCGCCTTGTCTACTCACCTATATGGTCTAACCAGAAGTTAGTTATATAGTGGACACACATCTTTAGTTTACCCAATATGAGACTAAAGATTGCTCTTTTCATTCACTCAAAGAAATATGAGTGAGTATCCATTGAGACCCTTAGGTCCCACGATCAAATCACACCAAGACCAAAAAAATCTTTTATTTAAAAAAACTCATTTTGTCCAACAATCCCCCACATGAATGAAATCTCGATAAAAAAACGAAAAAAGCGGAATACGAAAAATACCATATAGGTAAAGGTGTCCATGAGGTCTTGAACCCTTAGTGAGAAGTTACAAGAACTACTTGCTAGACAGTGAACATAGTCTTGAACTGTTAGTGTTTGGTGCAATTCGCCATAACAACCACGCATGTTATCCTCCTAGCGTTTCTAAGTTCGTTCCGTTTTGTCCAATTTGGCCCTGGACATATCCTGTTTCTCAGAATGCTCTAGAGAATCCGCTCAATTCTCATAGGAAGCGGCCCCACTTCCTCATACAGATAGGTGAGTTTCCATAAAGAGTGTTACTGCTACACCCCACTTCAATCTTAAATTGAAACTATAAAACTCATTAAGACTTCTTAAAAGTCATCCTTCACATGCAGTCACACTATCACGTCTACACCATAGGGAAGGGACAGAGAATTAAATTCTCTGATAGTGTTTACCTTTACCCAACACAAATTAGTTGTCTCATTCGAAACCTTGATCTTGGAATCTCCTGTCAGCAAGGTTGAGTATCCTTTGTGGAAAGTTTGATTGATGAGCTTTAAGCCCCATCCCCTTCGATGCAATTCTAACTATCTCCTTAGACAAACCTTTCGTCAAAGGTTACCCGATATTCTCCTTGGACTCTATCCAATCAATGGAAATATCGCCGATTGAGATTAGTTAGTTTTTAGCTTTAGCTATTAAAGCTAGGCTAACACAATGTATAGATATATAGCGCAGAGCTATGCCGAGAGGAATATCTTTTAAAAAGTATCTTAGGCGCTCGGCCACCCTCTCATGATTTATCTAACGCAATACTCTCAGATTCCATAATGAATTGAGCAATATATGTCTGTTTGGAAATCTTCCTAAAACAAACCCTCCTGCTAGAGTGAAAGTATATCCACTCGTAGACTTAGACTCCTCTGAGTCAACTATCCAATTTGCATCACAAAGTCCCTTAATGACAACAAGATACCTTTCGTAAATCAAACAAAAGGTAATAGAGTATTTTAGGTACCATAATACTCTACTAAGTGCATCATAATGCTCTCTGGACAACAAGTATATCTACTTAACTTACTCACAATATAGGAAATGTCTGGACTCTTACAGTTTATTAAATTCATCAGACATCCTATAATTCTTGAGTATTCAAGTTAAGATACTCCGCTACCCTTATTTTTCTTGAGACTACAAGAATAATCGTACGGAGTACAATCAGGCTTACAATCAGACTGATTGTATCTCTTAAGCACAAATTCAATATTATGAGAACGACTAAGACTATAAATGTTAGATTATTCTCTAATCCTCATCCCTAAGATTACATCAACATGGCCTAAGTCTTTCAAGTCAACGTTCTCATTCAGCATATAATTTTAGTGGAATAAATCACATCTATGTTTGTATCAAGTATAAGCATATCATCAACATACAAGCATACAATAAACATGCATCCTTAACAAGTTACTTGTCAGATTCATTATCCTAAATCCACTACTCATTATCACATGAACAAAAAAATTCATGTCACTGCTTACGTGCTTATTTGAAAACCATTCAAAGTTCGTTCAACTTACAAACTTTGTCTTCACAACCTTTCACTACAAAGCCCTCAGGTTGGTTTATTTAAATTTCTTTATCTAATTCACCATTTAAAATGGTCTTTTTACATCCATCTGATGTATCTCTGAGTTGTTAAAAACATATATAAAATTAACATCCTAATAGAGGTAATTTTAATCACATGTGAAAAGGTGTCAAAGAAATATACATATTCATTCTGTTTGTAGCCTTCAGCCACCTACCTAGGTCTTCTAGTTTATATATCTGATTCGTCTTCCTCTAAAGGTAATGACTGACTGGTTGATAGCACATCTAGGGGATCATCTAAACTTCTCTTTCGAGAGTCATATTTCACAACAAACATTCTCAAAGAATTCAACATCCCTAGATTCCATAATTATATTCAACCCAATGTTAGAAATATCAAATTTCACAACCATAAATTTATATGCTCAACATATCTACAAAAATATCATCATCAATTTTGGGTCCCATCGAGCCCCCACATTTTCAAGTTTGTGTAAGATAGTTGTCTATCATTCCATATTCATATGAAGTTTTATATGATCCTTTAAAGGTTATGTTTAGAATATAACAAACTAAGAGAGCGGCCTCCCCTCCACAAGCTTGCAGATAATTCTGAACTAATCAACACGGCATTCATCAGACTTATTGGTTTTAATCGTAAGAACCCATAAATGGTTTTCAATTTCATGTTTGTACATCTTAAAGGATTCTAAGACATCACCCTTAACTCTAAGCAAAATATACCTGACAGTATCTAGTACAATTAGTCATGAATGTGAGAAACCATTTATAACCACCTCTTGTGTGATCTAACATCATCACAACTAGGTCTTAATGAATTAATTATAAGGGTTAGAATTTCTCTGGACAATCTTATTGAATGATATTTGAACATGCTTATTTTCTACGCAAATTTCACACTTATGACCTATGTCTAAAGTGAATTTTGGTATGCTGCATATGCAAGCAAATTTGTGCATTGATTTTCTATGATCAAGTCTATCATGCCAACCATTCAATGTCACATACACATATAAGTATAAAAATCATTCTTCTTCAACTCAGCAAAGTATGTAAGTTTATATAGACCCTCAGTCGTATACATGATTAATCATTGCATGAGTTACTACAGTTTTTTCAGAGTTTATTCCAATTTTAAAAACCCTTGTCACCAAGAACAGAACAAAAGACAAGATTCTTACAGATGTCCGGAACAAGAAGAAGAACTTCATTCAATATGAGAGTGTTTCAAGATGTAAGCTGCAGCTTAATCTTTTCTTTCTCTGCAACCTCTGATGCAGATGAGCAACCCATATAGAGTTTCTCTTATCATCCCCTAACCTCTGTTAGGAGGTAAACATATTTATGTTTTCAAAATCATTCTTGGTGGCTCCAGAGTCCACCCACCAGTCTCTCACATTGGTTACCATAACATAAGACATCATGCCACTCTACTTGTCTATGTTCCATTCACCAAAATAGCACTATTTTTTATTAATTTTTTTATATATATTATTATTAAGGTCTTTACATTCTCAACTCTATAAACGTAACAATTACCCTTAATTTTAATAATGCTAGATTAAGGTTTATGAAAAGTACCTCTTGTGAAGGCCCCGCATACTTTCTTTTGAAACCATACTTAATATCACGGTAGCAGAACATCATGTCCCGAGTCTGCATATAAAATATCATCCCCCAAGCAGAACCAACTAAATTGACCCCTATATTTCTCGTAGCCGAAAACAGACCCAAACTTCATCCATGTGAAACCAAAGTAATCTCACCAATGATCCATATCTGCTCGCCGTAAATAAATATCACGTCAGTTAATTTCTTCCCTCGAATCCTGGCTAGTAATCACCATGCCCTTGGCTTCGAGTAAACTACGTCCTCATGTACACTTCTAAATCATGCTATTAGAAGTGAATCTCCATGTTCTGAGCATCCTTAACATGCTTTAGTGTAAAACCAAACGCAGATCCCTCCTCAGCCACAATTTAATATTCCCTAATGATTAAATCCAATTATACAGCAGATCCTAAATCTACTCGCATGGACTCATTCCATCTCTCATAGTCGTGGAGATGTGAAGACACACTAAATAATCAGCTTGATTTACATAGTCAGAAACGTCAATAAACATCACCATACATTTTGTTGGAACAATCGCCGATTTCACACATGCAAAACACGGATTAAACACAAAAAACAAGTTATCGGCTGAGTCACGACCAGGTCGCTCTCTTTAAGACGTTTCGTGGCTCTGCCTTGAGTTTTGTGCAAGCAGTTCTTTCTTCGTCACAACGCCCGCAGGATAAAACAGCCGAGATAAAACTCTCTTCAATCTCTCACGCACACAATGAGAAATCGATCGCTTTCACTCTTTCTAATATTGATGTTTTATAAAACTGGTCTTTTTATTCTCAAAGAACAACAATAATAAAAAACTTGTATTTTCTCTGACCTCAAAACTGCTTTTTATAATCATGCCATTAAAACAAAATTAATGAGAACAAATTTTGTTTTTAATTTCCACAAATAAAACAGTCAAAACGGTAACATAATTGTAACCAAATCAATGTTATTTAATCACGTAATTAACTTAATCACGTAATTAACGGCAGTAAAAACGTTTTGAAAATCTTTTCAAAAAAAGAGAAAAAATACTTTGCAAATTCAAGAGACCTCCCAAGATCCCCAAGGCCCCTAAGAGGTATTCGATATAACCATCAGTAGGGGGGATTCGATCCTGAGACCTAACCCTCCAGACCCAAAATGCTTAACCACTGGGCCAAGCTCGAATTGTTGATATAAATGTACAAAAAAATTATTTTAAAACATATATCCCAACACATTTTCCAAACAGCCGTCTTCACGCACGAAGTGTATGGTTAAGGAACAAACTTCCTCCCCCTGGTGGAGCATTATTAGTCTCCCAACCAAATAGGTCCTTCCACTTTCTTCTTCCTACTCCCGTAAGGCGCTGTCACTCGCACATGAAAATTCAAGAAAGAAAAAAAACAATTTTTGCTGATGTGATTCAAATCATTGAGATTTGTTGACTCCCACGTGTATTAAACCACTAGTGCCTGCACAGGCTTAAATAAGATTCTTCTTGCGGATGTCACGCTGACATCAATACTTTCTTTTGAATTAGCTTCCTTAATAATTAAGTCCAAAATCTAGGCCTATCAATGGAAGAATATCCGTCGGATATTTAGAAATCCGATATCCAAGAGGTTAAGCATTATCGGATATTCGATATCCGATAATATCCTATAGGATATCAAAATCAGATATCGATTCCGATTGGCTAAGCTGTCGGATATCCGATAATATCCGATACTAGACTCGAAATTAGGATAAATTACAAATAAGTTTCTATATTATCGGATATCGGATATTAACATTTCGGATGGGGTCTAATCTGTTTCCGATATGTTAAGGAAGAAATATCCGATAAAATATCCGATCTGATATCCGATATCCGATGAAACGGATAAAATCCTATAGGATCTCGAATATTCTGAAACGGATTCCGGATATCGGACAAATATTGACAGGCCTACCAAAATCCATCCCATGCACTCCCTCTGGCGTCTGGACGTGTAGGCTGGCTACCAACCAACGCAACTTGGTTTCTGTAGTCAAATGTGGCCGCACGAAATACTCCAAAACATCTAACGCTTCCAAGAAAAGTTAGGTTACAGACAGAGTTCCTTGAGCTCCCTAACTTATAATTGCATGTGCTATGACGTGTCCGTATCCAATCGCCTCTGGTACTCCTTTCCCGACGTTCTCAAAACTACCATGATATTATGCAGGAATACTCGAGCATAAATCCGTTGCCTTTGATCACTCTTCTCCATTGTTACAAGATATCTAATGTGTTAAGATTGTTGAAATCTTGCAACAATTAACAACACGTTAGATGTATCAAAAGTAATATGTAAAGAACTAATCCAAAACAACTTGACGATGGCAGAATTACAAGTTCAACAAGTTGTCCTTAACACATTAGTTCGAGGGTATACTCGAGATGAGTAATGTTAAACCCCTCACAGCGAAGATGTGTCCAGGATAAGACTGCCTGATATAACTTGAGTTAGCACAACACAAGTTACCCACTCTTGAACTCAGCAACGGGGATGGAAGTAAAATCAAAACCCATAAGGAGAAAAAAAATCGGTACTTAAATTGAGCTAGAGCTCTCCCTTTTATAGTAGAAAAACAAAGGAGTCCTAAATAAGGAAATACTCGGTTTCTTGTAAACCAAGTTTGGAATTCTTTTAAAAACATGAAATTCGTTTTCTTGTAGAACAATAAATTAAATAATTTAATTAATGACCACCAACATGACAAAAACACCACAAAACAAATTGTTCACCACCAATTTAACCGCCGCCACTATATTACCCTTTTAGTTTAAATCAACCGCAACACTAAAAACACCCCACCTTTAATTTTTATTATATTCGCACCGCCTCCGCCACTACACCGCCAACGCCACCACTGCACCACCGCCGCCATCGCCCACCACCGCCACTGCGCAATTGCACCACCAGTACCAGCCACTGCCACCAGCCAGCACCACCACTGCCGACCACCGCCGATCACCACCGCCACCAGCCAGCACCACCGCCACCGCCGTCGCCTATCATCGCAGTCAACCACCACAGCACCACCACCAACCACAGTCACCGAGCAACACCACCATTATCTCCGACCACCACCACCAACCAGCCGCCACTGCCACAAAAAAATGCATTGATCAATATTCAACCAAACAGAAAAAAATGATGAAACCAAACAGAAAAAAATGATGAAACCAACATTGGTTTCACAAAAAACTAGATGAAATCGAAATTGGTTTCATCATTTTTCCACATATTGTCATTTCACCAATACAAACTTCAATGATGAAACCAAACACGCCGACTTCCAAGTCAGACCAAAACCAGCACCAACACCTGCAGTACCGCCACCAGCACCATGACCGCCCACCACCACCGACCAAAAATTAGATGAAACCTATTTTGGTTTCATCATAAATACGATGAAACCGATTTTGGTTTCATCAAAAAAGTCTAATAAATACGAGATGCGAGACTTTTTGTATACCGCAAGAGAAATTACAAGAGGTGTTATACAAGTCCATTGAACAAATGAAGCAATAGTGATAATCCAAATGGTGGGATAAGATTATGCAAACCTAGATACTTGGATATCAGTTGAAGCAACTGAGCTGGCTTCTTTTTCCTTTTCGATCATCCTACTCTCAAGAGATGGGAACTCAATGGGACTTGGGAATATCTGGATATCAGTTGTTGTATCCAAGCACAACCATGATATAACTGCCCAAATTAGCTGCTTCGTGGGTCTGGATGGGATACTTCCGGAGTCGCATGTGTCATTGGCTTGTTTGAATAAAATAATAGACTACATCTTAAAAGCATCAGCGATCTTGAGTGAGAGATGCAAATTTGGGCATGCCATAGTGTTTATATCATTATCCGGCTCAAGATACGGTTCTTTGGGGTCGAGTCAAGTGTTAAATGTTAACTTTGTCTCGTTGTCCGAGATCAGCACATCACTTTGGAAAAGCAATTCTAGAGAGCAGCGAAAGCATTTTACATTCCAGCAACATGTATATATATATGGATTGCGCAGTAAGTTTTGTACTGGTGATGCAGATAGTTAGGTTCATTTAGTCTTGGGTTATCTTTGGCATCGCCAACTTCAATGTAAATAGTACTTAACAACGGGGATGCAACTCAAATGGTAGAGCGATCGCTTTGCATGCGAGAGGTACAGGGTTCGATACCCTGTATCTCCATTTTCCATTCGTTGTGTGATAAAGAGACTCAAAAGAACTTTCTAGTGTTAACTTAAACCGAGTTAAGCTCTGCAAATCGGAGAAAAAATCGGTTCCAACTCGGTGAAAATTTTCTTCGAATTTTTCGTTTTCTATGTAGATTCAACATTATTTCAGGTGATTTTTCAGTCAAACTGATGATTGGTGGTATAATTATGGTTACTACATACTAATCATCATGTCCAAATCCACTGAAAATCAGTCGGACATTGGATCTCAATCGAGATCTAATTTAGAAAAACCATATTCAAATTTTAGTAACAATTTTGATGAAACATCAAAAATTATGAGTATAAGAAGGATGAGAATGTTCCTTATATGTTCATTCCTGATGATGTTATTGATGATTGTCTGGATGAATGGAAATATAGTTTGATTGGGAGATTAGACTTTATAAAGCTGAAGAAGAAGGATGTGGAAGCTTCTCTGCGATAACAATGGACAATTGAAGGTAATCTTCAACTAATTCCTTTGGGAAAAGGTTTTTTCATTATTAAGCTTGACAATTTTGAAGATAAATCTTATATCTGGAAGGGTCTCTGGATTGTTGGAAAACAAAATCTCAAACTTAGAGCCTGGGAACCTAATTTTAATCCAGAGGCTCAAAAATCTACTTCAAGTCTTTGTATGGGTAATGTTTCCTGGTCTTAGTATTGAGTATTGGAAAGAACACATCATATTACAAATGTGAAATACTCTTGGCAAAGCAATAAAAGTTGATGAAACTAATTTAAAGAAATAAATTGGTTACTATGCCAATGTTCTAGTGGAGATTGATTTAGCTAAATATATTCCTAGCAGAATATGGGTTACATCAAAATATGGAAGGTTTGAACAAGCTTTACAGATTCCAAAACTTCCAAAATTCTGCAATCACTGTCAAGTTATGGGCCATTATGTAGCAGAATGTAGGAATAAAATAAAGGAGATTGCTAATTTTACTTCTGATTATAATGTTTTGTGGGAAAATCCAAAGAAGAAATGGAGACCAAAAGCCTCTAAGCCTCAAGAAAATATTGGTTTTGACATATGTTTACCAGGGAAAGGTTCAGATAATAATCAGACACAGCCAGAAGAATCCTTCATTAGTGATGATGAAATTGATGCATTGATTCCACCTATTCTCTATCAAGGTGAAGCTTCTTCAGGGAGGTTCCATATTTTACAAGAAAAATAAGATGGTTTCCAGGGAACCTTGAGCTCACATGAAGACTTTCCAGAACTATTAGTGGATAAGCTCCTAAATTTGTATTCCAATGCTCCTAGTATTACTAATTTAGTTTCTATGCAACCACCTATTACTTCTGAACCTCCTATTGAACCTGCTAAGACAGTTGAGAAAATAAAGGAAAAGACAGTAGCAAAAGAAAAAGGTTTAAAGCCTAATGTCATTACAAGAAAACAAGCTGCAACTAGTTCATGTTCTGATCCTAAAAAAGATTTTGGTGTTATTGGTAGCAAGAAAAATCAAGGAAAGAGAAGTCCTAAAGCTTCTCAATCTCATATTTCTCAATGAAGATCATCTACTAGAATCTCAGGGTCTTAAGATGAACAAAAGCCATTGACAAAGTAAGAAGTTTAGTTTATACTTTTGCCCCTTCTTTGTTTTGGTTAGCAAAACCAAAAGTTAGTGTGAGAAAAAATACTATTAATAAATTAAGGCTGTCTGGAATGAAGCATTTGGTTATTCATAATACTTCTGAAAGTGGTAAAGGATATGTTGGCTACCGTAGAGTTCTTCAATATTTGATCCAATTTTAATATCAAATACTAAACAAGAAATAACAGTGGAGGTGGGTGGACCTTTAATTACTGGTGTACATGTTGCATCTCTTTCACTAGATAGAAGATTTTTGTGGGACAAGATGCTGGAAATTAACACTCAAGATAAACCATGGTTGGTCATTGGTGATTTTAATCCTGTTTTGAGCATTGAGGAAAAGAAAGGTGGTAGAAGTCCATTAAAAATAGCAATGCTGGAATTCAATTGTTGTATTCAAAGTTGTGGTCTTATTCAAGACCCAAAAACTGGTTTAGAGTATTCTTGGTGCAATAATAGAGATGGAGCTAAAAGAATTGTTTGTAACTTAGATAGAGCCTTCTATAATGTTAAATGGTTGGAGTTACATCCTAGTTGGGGTTATAAATTTGGTGTAAGAGGGATATCTGACCATGGTATTCTTTATGGAGCTAATGCCTCAATTCCTAAGCCTCTAAATGTGCCTTTCAGAGCTTTTAAAGTTTGGTTGGAGCATGAAGGTTTTTTGAAATTAGTGGAAGACTATTGGCAAAAAAAGGTAAATGGCAATCCTAGTTTTGTTTTCCTAAATAAATTGAATGGTTTGAAAAAGGTGATAAATGACTAGAATTGGAATGTGTTTGGAGATATTAAAAAGAAACTCAAAAAGGTTCAAGATGAAGTTTTGAAAGCTGCTTTGGATTCAGATAGAAAACCAAAAGATATTGCATTATTAGATAAATTGGTAACATCTAGAGGGGAACAAGAAATTTTAGCTCACCAAAACAATGAAATGATGAAACAAAAGTCAAAAGTTAAATGGATGAAAGAAGGGGCTTCACATTCCAAAAAATTTCATGTAAACATGAAAAATAAGACAAGCTCAAAACTCAATTGTTGAACTATAAAACAGTGAAGGATCCCTCATTACTAGTCAGCAAGGAATTTCTAACATTTTGGTGTCTTATTTTGAAGAGCAATTTAAATATCAGGAGGCTCAGATTGTAGAAAATGTTTTTAGTGTTGTTCCTCAAGAAGTTAACTCAAAAGATAACAATAAACTTGAGTCAATTCCTTCAGTTGAAGAAATAAGGAAAGCAGTTTTTGACATGGACCCTGATAGTGATCCTGGTCCAAATGGTTTTAGTGGATGGTTTTACAGATAGGCATGGAATATAATTGGTGAACATTTTATCAAAGTCATTCAGTACTGCTGGTCAAAAGGCTTCATCCTGCTGGTATGAATTCCAATTTTTTAATGTTGCTTCCTAAAGTTAAAAATGCTAAGAGAGCAAATCAGTATAGACCAATTAGTCATATGAATTTCATCTTTAAGGTGATTACAAAAATTATTACTTCCAGACTGTGTTTGATAATGGATAAAATAATTTTTCATCAACAAGAGCTTTTATAAAGGGAAGAAATATACAAGAGCATATTGTACTAGCTTTTGAAATGGTGAATGAACTTGATATCAAAAGAAGAGGAGGTAATTTTGGTTTAAAACTAGACATAACACAAGCTTATGATTCACTTAGCTAGGAGTTCTTATTTCAAGCCATGAAGTCTTTAGACATAACACAAGCTTATGATTCACTTAGCTGGGAGTTCTTATTTCAAGCCACGAAGTCTTTTGGTTTCTCAGCAAATTTTATTAAATGGATTCATATTTTACTCAAATATGCTGAAATTTTTGTTTTGATAAATGGTGGTCTTGCTGGCTACTTTGGAGTGAGTAGAGGACTCAGGCAGGGTGATCACCCATTATCACCTTTATTATTTTATACCATAGGATGTGCTCAGTAGACAATTGAGCTCAATGGTTTTAAACAAGAAACTGATTCCAATGGTTAATAGAAATGGGGTGCAGCCAACACACATCTTCTTTGATGATGATATATTCATCTTTTGCAATGGTGATAAAAGAAATGTAAGAAGACTGATGCAAAAACTAAATGAGTATCAAAGATCATCTGGAAAATATAAGTTTAACAAAGAGCAAATGTTTTATTGGGGGAACAAGTGAAAGCAGAAAATTACAACTGGCTGAAGAATGCAACATTCTTCTTGCTTCTTTCCCTGGAAAATATTTGGGAGTAATTCTAATACCTGGGAGCATCAAAACTTCTCATGTTTGGGAATGTGTAGAATATCTTCAGGACAAACTAGCAGGTTGGAAAGGACAACTACTATCATTCCAGGAAAGACTGATTCTTGTGAAATTTGTCTTAAGCAGCATACCTATTTATAATATGTCTATTTATAGATGGCCTGCAAGAGTTTTAAAAGAATATAAAGAATAATAAGGAACTTTCTGTGGCCTGGTGATCCTAATGTGAGAAAAGCAGTTACTTTAAAATGGGATTAAATTTGCTAACCATTAACAGAAGGTGGTCTGGGCATTAGAAAACTTGAAGTTATCAACAAAGCTCTACTAATGAAACACTACTAGAAGATTCTTAATGGTGAAGATGAATGGGGGCAAAAAAAATTCAAGCAAAATTCAAGAACAACAGAGGTGAGTGGATTACTTATTATAAGAAATATTCCATTTGGCCTGGTATAAAAATGGTAATAAATGAAGTTGAGAACAATACAAGATGGTTGGTAGGTGATGGTCAACAAATATTAGTTTGGCAAGATACATGGATAAAAGACAGGCCACTATGTGAACTATTTCCAGGAAACGCCCTTATGAATTCTAATCCCAATGTGAAGGTACCTGAACTACTAAATAATGGTGAATGGATTGTGCCTCCAGAGTTTTCACAGTTTTTTGGTGCAAATGAACTGCCTGTAGATGATAACACAGCTGACAGAAGAATTTGGTGTGGCTCTTCTATAGGTATGTTTTCTGTGGCATCTGCTTGTGAAGTAATTAGAATGAAATATCCAAAATTGCAGTGGACCAAACAAGTATGGCATAATAGTGTGCACCCTAGTGTATCTAGTAATGTATGGAAGATAGTTAGGAAGGTGGTACCATCTGATGATACCATAAAAAAGAGGAAATTTCATATGGCATCAAGATGCTCTTTCTGCAAACAAACAGAGGAAACACTAGAACATATTTTGTGGTACTGTGACTATAGTGAAATTATCTGGAAATGGCTTGGGGGAGTATTTCAATTTATAAACCCAACTACCTTTGAAGATATTCTCTCAGCAACAAAAAGAAAAAGTCCTGCAGTGAAGGAGATTTGGAGAAATGCTGCTTTCATTACTTTGAAGGAAACTTGGTTCTCCAGAAATAGAGTAGTATATGAAGATGAGGAATATAATTTAGAGATGATCAAGAAAAGAATATTGAAGTTCACAGCTGACAGTGAAGTTAGAATGTCTGCATGCATGTGGAATTCATCCTATGATCTCCAGATTATAAAAGTTTTTAACCTAAGATGTAGGAAAGTCAGATATCTACAGGTTCAGGAATGCTTCTTTCATCTCCCTATGAGGAATTAAATTATGATGTGTTGTGATGGTGCTGCAAGAGGGAACCCTGGAGATTCTGGTTTTGGTTTCATAGGAAGAGATTGGACTGGTGATGTTAAAGTTTCGCCACTGGTGGTTTGGGAGTTGCAACAAATTTCTTAGCTGAGATCATGGCAGTATTATTTGCAGGTGAATGGGCAGTTGCTAACAATTTTTCTAGATGTTTGTTTTAGAACTGACTCAAGTGCAGCCATATCAGCATTTAGAAATGGGAAGCTTCCTTGGATAGCTATCACAAGATGGAAGAGAATCTGTAGTAAAATAAAATGGGAGTTTATACATAGCTTTAGAGAATTCAACTTCTCAGCTGATTCTTTGGCCAAAAAAGGTGCAGGAATGAATAAAGGGGATTGTGTTGTGTTTACAGGAAGACCACCTTTCCTTAAAAAAATTGAACTTCCTTTCTCAAGATGATTTAGGTTCTGCTAAATTTCTCACTTGTAAGCCTATCTTATAAAGGCTTTTGCTTTATTTACTTTTCATCCTGAGGCCCAGTTGGGGTTATTTTTGTTTTCAGCCTGAGGCCCAAATGGGCAGTTTTGTATTGTGAACTCTTATTTTGGTTTAATAAAATTCTTATTATCGAGCAAAAAAAAATTAATAGTACTTAAGGTTGAATTTCTATATTATTTCGTTAGCATGAGAAAGATGTGTTTTTGCTCAGGCGCATAGTTGTTTTACATAAACTTCGATGCTGAAGCAGACTAGTAAGGAATAAAATCATACTCCCTCTGTCCCACTATTAGATGACCTATATCACTAAACAATGAGATATTTCTAAAATTATCCTTTTGATTGATTATAAGAAATATAATAAATATGCATAATTTGATAGGCATGTTTATACTCGTTACATAGGTGTTTAAAATGTTTTTCAATGGTATGAAATTTGCGAACATCCGCGGTGTAGTTTGAGAGATAAATCATTTCAAAATCTCACTAATTATTATCCATAAGGGTATAATTATAAAAAATAGTTAAAAGTACTCTTTTCCCTTTCTTGCCTTAAGAATTGCACAAACTTGAACTAGGTCATCTTATAGTGGGACGGAGGGAGTATAACAATAACAAATGACAAGGGGAGATAATGTCCAAGGCTGGAATTGATAGATTGGTTCCCGGGAGGCTTTAAAATACGAGTTAGAAGATGCAAAATGCAGGAAAAAGGTGAAGTCTAGGAACTCCTTTGAAAATTACGCATACAACATGAGAAACACAGCCCGGAAAATCAGAGAAAAGACATCATTCAAATTTCAAATGACATAGATGAAGGAGTTACGAAATGTACACAACCCTATAAGGGCAACTCCGGAGTTAAGGAGTATCCACATATATATGTGGACCCTCGGCAAAGAGTGAAGTTAAAACCCACCATGGTGAAAAATCAAGAAACTTAATCCATCGGGTCATAAGGTGGTTGGATTAAAAAATATGACATTTTGCAATGCTTATAAGCGTTGCTGATTTGAGCAAAACACTAATTGAATCAGCAACGTTTATATGTGGCTAATTACTTTCAGTCAAGAAATTAAAAACTCCATCTAGTCATTAAGTGACCGGATAAGAAAAATAAATAAATAAAAGTATATTAGTGTCCGGATGGGGTATCCGGTCACCCTATGACCGGATGGACTCTCCATAACATCCTCCACATACTTGAGGGGTTCCTTTTCGACTTCACTAACAAATGAATGTTAAAATCATCCATATTAGCACTTTTGAGTCCATAAGATGTGGACTATCACAAAGATATGGATAATTTTTTACTATATAGGAGTTGCCCTAGTAACTGAGATGTACAAGCAGGGTGGTGCTGGACTGGACTCAAAAAATCCAAAATTAAGAAAATATACTAAAGTAGGATATTCTTTTTTCTACTTCTTGTTCAGCCAAAAAGAGAACAGGCTGGTGCTTCGTTTTTTTCCCTTTTATGTCATGAATGGTCATGGTTATGAAAACCTCAATTACAAAAAATATCATGAAGGAAAATAATTACATTGAGCAATAAAAGCAATTTTAAAATTTCTCAAATTACTCTAAACACAAATGTTACCCAAAAGTGACACCAACTCCAAAACTGACGTAAAAAGAGCAAACTATAACAAATTAATCTAATCAAAGTCTTTATTATGATCCTACGAATGACTCTAACCTCCAAATAACTAACCTCAATTTCTGGCATTATCCTGGTTTTATGCGATACATAATTAACATTGCGATATCAGTGTTACCAGTTATTTGTTATCCAGCTGTAGGATTAACTTTGATTGACAATGCAGGTAACTGCAAAAAAGCTAGAGGTGAATCTTCTGGATAGAACTCAAGAGAAAAATTAGAGCTAAATGATGCTGAAGCAGCCTTCCAGTGGGCAGCAGAGCTATCTATCCACCACATAGAATTTCAGAGCAATTCAGAATCTATCCTTACGTTGCTAATTGGAATGTACGCTAAGGCGAAAGAAGAAAGATTCACGAATAGTTCTTATTTTGGAGACCACAACCCAAAACTTGTTAACTTTAAAGCTATGTCTTTCAATTTGATTAATAGGTTTAACATCAAAACTTTGTAACCAGAATGTCATCAACACAAGATGGACAAATGAAGACCTAATTGATTTAATTTAGGAACTAAATAATAACTCTGAATTCAACTGGGCATTGTATTATCCCATCTATATACCGTTTAAGAAAGAATTCTTAAAAAAAGGTAGTGATCTATTTTTCTATATTTTTCTTTCACAAAAAAAAAGAAAAAAAGAAGTGACACCAACTCTAAGAAGAACATATACGATGGACCATTTGGCCTTTTACCAAAAGTAGAACAACCAACCAGACAAGATCATTTGGCCCTTTACCAAAAGCGGAACATATACGACTGCATCAGGATACAACTACCTCATCAATGACACTGTGCAAACCCATCAAAACCCTCTCCTACCAACTACCTTCCTCTGGATACTCCTGTGTCCCCCAAAAGTACAACTTTTCTTGTGGAAATCAATTAATGAGGGTTTACCAACCCTCAACATTCTCAACCGCATCCAACTCACCAACAACAACCTATGCCCTCACTGCAGTTCTAGTCCTGAAACGTCTAATCACATTCTGCTTCATTGTCAAACAGTCATTGATTATTGGAATCTCCTACTACTACTCCTCGCCAATAACCAAAACCCCACTCATAACATACCCACCTCATTGCCCCATCAGACGACAATCTCCCTACTTCTAAAAACAAAATCTCCTCCCACAGTCACCACAACTTTCTGCTTCCATTTTTGGTCCTTATGGATAGCCAGAAACGACATTGTCTATCGTCAGCAACAATCAAATACAACGAATATAATGCAAATGGACATCAAACTCCAGCAGGAATATAAATGGGCTCAAAACCACCTGCCACTAGTACTACCTGGAATGCAACCATATCCAAACCTAGCGAAAACAACACAACTAACATCAACAATCTTCGTGGGATGGATCAAACCCCACTCAGATTGGATCAAAATTAACACGGACGGAGATCAAGGGGATATCCAGGAATAACGGGAGCAGGTATTATATGCCGAAACGAGGGGGCCGGCACAATCATAGCAATTGCACAACCGCTGGGCATTACCACTGCACTTGCAGCGGAAACTTGGGTCATGCTCCTTCTAGAACGGCGACGGAACAGGGGTGACCAAAAGTTCAATTCAAAACGGACTCGGAGAACTTAACGAGATTTCTGACCTCTGATGTAGTTTTTACAGTGGTAAGAAAGGGTTTGATTCTCGGACTTGGGAAGTTGATTTTAGAATTAAATTATAAAATTAAACTGGAAAATAAAATATAAGACAATGACAATATTGAGAGATTACTGGGAATCAGGATTTCACCAAACTCTAATTCTATGGTTTCAATATTAATTCTTAGACAATTATAGCTCCAAAAACAACAACTATTGACTCTTAATCTTTGCCAAGGTAGATTTTATAAAACATTAATTGTAAATGGTAAGCATGGGTTATCAAAACACTAAAGCTAAGAATAACCCATCAAACTAAATGACAACTAATTAATTTAAAATCATAATTCAATTTATATAAATGCAAAAGTCATAAAAAGAATTAAATAAAGTTACCATAGTGATGAGAATTGGCTTCCTCCGTCATCCCAGTGATGGGGTTTAGCTCCACATGGTGAAAACACGCTCAAAATTGATATTCATAGCTCAAAAAGTGTTTACAAGAGGTGGAAAATAATAAAGCAGTGAATTTGCAACAAATATAAGTGTTACAAGTCACTGTTAGAGAAAACGATAAATATTATTTGTAACAGGATAAAGGACGGTCTCTATATGTTTGTTCTTCGTGTTCTTGATAATGACACCTTTCTTTTGTCGTCTGCAACTTCTTCTTCTTCCTTCTCCTGCTGCTGATGCACCTCTGCAATTCACCTCTGCAGCTTTTCTTTCTCCTATGAAGCGTACCCAAACTCTCGACCCCTCTCTAGAACTCGAACATACCCTTTTATACAACACAGAACAGCTAAATCCCGAAAATTTGTTCTCTTTTCTTCCAAGCAAAGTTACAGACTTCTCTCTCCTTTTTCTCCTTCTTATGTGATGTCTGGTTTAATCCAACGTCCCTGAATTCTCTTTGAGATAGTATCATATCTCACAGGATATACAATTTCCTTATTCCCACGTAATTTCCACGAATCCAAACACTAAACTCGAGTTATCCTTCACTCCCTATTTAACGAGATGTAACCAAATATGAGAATATTTGATTCCTATTTTAACTCCCAAACACATCATTCATCATGCTTATTTGGTAACTACTTATCCCCGTGTTTAACACCTACAAAAATATAAAATAATTAAATAAATACAAAATCGACCACTAACAGTACACATAATTGAAAACAAAATAGACACATAAATGCGTCTATCAAATACCTCCAAACTTATTATTTGCTAGTCCCGAGCAAATCTAATTTACAAAATAAAATCCTAACTCACTGTCGCAGGCATCGCGATTGCACTAGCGTATGCAAAAAGCCTTTAAACCCCTAGGTGGCCCTAGTGGCCGAGTTATAGTCTCGGGAGGGCTTACAAGAGATATACCCACAAAACCTTTTACTCCAGACCCTAGCTATCTACGCAGAACCTTGGAATAGCACTAAAGAACCTCATTGGTTGGCATACTCTCATTGACTACAAGAGGAAGTACCCTGATGCGAAATTCCAATTGCTATACACGCGTTTGCACTCAAGCATACTAAAATTCATATATAAGTGACAAAGCTCTACTCGAGATAGTCTTACTATGGACATCAATATCCAGAGTCAACAAATCACATGGATAGATTATGAAGATGGATATAGAGAAAAACATAGATGGTTTTTGATATTGACTAAGGTGAACGGTGTTTCCCATATCTGTCTGAAGGCCACTGCCAAGATGAACCTATCCTAATGGTCTGAGATATTGGTCTGACTAATATCAACATAACTGGCATATACAAGGGAGCCAGTGTCGATAGTCCTAATTCTAGAGCAACTGGCATATACAAGGGAACCAGCGGTCGATATATTCACTGAACATTAACAATATTATTTTTTTTCTTTAACAACATGATTAGATCTTGCGGATCCAAGCGCATGCTTCTTGTCAGTAGATTACATTGTAATTACCGTGGATCCTGCGTTCCACGCTTGTTTAGGCGACGGAGACAGGGAGAACACACACATATTGCTATCCAAGTGTTAATTTTATTTATTTTTGAGAATTATTCCGTTTGGTCTGGGTTTTTTTTTTTTTTAGTAACTCAATCACTCTATTTCACCCTAGCAGTGTTAAAAACTTGATTTGTGTGCCCCACCTAATCACTTAGAGAAATATATTTTAAAAGAAAACAAAATAAAAACAGAAGCGAAAAGGACTCAACGAGATATGGCGAAACTACCATGTTATTTCTAACACCTGAGCTCTGTGCTTTTATGAATAGACTCTTTAGATGCTTCCATCTACTCAGATTGGTTCCTCGACTCCTACAACCAAGATGCTCCCATCCACTTAGATTGGTTAGTGCCATCCTTAATAAGCATAAATTTCTAGGCTCTGGAGTTTAAAATAATGCAACCAAAAAGTTTCTCCCATACCCCCAAACTTAAATCTAACATTGTCCTCAATGTTCTAAAGATAAAATTAAAAGCATAAACAAGGAGAAACTGTTATCACTTGAAGTAAAAGAGTTAAGGAAAGATATTATCATGTTGCATGAGCATGGGTTACCTCCCAAGAATTGCTAAATTTAAAGTCTTCAGCCAGATGTCAAATACCCATAAATGGATAATTACCTTTTGAAATCATATATCAATAGTTGAAATAACTGTGGGTCAACAAAACCAAATATAACTGCCACAATTATAAGACAACCGCACCGGATTAGATAAATAAGTATATATAGCACAACCTGATATAAAACTTCTTGCAAGACAAATGGGTTTATCTTTGGCGCCCTCTTGGGCTTCATATGAGTGTCTTGACAAATAGACTCATTCGAACAATAAGTCTCCAATAGATGGATTTCCTCCTGGACAATATCAGGAGGATCGGGTTGTGGAGTCGGAAGTGACTCAAGTAATACCTCAGGTACACTAGGCTCGAGTCCCAAGTTAGGGACTTTTAATGGGGATACTTGAACATCACTACCCCCAAACTTAGGGTAGTCAGTATTCTCGGACAAAACTCTAACTATTGCTTGAATTTATGGATCCTCGGAGTCTTTAAAATACTCAAAAGCTTCTTCTAGATCATTACCCCCAAACTTAGGGTCATCATTATTCTCCGTAAGACCTAGCACTATGGCTTGAATTTCAGGGTATGTGGAGTCTTTAAAGTAATCGAGAGCTTCTTCTAGTTCAATAGTTTGGTCACCTAACTGACTTAAGAGAATCTCATCAAATTCATCCAAAGAATCATCCAATAAAGTGTCGTCCCAATTATCCTGAACTAGATCCTGAACTAAAGTACTAATCATATTCACTTCCCCTAAATCATCATAAGGTTGTCTACTAACATTAAAGATATTTAGTTCAGTGGTCATATTACCAAAGGATATGTTCATAAGTCCGGTCCTACATTTGATGATGGCATTAGCTGTGGCTAAAAATGGACGACCTAAAATCACCAGAATTTGAGCACTAGGGTCCTGAACAAGCTGAGTATCTAGAACAACGAAATCCACCGATTAAATAAATCTATCAACCTCAATCATAACATCCTCTATGACACCACGAGGTACTTTGACAGACCTATCAGCTAACTGTAGGGTCATTTTAGTCAATTTCAACTTACCAAGACCTAGATGGTTGTAAACATGGTACAGGAATAAGTTAACACTAGCTCCTAAGTCAAGTAATGCCTTATGAACCATGTGATTACCAATTGTACAAGATATGGTGGGGCATCCAGGGTCTTTATACTTAGGGGTTGTTAGGTTCAGAAGGATTGAACTTACCTGACCAGCTAAAAAGGATTTCTTATGGACGTTAAGCTTACGCTTTCGTGTACAAAATCCTTAAGGAATTTGGCATAATCAGGCAGTTTCCTAATTGCTTCTAGTAAAGGGATGTTAATGTTTACCTGCTTAAATATTTCCATTATTTCGTTGAAAGTCGACTCTCTCTTTGTTGGAGCTAACAACTGTGGATATGGGGCTCTGGGCACAAAATGAGACCTATCAGGAGGAATCACATTGGCATCACTAGAAACTTTGTCAGTATCTTCAACTAGTGGTTCCTCCTGGGAACTAAAAGGTGGATCTACAGTATGTCCACTATTAGGCATGGCTACATTATTGTCTACCGTTTTACCACTCCTAAGGGTTGTTATAAAGTTCACATGATTGAAATCATTCTCTCTAACGGATACTTCATAAATTCCTCTAGGATTGGGTAGTGGTTGACTAGGTAACCTTCCTTTCTCTCTCTCTTGCAAAGACTCGACAATTAGACTAACCTGTGTTTTTAGCTCGGAAATAGCCCGAGATTTTTCCTGTAAACCTTTATCAACCGATTGCTTAAACACTACAATGTTATGAGATAAGATGGTTAAAGACTCTTCTAAACTCATGATCTTCTTATCTGAAAGGTTCTGAAATTGTACTGGTCCTAAAGAGTGCTTAGTATAGCCAAACCCTGAGATAGCATGAGAATTAATAGACTGGCCTTGATTCGGTCCCTTAGACCATGAAAAATTAGGATGGTTTCTCCAACCAGGGTTATAAGTATCAGAATATGGATCAAATCTCTGATGTTTTTCAAACCTAGAGTTATTATAAATAGAATGGGCTTGCTCTTCATATCCGGCATGGTGTGACCCTTGATTCATTTCTAAGGCCTCTAGACGCCTAAGAATATCTGACCTATAATCAAATCTATCGACCCTATGGATAGGATTTTAGGTATTTCTGGTTCTCTCATTGAATCCCATTGCCTAGTTTTCTCAGCTAACTCGATGAACTCGTCAAAACATTCATCTAGATCTTGATGGATAAATTCTCCACCATTAATTGTTTCTACCTGCATACGGGTTTCACTATTATGGCCCTCATATAAAATTTGGGCCATGTGGTCTTTTTCAAAGACGTTATTTGGACACTAGTATAACAATTCACTAAACCTTTCTACATAATCATGAAGTTTTTCACCTAATTTTCGCTTAAAGGTTTGGATAGATCACGAACAAAGAACAGAGTCTTGTGGTGTGGGTAGAATTTCTTAACAAATACCTCTACAAGACCATCCCAGGTGGTAATTGTTTTAGAAGGAATAAAATGATACCACTCTTTGGCTTTAAGTGAAACAAACGCAACCTAAGCACATATTTGGAGACATTCGGATAATTCATTGTGTCACAAATCATTTCAAAGTCTCTTATGTGGGTATACGGGTTCTCATCCTCTAACCCCTAAACTTACGTAGCATGTCAATAGTCTCCAAGTCTAATATCAAATTGGACCGTAGAAGCCGGTAGAACTACATGGCTCACGCACTACTTTAGACGGGTTCAAACGATCCCCAAGGGTTTTTACTTAGGACCTCATCATCATTTTCTTTAACCATTTCGACAAAAATGCAAGCATCACCTATATCCGTGTAACGGGTTGGACTCAAATTAAAAAGGTCGTTATCCTCAAGTCTATCTCCTACCCATTTCCAACGGCGCATACACAAGCAAGAATACTAGTGTTCAGCAAGAAAATCGTGCACATGCGAGATGCGGGGGTTTTACTAAATTAGGTAAGCTTGGGCTACCTCAGCAAAATATACCTAAAGGTACGAGGCTTAGGCTTGTGGAATTTGGTGGTAACTCCCATAAGGCCCAAGGCACGGGTTCAGCGTACTTTTCCACAAGTTTCCTAAATTCGGTAATTCTGACGATGCAATTGGTGTGTGCAACGTTTTTTTTTTTTTTTTTTTTTTTTACAATTAATAAAATACTAAAAATAAACAAACAAATAAACAAAAATTATAAAGAAATAAAGAAACTACTAAAAATAAGATAAAAGTCTAAAAATAAAATCTTCAGTTTTTCCCTTTTTGTAAGGAAAGTTCAACTTTCCACTTTTCGCTTCAAGCCAATCCTGCACAACAAAAACAAAAATACCAAAGACGTAAAATAGAACAAAAAAAAAGAATCTAAAAAAATAATAATAATAAAAAATAAAATATATACAAAACCTAAAAAAATGCAAAACCTAAAACCTAAAGCTAAATACAAGTTCGCGTCGGCGGCGCCAAAAACTGATGTAGTTTTTACAGTGGTAAGAAAGGGTTTCATTCTCGGACTCGAGAATTTGATTTTAGACTTAAATTATAAAATTAAACTGGAAAATAAAATATAAGACAATAACAATATTGAGAGATTACTGGAATCAGAATCTCACCAAACTTTAATTCTATGGTTTCAATATTAATTCTTAGACAATTAATTATAGCTCCAAAAACAACAACTATTAACTCTTAATCTTTGCCAAGGTAGATTTTATAAAACATTAATTGTAAATGGTAAGCATGGGTTATCAAAACACTAAAGCTAAGCATAACCCATCAAACTAAATGACAACTAATTAATTTAAAATCATAATTCAATTTATATTAATGCAAAAGTCATAAAAAGAATTAAATAAAGTTACCACAGTGATGAAAATTGGCTTCCTCCGTCATCCCAGTGATGGGGTTTAGCTCCACATGGTGAAAACACGCTCAAAATTTATATTCATAGCTCAAAAAGTGTTTGCAAGAGGTGGAAAATAATAAAGCAGTGAAATTGCAACAAATATAAGTGTTACAAGTCACTGTTAAAGAAAACGATAAATATTATGTGTAGCAAGATAAACGACGGTCTATATGTGTTTGTTCTTCGTATTCTTGAGAACGACACCTTTCTTCTGTCGTCTGCAACTTCTTCTTCCTTCTGCTGCTGCTGCTGCACCTCTGCAATTCACCTCTGCAGCTTTTCTTTCTCCTCTACAGCGTACCCAAACTCTCGACCCCTCTCTAGAACTCGAACATACCCTTTTATACAACACAGAACAGCTAAATCCCGAAAATCTCTTCACTTTTCTTCCAAGCAAAGTTACGGACTTCTCTCTCCTTTTTCTCCTTCTTACGTGATGTCTGGTTTAATCCAACGTCCCTGAATTCTCTTTGAGACTGTATCATATCTCACAGGATATAGAGTTTCCTTATTCCCACGTAATTTCCACGAATCCAAACACTAAACCCGAGTTATCCTTCATTCTCTGTTTAACAAGATGTAACCAAATATGAGAAGATTTGATGCCTTTATTAACTCCCAAACACATCATTCATCATGTTTATTTGGTAACTAATTATCCCCGTGTTTAACTCTTCCAAAATCACGTCCAAATCGTGCCTGAAAACTCCCTTCTCTATTTTGCTTAAACCGGTGAATTCCCGATGATCCAGCCCAATTCGATGGACTCAAACACCTATACCTGCCCTGTTTAGCTTAACCAAGTTCATGGAAACCAATTTAGGCGATTAAATCTAATGTAGGACATCCGTTAAATTCAGGATTAATATTTTTCTTATTATTTCTAGAGTTTAATTAATTTAGAGTAGTATTTCTTATTTTTTGAATTACTTATTTTTAGAAGTTATTTAATTTTGGAATGTTATTTATTTTAGGGATTTCTTATTTTCCAAGTTTGAGTCTTAGAGTTATTTAAATATGAGATAAGTCTCATGTAACAGGAACATTATTATAAACCAATATTGAGATTTCTCAACAATTCTTCTACTTTACTATCATAATTCTTTATTCACGCTTCCGTCCTGCATTAACACTACACCAAATTCTGGGATTAGGAGCCGTTACTAAAACGGGTTGTAACGGATCCTGCCTGTTGCAAAAGTGGGTGTTACATTTTTTTGTAACGGCAATGGAGCCGTTACAAATTTTGGTTGTAACGGCTCTAGTAACAGGTTGAGGCCGTTACTAATTTGCCACGTGGTAACAACTCCGGGCCGTTACGAATTTTTTGTAACAACGTGGTCGTAACATCCTGGAGCCGTTATGATTTTTTTTGTAACAGCAAAAAAATTACTGCCAGTCAACATTGACCAGGTCAAGGCTGACCGGCAGTTCATTTTCTGCCTGAAATAAGACGGGCATTTCAAATATCCGGCATACACCATTCCATCCATAATCCACATTCAATACTTTATTCAATCAATTCATTTCAACATTCAATAAATTCAAAAAAGAATACAAACTCAAAAGAATCAAATTATGAGGGAAGTCATAGAAACCAACTAAGTTCCTAAGTTTAGTTCATTCTCACTTAAATCACAGTTCATTCTCACTTAACTCACTATAAGAAGAAACTACATAGAAACTTACTCAAAACTTGCAGTTGCTAAGGGACATAATGGCTGCCATTTAATGGCGTAATTCTCTTGCTTGAGTATGATTTCAGGGGTATAATCCCTCTTGTCCTTCCACCAGCTCAAGTTGCTGCAAAAACACCAACGGAAACCCCCTCCAAAGATATCTGCCATCGCATAACTGATGAGATATGAAAAAATAGTAAGACATCCGAGACAAATACAATTTGCCTTCAAATTCATGTATATTTCTAACCTACGAGTATTTATAACAACTATGTTGTTGCAACCGAGAAAATATCCACAAAACTATACAATCATGTAAAGCACAGCTACTGAGAATCTACAACAAAACTATGTGACAGAAACTTGGCAGATATCAATTAGTGGCCAACAACGCAAGGATGAAAGATCGAACAAGAGTACATTACATCTACCTAATAGCATTTTAAACTTTAAAACATTGGAAACCCAAAATGCCCAATGACAATCAATGAAAAGAAAAAAAAATTAGGAGTTTGGTAGTAGACAAATTATAAGAACACTTACTATTAGAACCCCAATTGGAGCCAACCATTCAATCCCTTAATCTTTCATCATTTGGTTAAGATTTGATCACTCCAGCTGCATCAAGCAATGCTTTCCATGCATCTCCTATGAAAATTGTAATCACATTGAATCAGTTTAAGTAAGGAATCAATATAACGGATAACTCAAACCAAACATGTCATTTTAAAAAAGAAAAATGGACTAAAGCATCAAACGTACTAAATTTTTTAACAGATAAATTAGTTTCTATTTCATATATGTATACATGTAAACGGAATACGAAGGATAGATTACTTTGCTTGAAATGTTCCTGCAAAAATTATGAACATATTATCAACAACTATTGAAATGCATAGAAAATAGAAATAGTCAAGTAGAAGGTAGATTTAACATTTGTATTGACGTTTTCGAAGAAATAAAGGAAACCTACCGAGAGAAACGCATGATCCAGCTTATATATTGACATATGCCTGAACTAGTGCTTCTACATCGATTTCATTAGTCTTTCCATTCTCATCTCCTAGGTTTGCAACCCCAATCTTCATAATTTCAGGAATCTCGGATTGAAGCCATTCTCTAGATGGCTGAACTCTGCATGCACCAAATCGACACTAAATAAACATTCTTCAAGGGGTACTTCATTGTCGGTCCAAATAATAGTACCATACCTGCTCCACATTATCAAGTTCCGAGCAATGACACGCAGCATTATGAAATCAGGCCTCACATATTGCAAGTCAAAATGAGTCTCATGGGATAGAAATCTTTGAAGCCGTAACCTCCGATTCTCGTCTCGTAGGGAGATAAGTGAAAAGATATGATTAAGGACATATTCCGGGATTGGAATTCTAAGAAACTACCTAAACTTTACTTGTCAACATCTTACCTGAGAAACATTAAAGCTAGAGCAATTATAGCACCGGGTGCAATTACATCGACATTGTCCGGTGTGCCATCCATCATCTAAGCATACCAAGAGGGTGACACAACAATTCCATTAACATCACTACCGATACAAGATACTTGCTTGCAATTACTCTAAGATGTGTAAAGATAAATTCACATGCACGAAACACAGACCCAAAAAGGTAACCAAAGGCTGGTTGCACAGCGATTCGTACTGCCCGACAGAGAGCGGTTGTGATCATCAACCGATAGTGGTGTGGTAAAAGATCTATCCTGATAAAGAAAATGAATTTCGATGTTATCATCAAAGAATAAATGAGAATCTAAGAAAAGCTTGTTAGACAACACGTATAAGGACAAATGTTAATCATGTCTTTGAGTTAACCAAATATTGTACGCAGACAAAACATAAATGATGATAAAGCTACATAAGTTTGAAGAAACAAATCCAAAGGCGTACACTATGATGCTCTTTGCCACCAATATCTCGGAATAGACGGTCCACCAAAGTGTCCATGAAACCAGATGCGTCTTCTCCTCGACCTTTATTAAAAGTTAAACCATATATAAGGCATGGCCTACTAGTGCTAAATTCATGTAACTTACTAACTGTGACAAGAATGACGCGTACCCAAAGCTACGAAGCCCAGTGCGAGATCCTTCGCAACAAAGCATAGCCTTCTCTTTCAAGTACATTATCACCTCCACTTCTACGCCTGATTTCCCCCTTTCCAAGCAGTTGAAAAAACATACCAGTGAGTCGTATAGAAAGAACATGAGCAGCAAAATTCAAGTTATAGCTTATACGAATATAATCATCAGATTTATGAATTAAACTGAAAAGCTATTTGTCTTCAGATGCAGCTGTCAATCTTACTGACCAGTTATGTCGTTGAGTTATTTTTTCTTATTCTCTAATGACTATCTATTATACATTTCTCAGAATATTTAAGAACTAAATGGAAAAAATATAACTCTTTCATTAAAACTTTGAACCTAAATATTTTTCAGTGGAATTAATTAAGTCCACTACGGACACGCAACGAGAATACCGGAAGAATTTGTAGAGTTTGTGGATGCGCTGATCCTTCATAACGTATCCCAATAGCCATGAGTGTTGTTGACTGAGGAAAAAACAATAAGAAGTTTAAAATGATTCAGAAGAGGCAAAACCTATTAGTAAGCCTCTCTGAAAAAAAAATTCTCTACACAAATATCATGAAATCATTTGAAATTATTTTTTTATCTTCTCTGTAACCAAGGGCACACCATGATCCTGGTGATAGATGTGTACAAGTAAAGAGTGGTGGTAACGCCAAGCATAAGATCTTCTTTACCTGCAAGAGTGTTGGCAACTCCAATTATGGAAAGGTAGATGGATGGCGAGAAGGAATGTGAAAATAAAGAGCCTGCAAGGAGATAGTATCATGTTCAGCAAAATATTAACTTGACTTTCACCTTGGAAACATAAAAGACCGCTCTAGAATCAATCATGGGCAAGTTTAAAATAGTAGGAAGAAAACTAAAAGTTGTACCTTGGACCCATTCCAATATATGCCCAAAGTTCCGAGTAATGACACGCAACATTATGAAATCAGACCTTACATATTGCAAGTCAAAATGAGTCTGTGGGATAGAAAGCTTTAAAGCCGTAACCTCCGATTCTGTCTGTAGGAAGATAAGTGAAAAGATATGATTAAGGACATATTGCAGGGATTAGAATGCTAAGAAACTACTTAAACTTTACTTGTCAACATCTTACCTTCAGAAACATCAAAGCTAGAGCAATTATAGCACCGGTGCGATTACATCGACATTGACTGGTGTGCCATCCATCATCTAACCATACCAAGAGGGTTAAAAAAAGTCTCCCAAATTAACCTTGAACCATCAGCACTATATGCCATTGTTGTGCAACAGAGACCGGGGGCATCATAATCCACTCTAGATCCCAAATTATTGTAAATCCATGCTTTTATCTTTCCATCCACTGCTGTTGAGAAGATAAACTGTACATAACACCATTTGAAAGAGACAATAAGAACTAGCAAGGATTTCTATAAAAAGAAAAAAAAATACAAGAGGCACAAAAGAAAGTATGATTACTCAAACAGATTCTAACTCGAATGTTCTCCTTGTAATGAGGCGGAGATAAAATAAACATGAGCCTCATGATTCTTATGTAATGTCAAGCATCCGGAGGAAAAATATCTCTGTTCAAAAGTTCTTCAAAGTTCCTCAAATCCTAAAATGAAATCGATTAATGATTTATCAAATGATTGGATAAATATATTCATAGATTAACAAATCGGTTTAGAAAAAAAACCCTAAAATCGATTCACATATGAAACCCTAAAAAACAGACGATGAAAACAAACCCTAAAATCGAATGATAAAACACTTACCCAATATGTTAATCGATCCAAATTTGATGTTTGAAACCCCCGAAATTTGTTAATCTCTTTATCGATTCAGCTGATGATTCGAGTGTAAGGGGAGAAGAAGATTTTTTCTTCTGAGGAAAGAGAGACTAAAAAAATAAATGAAGAAGAGGAAAGTTCTAATGTTGAATCGATCGAGTATAAGAGGATAAGGGGAGAAACATCCTACAGTCGATTTGGTGTGGGGTGGAAAAACTATCGCGTGTGTGATTCTCACGCCCAAAATCTGCAGGTGTTCCGACCTAAGTGTGACCAAGCGTGTGAGTGGCACGCCTATTAAAAATTTAGTAACGGCTTGGCCCTGTTACAAATTTTTTAAAATTTAGTAACGGCTACGGCATGTTATGAATTTTTTATAACGGGAAATTTGTAACGGCCCATAAGCCGTTACGAATTCCTGTTACTAATCCGGGAATTTGGTGTAGTGTAAGTGGCATCATGAGCTTCGTCTTCGATCCTCTTATTCTTTTCATCTAATTTTTCTTTACCCTTTCGTCTCTTCTCTACTTATCGAGATCTTCGTATCTCTTCTTCCATCAACTATCCTTTTACTAGATTTTATGCCCGATTTTATGCCCGTGCTACGGGCGGAACATAAAACCATCCACCATCATTTTTCTTTTAACCATAATTTTTGGTTTGGTGCGATGTGGCTTCGCCTTGTCCCGTCGTGCATTTTTGATTTGATGTGGCTTGGTTTCGCCCGTCGCTTTGAATTTTTGATTTGGTGTGTACATTTTTTATTTGGTGTTGTGCAGTTTCGCCTCGCCGCTAAGGATTTTTGATTTGGTGTAGCTCGCTTCTCGCCCGCCTCACCCCGTCCAGTCCCCGATACATTTTTGATTTTGTGTCGCGCGGCTTCACCTTGCCCCGTTTCGATGCATTTTTTATTTGGTGTTGCACGGCCGCATTTTTTTTACTCTAACCCAACAATATAATTGTATGTTTTTGGGAACTATATCTATCCGTTTTCATGTTTAGAAATCTATTTTACGGAAATATGAAAATTTTGTGAGAAAAAAGATTAAAATTGACTACAATATGTAAAAACTAAAACTCCAAATATGAATCTACCCGATGAAATCAAAGATTACCCTGAAACAACATTAAAAATTTATTGAAAGAATAACCTTGAAGTTCTAGAGGTTTGCACATTGCATACAGCTGTGTAGCTTAACTCAACTCAATCTGATTATCACAGTTTATCCCACATTCAACTGTAATACCAAATTCCAGCTTAATGTTATTATCAATTGATACTGGATAACACCGAATTAGACAAACTAAATAATAAAGACATAGCTTTAGGATAAAAAATGAAGATAAATCGAGCCCTTACCATCCAATATTACTCATTAAATCTATGGGTATTACAACAGAACAGAAGATGTAGTTGCAAGTTCTAGTTCACCAATGACCCCAATTTGTAACCTTGGTATCATTTTTCCCAAATTATCATCATTCATTAGGTGGTACTTTTCAACCTGGCAGCGATGAAGTGGCGGTACTCCTTGTTGTCGATCTGCAAACACAAACTTCAAATGTTAAAAACCATTTTTTGATGATTATAGGCATTCACATATTTCCGAAGTACTTGAATGGCATCGGGTCTTGTATTAGGAAGATCTTACCAAGATTATTCTAAATTCCAAGGTTGTTAAATTCCAAGGTTGTTTTTTGCAAAAGATATTAAAGGATCGAAAAATGGTGTTTCTTACCAAAAATTTTATCACTTGGAAACCTGCAAGTAGTGAAAATGCCAAAAATGCTTGAAAAGGTTTTAGCCTACAAAAGTTAATAACGCCATCTGTGGGAGTCGAACCCGCAAATACATGGTTGAGCACCATGCGCTCTTCCATTTGAGCTAAGACAACAAGTACAATTTCTTAATATACATGGGATTTAATATACAGACACTTTAGCGCATATGATTCATAAGCATAAACAGATTTAAGCCCAAGGTGACACTCTTGCAATGAGCTAGCCGAGGCTCATGCTCTTAACGGTATTAAGACGTCATCTGCAACACTCATGAACTGTGTCAGCGAAAAAAACTGTATGTCATACGTCAAGCAACATCATCACACTTCCTAAACCCCCATTACATCAAGCAACATCATCACACTTCCTAAACCCACATTAAAGATTTATAGCTGCCATGCAAATATATCGCAAAGAAAAGTCCCTAATCCCCAAGGAACCAAATGTGGTTTGTATGAACCATGCACCTATGAAAAGATAAAATATAAACTTTTACATATAAGAACAATGAAAATCTTATATGTTCAGAACGGATGGCAGTCCCTGTATCTTTCTAACGGTAAGCATTACTTGAAGATGTTGATAAGAGTAACAAGAGTTGGCGTTCAAAAAAAAAAAAAAAAAAAAAACTTATCAACTGAACTAAGCTATAGTAAGTGGCAGTAGAGTAATAACCTTACCTCATTAGAACAACTCCAATCTAATTTGAGGATTCAAATTTTAAGCTAAGTAGTTGTTTCCTCATTGATGAGATGTGAAGATACCCAAAGTGTTGTATGGAATATAGGCTTCTATCTGCATGATCTATTCTTATGATAATTTCTCTCTTCATCCTCATCATCGACGTGACTCCAATCATTCCCATGACATGGTGTAACTCTGCTCCTTTTGTTCGTTTGAGAGCACATGGCAATGCATACCCTGAAAAACCACCAAAGGGGTTTTGATTTTGAGCGAACATTCCTCCATAAGGACCATTTGCAAACCCATACTAACTTTTATTTTACCATAACTGGCGTGTAACTGAGGTGCTACGGGCGGCCCCGACTCGATGCAACTAAACCTTGATTGCAGACTCCATGACGTCATCTCTAAAAGGCGTGGCGAGGCATGCCCGCCCCATCGTTGTGCATTAAGCCCTGATTTGGTGTGGCGCGGCTTTGTCCCGCCCCGTCGCGATGCACTAAACCTTGATTTGGTGTACTGCAATAAAAAAAAATATAAGAGTTCGTTGATCAGACAACCAAAAAGCTAAGAGCATATTCCTAAAACAGCAAGTGTATGCTATGCAAGTCAACAACCACCGCTCATAAAATACATCTTTCAAGCTAACATTGAATGTATTATCGTCAGTCCTATAGAAAACACACTAAGCCAGGCAAGAAGTCCATACTATACTTAAGTGTGGATAATATGTGAAATAGTAAGAAAAATGATAGTTCATATAATGTGATGAACAATAAATTATAATATGCATTGTTGCCAACTTCAAAAACCAAGTTCTTTTCTGTCAAAGGCTCCGCTCCTCATAGATCTGTTTGGATTTGAATCACTCTCTACATACACAACTCTATCAAATGTTAACGAATAAACTCCATTCAAAAAGGATGAAATCATCTATTGGAGATTTATTGAATTTGTTGTATACATTTTAGTTTTTGGAGAATTTACCCTAGATTATACTCTAGAAAGTATCTCTATCATTGAAGTACCAAGTACCATAAAAGAGACTTTCAATGTACATGATTATTGGCTTTTACCTAAAAGGGAACTTATTGCAAATCATACACATGTAGCTACTGAGAGGAATTATCAAATTTCCTCCAATCATTATTGCTCTTCCCTTGACCTCAGTAGCTACATTTTTGTGATTTCTAAAACAAAGGACCTTACCTCCATTTTTGATTTGCCCTTCTGCAAATCAAACCCAAGAAACTGAACTTTACATTCAAGCCTAATGCACACCGATCACCGATCAGTACCACACCGAAGTTAAGAATATATACATATTTGTGGCAAAAAATATTGAGATCCTCAAATGGCAAATTAAACCTTAATGAACTAAATAAATATAAAAACCTAAAGAACGTACCCAAAAAAAAGAAGATGTACAAACAAAAAACTCCAAATTTGAATATTAGAAACATTAACATAGAAAGCTAATCAAACAAAAGTATTGAACAGATAAAAAATTACCCTCAAAAGGCATGCGTATATGTACACATACTTAAGCTTGTCCATTACCTGCACTTTTTGAAACACCATCTACAATGACTCATAGATATTCTCCATTACCTCTTTGAACTCAATTTCTTCATCAATTCCAGACTGACACCTAAATTCCATCACAAACCCTAACATCTTCATCAATTCCATACTGAAATCTACTTGATTTCTTTATCTGGTTGCGAATCGAGCTCAACCCAACTCTTATCATTATTCAAGAACTCTCAAACCCCCATCTTCAATTAATCCATAAGTTAATCATCAACCTCAGTTCTCAATAACTCTAATCACGACAAACCCATATCAATAACTCTTTTACACAACCATCACCTCTTAATCGAACACCATAGTGATCATCAGAATTTCTGATTCACTCGTAATCTCTGCCGCTGTTTTTCTTTCTTTTCTTCTCATTTTCTGTTTCAGGTGAATGAGAATGAGATGAAATCTCATGGAGTTTAGGGTTGTGTAACTCGAAACAAAACTTTGGTTTGGTTCAGTTTTTCACGGGAGTATCGTCCACCTTGACGGTGTTACTTAACGTCCAGTTAAGTATTCGGTGTAAACAGAGTGTAACAAATTATTTAGGCAGAAACTCTGATAAAAGTATTGTCTACCCACCTTATGTTGACGGTGTTACTAACGGCCGGTTAAATTCAAGGTGTAAACAGAGTGTAATTTTTATTTTAATGTCTCGACCAATAGAGTCCCGCCACTTGTAGTCACCAGGATTGCTCTTCCTCAAAGCTTTTATCTTATTTAATTTGAAGGGGGTGTCATACTGACCGTGCGACGTAGGAGCTTATATGACTTAGCATTTTAAAGGTGGGGAGATTTTTTAGCAAAAAAAAAAAAAAACACGTCTGCAAGTTTTCTACCAAACCCTTTATTTCTCATCACTACCAATACCTCCTCTCTTTCTCCTTTTTATTATTTTTCTACTGCATCTCTTCCGATACCTCTTTCTTTCATATTCCATCACGTCCTTTCCATTAAGTGGAAATTATATAAATAGCCTTCATTTTGGCTAGTCTACACAAACACCCCTGCCCATTATAATAATGCCCCTCCGCATTTCGGAAGAAATAAATTTTACTCACAATTCCACAAATACCCTCTATACACGATTAAAGAAAGAAAACTCCATCGTTTCCTTATCAATTTTAGATCTGAAATTTTCAATCTCTCTTCCTCTTCCTCTCCCGCCATCACTGTTTTTCTCCACCTCGTTTCCATCGGGATTAATGGTGTTGGTGGTGTTGGTGGTGGAGGATATCAAATTTGTACTAGTTAATCTGTCGAATTGATTTTCCTTATTAGATTCATAAATCTCTGTTATATTTGTTGACGATAGCGGCGGTGGCGGAGAATGTCAAATAGTGGTTCCTTTACTTAACGATGATGGTGATGACAGTGAAGGAGGGTATCAATCTCTGTTTTATTAGTTGCCGATGATGGTATGGCAGCGGTGGTGGTGGTGATGGAAGAAAAATATTAATGATGATGTATCACTTTTGGTTGTGAAGATCCGGAAACTGGTGATCTCTGTAGTGTGATGGATCACCTTACTAACAAGAGTATAATTAGTATTTTCATTCCTTGGGTTACGGTGGAATGAACATTAGTGGTGGTGTGATGGTTTTTTGTGCGATTAATCCTCCTCTTGTGATAGTCTTTTCTCATTCAAATTTTAATCGAAGGTATGATTTTAAGACGAAGTTTTTCATTTTAGATAACATATTTTCTAATGGTTTGATGTCTTTGTGCATGCAATAACGTCTAGTGTGCTTGATTTTTGATTTTTGTTTTGCTTGTTCAGTTTCAGTTGGTGACAATCAATAATTGTTTATATATATTGGACTGATGTGATGCAATCATGTAAGCTAAAAATTTAGAACTTCATAAATACTAGTAAGGACCCCAATTTAATTTTAAACTTTTCATTTTGTAAATTTATAAACAACGACATGCTAGATTTACCTTTTGTTTTGAGTGTTTGTTAATATATTTTTAATCCTAATCACTTGTTTACAACTTTCTACATTGAATATTTTCGTCTTTTCATGAACTGCATTGTTTCATACATTTTTTTTTTCTTTCTGACATGGTGTTATTAGAATGACATATAAATGAATAGTGGTATGTTGAATTTGTGGTGCAAGGGTAGCACGGCTGACTTCGCGCCGGATGATGCGTGTTCGATTCACGCCAAGTTCACTTATTCGTGTATGTCAATTTTTTGGTGTTAACTTGGGTTGTTGACTCCGTTTACTGGGATCAACTTGGTTTGTTGACCCAAAATAACTAGAATATTTTTTAGTATTGTGTCAACATTGGTTGTTGACTCCATTCACTGGGATCAACTTCGGTTGTTGATACATATATTTTATTTTTTATTTTCTGATTTTTATTTTTTGGGATCAAGTTCGTTTGTTGACACCACATTTGTTGGGATCAATTTTGATTGTTGGCACCATAAATGATTTGAACATTTTTTGTATTTTAAATTTAGGTATCAACTTTAGTTGTTGATACCATATTTTTTGGATCAATTTGGTTGTTGATACCATATTTTTTGGATTAACTTTGGTTGCTGAACCATACATAATTTGAACATTTTTGAATTTTTGATTATGGGGATCAACTTCGGTTGTTGACAACATATTTTTGTTTTTTGGGATCAATTTCGGTTGTTGATACCAAATTTCGGCAGGGTTGCTGACGGCGGTGGTGACGGTGGTGATGGCGGCGGCGGTGGTGGAATGGTGGTGGACTGGTGGCGACGGTTAGTAGGTGGTGGATGGTTGTTGAATGTTGTTGTTGGTGGTGGTGGTGGTGGTGCATATGTGGTGAAATGGTTGTTGAATGTTAGTGGTGGTGGTGGATATGTGGTGGTGCTAGTGGTTGTGGAATGGTGGTAGTGGTGGCGGGTAAGTGGTAGTGAAAAAAATTTTTGTTGTATTTTAAAATTAAAAAAGAAAACATTCCATGAATAAGGGTATTAAGGTAATCTAATATTAAATGGATAAGGTTATTAAATGATAGGGGTATATTTATTGTTGTATAAGGGTATATTTGTAGGGTGCCAAAACTAGGGGTATATAATTAATGTACCCTTCCATTAAAACTCCACTTCCATTAGACATCAGTTCTCGCCTTCCCTTGCTTTCCTCGGCCTCCAGCCATTTACTAATAAAGTCCAAGACTCCATCGGCTTTACTAACCCCACCAGCCCATTATCATATGTGAAAAATACTAGAACTCCCTACTATATGGGTTCAATATATAGAAGCCCCACTAAATGGATCATACATTGTCAACTCCATACTTTCAGAAAATGATATTCCTAGGCCCAAAATATCAAATTTTCTTCAGATCTGGCCCATAATTAATTATTGTGAATTTTAATAATGACAACACTACCCTTTAGTATATATACAAGAGGAATATCAGAATACATTTTCATTTTTCTATTTTCTTTCTGTCCCATCTTTATCTCTCTCTCTCTGTTGTAGAAAAATAGTTTCTAGGGTTTCTGAGTTTCATTTTTCTTCGTCTTCATCAAAATATTCGATTGCAACAACGAGATCGATCGCATCTTCTTCTTCTATGCCTCTGTTATTTGGTTATGTCAAAGATCGATTGCATCGATCAAAAGATAGATCTTATGGAAGATGAAGATGATTTGTTTAATCTTTGCATCCGAAGATTCATCTACGGAATCAAATCGACGCTTGAGATAAGCTTCATTTTCATTATCTCTTAATTCAATTGAAGTTATATGTTATTGATTTTGAATTTTTTCTCTCGAAATCTTGAAGTTATGATTTCACCGAATTTTATCTATGAACTCGTGATCAAAGTTGGATCTCATTCTGAGTTTAATAGTTTTTTAGCTTTTTAAGATGAAAATATTGAAAGATATTACAATTTTTTTTCTAGGTTTCCTTACTGAATATCAATCGATCTGTTTATCTTAAAACTTGACTGAAAATCGGTGTTCAGATTCAAAATCAGCGAATCATCATCTCTATTACCCATGTATTTGTTATGAATTTTATAAACTTTGATTGAATTGCTTAATCTTGTGTACTTTACTTATGATTCTATGTAGTTTGATGTATCTCTGTCAATGAAATCGAATTTGTTACCCTAGTATTATTTATTGTAAATTAGTGGTGGTGATATGGTTGGTTGTAAATGAAATTTGCAGAAGAAGGGAGTGAAGATATGATGGTGACTAAGACAAAAATGCAGGCTAGCATTGGATTTGAATGGATATGTTACTGTGAGTTATAGATGGAGATGTGGTTATGCTATTTGTGGATTGGATGTAATGTTGCAGGTGAGGAGGAGAAAGCTATACATCATATGTTGTATGTGTCATTTTATCTTATTTATTGAGTAGCTCTATGTCATATCCCTGTTTCTAGCGCTCATGTAGATAATTCATATGCTCGAGTACACAAGCATATGGATGTGTATGCTGGATATTACACAAGACATATGGATGTGTAACTAGGAGATTACACAAGCCATATGCATGTTTAACTGCCGTTTACACAAGCCATTACATGTGTACCTGCTAAGCACCATGAAACCCAACTATTTCAGTTAGCGTGTTCATCTTGAGTATTATTTTTTTATCTTTGTGTTAGTGAAATTCTTTGTATGAAGGATCTCCTCTGGTTAATAAGCGCTGGTGGTGGTATAGGTGCGAGGTTTTGGAGCGGTGGTGGTGATGGAGTTTGAGATAAGGTGTGAATGTTGGAGGTATAGGTGGCAGATTAGGTGGTCGGCGGAATTCTTTGAGTGTCGAATTTACTTTGTTGAGTACGTAACTGCGTAGCCACTCCTGAGGTGAGGATATGCCGTTGTTACATACTTTTTCAGCTTCGGTTGTTTGCTTGATCTGAACTAGTAAGCTTTTATAATAGTTTATCTTATTCTTTCGGATGCAGGTATTTTAATTCGTTGCAGAGTGAGTGCTTTGCTAGTTGTTACTTCTCGACATGAACATGGTCATTTTGGCGCCAACCTAAGCGGCAAAACGGTGTTATTTGAGCTATGCATCTTAAAGCTCCTTTCCAGGTTCCTTTCTCGGGATGGAAGGTTCCTTCATATGAAGGGTACACTGAAAACAGTAAGTTTCCCTACTTGTGTTGCTGGTACCGAAAACACGATTTATTCTCTATCATTTATGTCATACGCCTTGCACAAAACAGATCTCTCCATTTACTGATATCCGTGTTAAACTGCTAATACATATTCTTCGTGATAGCAATACTTTGGATACTTATGTCCCATATGCTGTAGTAAGCCAAACTGATTAATCTCCTTTAATTGATCGGAAAAGTGTTATTTGTTTTCACTTTTTGAGTAGTTTGTGTATTACGGGTGCATGTGTAACTCACAATTACACATGCCATATGCATATGTAACTCCAAGTTACACATGCATATGGCATGTGTAACTCCTAATTACACATGCATTTTGTATGTATACCGACTGATTACACGTTTTTTTTTTGGAATGTTTAGACTATCGCATCTTAATATTTTTATGACAATAATTTCTGAATAGTTGTAGCCTTTTTTGGATCAATTGATGGTCGATTAGGTTGATTTTGTTACTAGGTTGCTGGCTTCGGTGAGGAGACTTATGATGAGGAGCCTGAGGGAGATGATATTGATGCAGAACATACAATGGTTTCAACAGATGAAATTCTTTCTTTAGCGGGCAGGTAACTAAAGTTTGTGTTATTGTTGTATGCGTAGCTTTCAAAACTAAATTATTGTATGATAGGTTGTTTAAACTCCTTGCGACAGTATTTCATGGGTTTCCTGCATAACTTTACATTACATGAAATGTCTAGCTACAAGACGTACAATATCATTGAGAAGTTAGGTTTCTGCTTTATATATAGTTTACAGCAAGATTCGAAAACGGTTCTGTAAAAGTTGGTGTGTTCGAAAACTCAAAAATATTGATGTTGTTGTGGCAGGCAAGTCGGGAAGTGCAAGTTTTATCAACTCATTTCTCAAAGTCTTTCTAGGAGCATTCTTATATGATGCAGGCAATTACCCTGGAGTACAAGGATTATCAAGAACATGTTCTCAAAATTGCTCACAGTTTGTGGAAGTAAGGCTTTTACATGGTTATATTCCTTTAAAATTAAAAAGTAATACGTACCATGCTCTCTCTTAACGTTTATTTTCTTATGTTATGACATGTTAACTCTTGAAGACCTTGAACGCATTGGGATATGACCTTGTTTCGGTGTGTGCGAGAACCATCTACGAGTCTTGCTCAATCGAAAAACAAGGATAGTAGGAATAACGTTCCACTTTAAATGGCATATTCCATATGCAGGTGTAACTCCTAGTTACACTAGTCATATGCATGTGTAACTGAAAGTTACACAAGCCAGATGCATGTGTATCTCCTATTTACACATGTTATATGCATGTGTAACTCTCAGTTACACAATTCAGATGCATGTGTAAGTGCTAGCTACACTAGTCAGATGCTTGTGAAACTGAAATATACATTGTTGTATGTACTGTTCATTTTAATCGTATAAATACTGATTGCTTGTTGTTATATTTCAGGTTTCAGATAACTTCATAAAAGCTAATTGCTTAAACTTGGTAATGGTATCGCTGGAACTGGAGTTGACGCTGAATACACAAGTCAGATGCATGTGTAACTCTCAGTTACACTAGATAGACACATATGTAACTCTCAATTACACTAAACAGATGCATCGTAACTTCTAGTTACACATGCTAAGAAATTATTGTAAATGAATATTAAAGTAATAATTGTATTTTTTGTGTTTTCTTTTTGATGTCTATTTTTGCATATATAAATACAAGTGTAACTTTGCATTACACATATCAAAAGGATGTGTAAACCACGGTTACACATGCCATATGCATGTGTAACTTACTGTTCACACCTTCGCCTTTGTACTTTAATAATTTCGGGCCTAGATTTAATAATTTTGGGCCTAGATTTAAATTTTATTTAATTGTGGGCTTGACAATATGCATAAGGGTATCAAGGTCTTTTAAAAACTCGGGGCCTAGATTTAAACTTTTTTTAATTAAGGGCCTCATATTATGGGTTATCCATGGGTTGGGCCTGAGCCTAATTTTCCCTTATCATATCTTAGTTAAGCAAGCCTATAAATCCATATTTTTTTTCTAAACCAAGCTAGTAAGCATGTTTAAGTTTAATTTTGATCATGTATTTCGTGAAATTACGGATTTACAAAAAGAAAATTATTGTCGTCTCGCAAAATTAAAGATTATGTTAGATCAATTGGATTCATCACAACTCGATACCCTTCATGAGGTTACTCCTCTAATGATAGAGGCTCGAGACACCAATGCCTTCTTCACCAACAATAGAATTACCATCGACACATTCTTTGCGGGTTTGAAAGTTAGTCAAGTTGTTCTGTTGTTGAAGATCAAAAATCGGCCTCAAAGATGTTTGTTGATGAAACGTACTCAAGGAAAATTACTATATAAAAATATACCGTACAATATGGCCAACAATTTTAGTGTTAAACGATCTATTGTATGGTGCTACACTTTACCATCATTAACGTACTCAAAGTATATTATTTGTTGGACGGGTCGTTTACAATATTTGGTGAACTCGAAGACGACTTCTTTTCAAGATGGCGGGCCTGATGTAGCACATGTTCTTCGGTACTTTGCTAATTCGAGAAGAATTCTTTTCAAGATGGCGGGCCTGATGTAGGACATCCGTTATATTCAGGATTAATATTTTTCTTATTATTTCTAGAGTTTAATTAATTTAGAGTAGTATTTCTTATTTTTAGAATTACTTATTTTTAGAAGTTATTTAATTCTAGAATGTTATTTATTTTAGGGATTTCTTATTTTCCAAGTTTGAGTCTTAGAGTTATTTAAATAGGAGATAAGTCTCATGTAACACGAACACTATTATAAACCAATATTGAGATTTCTCAACAATTCTTCTACTTTACTATCATAATTCTTTATTCACTGTTCCATTCTGCATAAAAATCTAGCCCGAGACTGCCCTAAAATTCAACCTTCGCTGCAAATATTTTCCCGCCAAATCAAAATTTCAAAAGCTAAGGGATGGAGTGCCCGTATCTGTTCGTGGACTGCCTTTAGCACTGGGTGTAAATAGCAATGAGGTGCCCCTTAGTAATTTGGGTACCCCTTATCCATTGTTGGGTCCCTTTAGTGATTTTTCTGGGGTATTTTTAACACTTTTCCTGGGTGCGTTTAACACTTCGTCCGAGTGCCAACAACATTTCTTCGGGGTGTATTTAGTGATTTCAGATGGAGGTCCAAATACCACTTTTCGAGCCAATTTTTCCGTAAAAGCTTCTTTCTACAAAAACACCTACAAAAACATTAAATAATTAAATAAATACAAAATCGAGTACTAACAGTACACATAATTGAGAACAAAATAGACACATAAATGCGTCTATCAACCTCGGTTACAGAACGCCCGTGGTATATTTCTAGTCGATTGCACATATCAAGCATAAGTTTATCTAAATTCGGCAATACACCATTAGGCACGTCTACGAGAGAAGGAAATTACGCAATGAGACAGTACCCGGCAAATCGAGCGGCGAGATGATTGCTCTATAGGGAAGCTCACAATAACGGTGTGGGACAATGTAATACCCCCTACTTATAAATTTTATTGTAATAGCATACTCTATGAGCATAACATACCCACGTGTAATCTCTGTTTAATCTAATAAAATGCATGCTTTAAAAAAATAAAAAAAAGTTACGGAAAAGGAAAAAAGAAAGAAAAACTAACGAGCTCGCGTAGGCAGGGACGGGCCTAGCAAGGGGCTAACCCGGGCTAAAGCCCGTCCCTAAATTTGTCCCATAAAAAATTTACACTATAGAAAATTTTTTAAAAATTATTTTTAGCCCCTGTAGTAGTGCATATTTTAATCTTCAGCCCACCCTAAAATTATTTTTATCCCCTATAGTTCTACATATTTAATTTTCAGCCCACTTAAGATATAATTAAGAGCTAAATCTTATTAAAAACAAAAAGAAATTCTACTTTTCAACACAATTATCTCCCATTTTACTTCTACAAACTATAAAAAAAATTCTGTTATCGTATTTTGCTATTAGATTTTTTCCTTTTATTTTTAATTGTGCATCCATTTAGTGTTCTGTAGGTGGATTTCATTAGCCATTAGCTATGTGTTTCGTTCCAAAAAAAAAAAATTGGCGCGGCCTTCGGCCGCTTTAAAAATCATTTGGCATTTTAGCCCTTCCGTCCCTGCGCGTAGGAGCAACTCAACCATCAACTCAGAGAAACTACCTGAAGTCCTCCAAAAAGAGAGGAACGATGGCTGATGGTTCTGAAAAACTAGCGAAGGCACGAGAGGAGCTTCTGATTCTGAGGTAAATCTCTGTCGTTTTTTAGAATTAGTCTTATCTAATTTCGTTATTTTTATTTTTATTTAGTATTTAGGGTTTATTTGTTACCTTGGTACAATTTATAATTCGATTACAGGGTTCATAAGATTTTGGGGTATCTATAGGGTTAAATGTTTTTTCGGGGTTCTTGTTTAATTTATTGATTTACTTTATGATTTCAGGAGTCGATTGACAGGTCTCTTGGATAAGCCTGAACCATTTCTGTCTGTAAAAGTCGCTATTAAGGATTATCTGCTTCTTCTGCTTAGCCATAAAACCAGCATTCATGAATCCAGGAGCGACTTACAAGTTGATTTGGGCGTACTTAGGGTATATATATATCTCTTCCTTTTCAGTTTGGAGACTACTTTGATACGATACTGACTGATTATCTTGTCTGCATCTCACTTTTAGGCTCTTGGACCTAAACTGGAAGACGAACAGACTGAGGCTGAAAAGGAATTCTTCAATGCACAAATGTCAGTTGCTTGTGCGCAGAGAATAAAATTCATGGTATAATTAGTCTTAACTCAGACCCTATTCTTTACTTCTTCTTTTTTTCTTCTCCCTTTTATGTTGGTTTGCTTACTCTTCTTGAATTGCCGAGCTTACAACAGATGCTCGATGAGCTTAAGGTTTTTTTAGAAAAACAGATTCCAAATGGCTTTCGTCAATGGATTGTACAGCAGCTGGATGTTGAGGATTGGGAGGTAGATGGTGAGAATTCGGAGGTAAATGGTGAGAATCGGGTGGATAAGCTTCAGCTTTGTGATGCTAGGATAGAAAAACTGAAGAGACGAGCAGAAGCCGAGAAGGGTCAGTTAAGGGAACATAAAATGGACTATGAAGAATTTGACGCTGACAACCCAGAACTCGTTATGGATTGCTTCAAGGTAGTAACTAATATATATATGACTTATCACATATGAAGTACATCCGATTCGCAATTTTTTGGGATGATTTGTGATCTCCCTTCACCTTTTGCTCATCACAGGCGCATCAAAAGGCTTTAGATCATGTCATTGAAAAAGCGAACGAGAATATATGTGCTTGCACTCAAATCCCGGGAGTGTGTGAATCTTTTAAGAAGCTTGAGCTCTCTCTGGAGGCTAGATGTTCACGGATTCCTGATGACGGCATCAAGGTAAAGACTCCACTCAGCATGTTTTTAGCATATGCAAACTTGAAACTGGGTGCTTACTAACTGAATTTATGTTTCTTATCCATTGTAGGAAGCTGAGGAAAGGCAAGAGGCTCACCAGTCAAAGCACACAGACGATGGTGCCAAGGTCAATACTATTCTCCTTAACATATATCAACTTTATATGAGAGCTTATTCACTGAATCTATGTGTGATCTATTTTGCATACGGAAGGCCAGGATGGCTGAGGGTTCTGAAACCAAATTAGCAAAGGCACGACAGGAGCTTCAGATTCTTAGGTAAATCTCTTGTTGTTCTTCAGAATTAGTCTTATCTAATTTCTTTTATCTTTTGTTTTTTGTTTTATTTTTAGTATTTAGGGTTCACTTATTACCATGCTACAACTTATAATTCGATTACAGGGTTCATAAGATTTTGGGGGTATCTACAGGGTTAAATGTTATTTCGGGGTTTCTTGTATAATTTGTTGATTTACTTTGTGATTTCAGGTGTCGATTGATAGATCTCTTGGATAAGCCTCAACCATTTCTGTGTGTAAAAGCTGCTATTAAGGATTATGTGCTTCTTCTGCTTAGACATAAAACCAGCATTCATGAATCCAGGAGCGACTTACAAGTTGATTTGGGCATACTTAGGGTATATATATCTCTCTTCCTTTTCAGTTTGGAGACTACTTTGATATGATACTGACTGATTATCTTGTCTGCATCTCACTTTCAGGATCTTCGACCTAAACTGGAAGATGAACATACTGAGGCTGAACAGGAATTCTTCAATGCACAAATGTCAATCTCTTGTGCGCATAGAATAAAATCCATGGTATAATTAGTCCGAACTCAAGACTCTATTCTTTACTTCTTTTTTCTTCTCTCTTTTATGTTGGTTTGCTTACTCTTCTTGAATTGCTGAGCCTACAACAGATGCTCATTGAGCTTGAGGGTTTTTTAGAAAACCAGATTCCAGAGGGCTTTCGTAAATGGATTGTACAGCAGCTAGATGGTGAGTATTCGGAGGTAGATGGTGAGGATTCGGAGGTGGATGGTGAGAATCGGGTGGATAGGCTTCAGCTTTGGGATGCTAGGATAGAAAAACTGAAGAGACGAGCAGAAGCCGAGGGGGGTCAGTTGAGGGAACATAAAATAGACTATGAAGAATTTGGCACTGACAACCCAGAACTCGTTATGGGTCGGTTCGAGGTAGTAACTAACATATGCTCCTAAATATAACTTATCACATATGAAGTATATCCGGTTCGCAATTTTTGGGATGATTTGTGATCTCCTTCACCTTTCGCTCATCACAGGCGCATCAAAAGGCTGTAGATCATGCCCTTGAAAAGCGAACGAGAATATATGTGCTTGCACTCAAATCCCAGTAGTGTGTGAATCTTTTAAGAAGCTTGAGCTCTCTCTGGAGGCTAGATGTTCACGAATTCCTGATGACGGCATCAAGGTAAAGACTCCACTCAGCATGTTTTTAGCATATGCAAACTTGAAACTGGGTGCTTACTAACTGAATTTATGTTTCTTATCCATTGTAGGAAGCTGAGGAAAGGCAAGAGGCTCACCAGTCAAAGCACACAGACGATGGTGCCAAGGTCAATACTATTCTCCTTAACATATATCAACTTTATATGAGAGCTTATTCACTGAATCTATGTGAGAGCTTATTCACTGAAGCTCAGCATGTTTTTAGCATATGCAAACTTGAAACTGGGTGCTTACTAACTGAATTTATGTTTCTTATCCATTGTAGGAAGCTGAGGAAAGGCAAGAGGCTCACCAGTCAAAGCACACAGACGATGGTGCCAAGGTCAATACTATTCTCCTTAACATATATCAACTTTATATGAGAGCTTATTCACTGAATCTATGTGTGATCTATTTTGCATACGGAAGGCCAGGATGGCTGAGGGTTCTGAAACCAAATTAGCAAAGGCACGACAGGAGCTTCAGATTCTTAGGTAAATCTCTTGTTGTTCTTCAGAATTAGTCTTATCTAATTTCTTTTATCTTTTGTTTTTTGTTTTATTTTTAGTATTTAGGTTCACTTATTACCTTGCTACAACTTATAATTCGATTACAGGGTTCATAAGATTTTGGGGGTATCTACAGGGTTAAATGTTATTTCGGGGTTTCTTGTATAATTTGTTGATTTACTTTGTGATTTCAGGTGTCGATTGATAGATCTCTTGGATAAGCCTCAACCATTTCTGTGTGTAAAAGCTGCTATTAAGGATTATGTGCTTCTTCTGCTTAGCCATAAAACCAGCATTCATGAATCCAGGAGCGACTTACAAGTTGATTTGGGCATACTTAGGGTATATATATCTCTCTTCCTTTTCAGTTTGGAGACTACTTTGATATGATACTGACTGATTATCTTGTCTGCATCTCACTTTCAGGATCTTCGACCTAAACTGGAAGATGAACATACTGAGGCTGAACAGGAATTCTTCAATGCACAAATGTCAATCTCTTGTGCGCATAGAATAAAATCCATGGTATAATTAGTCCGAACTCAAGACTCTATTCTTTACTTCTTTTTTCTTCTCTCTTTTATGTTGGTTTGCTTACTCTTCTTGAATTGCTGAGCCTACAACAGATGCTCATTGAGCTTGAGGGTTTTTTAGAAAACCAGATTCCAGAGGGCTTTCGTAAATGGATTGTACAGCAGCTAGATGGTGAGTATTCGGAGGTAGATGGTGAGGATTCGGAGGTGGATGGTGAGAATCGGGTGGATAGGCTTCAGCTTTGGGATGCTAGGATAGAAAAACTGAAGAGACGAGCAGAAGCCGAGGGGGGTCAGTTGAGGGAACATAAAATAGACTATGAAGAATTTGGCACTGACAACCCAGAACTCGTTATGGGTCGGTTCGAGGTAGTAACTAACATATGCTCCTAAATATAACTTATCACATATGAAGTATATCCGGTTCGCAATTTTTTGGGATGATTTGTGATCTCCCTTCACCTTTCGCTCATCACAGGCGCATCAAAAGGCTGTAGATCATGCCCTTGAAAAAGCGAACGAGAATATATGTGCTTGCACTCAAATCCCGGTAGTGTGTGAATCTTTTAAGAAGCTTGAGCTCTCTCTGGAGGCTAGATGTTCACGAATTCCTGATGACGGCATCAAGGTAAAGACTCCACTCAGCATGTTTTTAGCATATGCAAACTTGAAACTGGGTGCTTACTAACTGAATTTATGTTTCTTATCCATTGTAGGAAGCTGAGGAAAGGCAAGAGGCTCACCAGTCAAAGCACACAGACGATGGTGCCAAGGTCAATACTATTCTCCTTAACATATATCAACTTTATATGAGAGCTTATTCACTGAATCTATGTGAGAGCTTATTCACTGAAGCTCAGCATGTTTTTAGCATATGCAAACTTGAAACTGGGTGCTTACTAACTGAATTTATGTTTCTTATCCATTGTAGGAAGCTGAGGAAAGGCAAGAGGCTCACCAGTCAAAGCACACAGACGATGGTGCCAAGGTCAATACTATTCTCCTTAACATATATCAACTTTATATGAGAGCTTATTCACTGAATCTATGTGTGATCTATTTTGCATACGGAAGGCCAGGATGGCTGAGGGTTCTGAAACCAAATTAGCAAAGGCACGACAGGAGCTTCAGATTCTTAGGTAAATCTCTTGTTGTTCTTCAGAATTAGTCTTATCTAATTTCTTTTATCTTTTGTTTTTTGTTTTATTTTTAGTATTTAGGGTTCACTTATTACCTTGCTACAACTTATAATTCGATTACAGGGTTCATAAGATTTTGGGGGTATCTACAGGGTTAAATGTTATTTCGGGGTTTCTTGTATAATTTGTTGATTTACTTTGTGATTTCAGGTGTCGATTGATAGATCTCTTGGATAAGCCTCAACCATTTCTGTGTGTAAAAGCTGCTATTAAGGATTATGTGCTTCTTCTGCTTAGCCATAAAACCAGCATTCATGAATCCAGGAGCGACTTACAAGTTGATTTGGGCATACTTAGGGTATATATATCTCTCTTCCTTTTCAGTTTGGAGACTACTTTGATATGATACTGACTGATTATCTTGTCTGCATCTCACTTTCAGGATCTTCGACCTAAACTGGAAGATGAACATACTGAGGCTGAACAGGAATTCTTCAATGCACAAATGTCAATCTCTTGTGCGCATAGAATAAAATCCATGGTATAATTAGTCCGAACTCAGACTCTATCCTTTACTTCTCCTTTTTTTCTTCTCTCTTTTATGTTGGTTTGCTTACTCTTCTTGAATTGCTGAGCGTACAACAGATGCTCCTTGAGCTTAAGGGGTTTTTAGATAAACAGATTCCAGATGGCTTTCGTAAATGGATTGTACAGCAGCTAGATGGTGAGAATTGGGAGGTAGATGGTGAGAATTCGGAGGTAGATGGTGAGTACTATTCAGTGGTAGATGGTGAGAATCGGGTGGATAAGCTTCAGCTTTGGGATGCTAGGATAGAAAAACTGAAGAGACGAGCAGAAGACGAGAAGGGTCAGTTAAGGGAACATAAAATGGACTATGAAGAATTTGACGCTGACAACCCAGAACTCGTTATGGGTCGGTTCGAGGTAGTAACTAACATATGCTCCTATATATAACTTATCACATTAAGTATATCCGGTTCACAATTTTTTGGGATGATTTGTGATCTCCCTTCACCTTTTGCTCATCACAGGCGCATCAAAAGGCTGTAGATCATGCCCATGAAAAAGCGAACGAGAATATATGTGCTTGCACTCAAATCCCGGTAGTGTGTGAATCTTTTAAGAAGCTTGAGCTCTCTCTGGAGGCTAGATGTTCACGAATTCCTGATGACGGCATCAAGGTAAAGACTCCACTCAGCATGTTTTTAGCATATACTAACTTGGAACTGGGTGCTTACTAACTGAATTTATGTTTCTTATCCATCAAAGGAAGCTGAGGAAAGGCAAGAGGCTCACCAGTCAAAGCACACAGACGATGGTGCCAAGGTCAATACTATTCTTCTTACCTTAACATATATCAACTTTATATGAGAGCTTATTCACTGAATCTATGTGTGATCTATTTTACATACGGAAGGCCAGGATGGCTGAGGGTTCTGAAACCAAATTAGCAAAGGCACGACAGGAGCTTCAGATTCTTAGGTAATCTCTTGTTGTTTAGAATTAGTCTTATCTAATTTCTTCTTTTTTAATTTTTTAATTTATTTTAGTTTTTATGGTTTATTTATTACATTGCTACAACTTATTATTCGATTACAGGGTTCATAGTTTTTTGGAGGTATTTGTAGGGTTAAATATTATTTCGGTTTTCTTGTTTAATTTATTGATTTATTTCATGATTCCAGGAAACGATTGACAGATCTCTGGTTAAAGCCGGAACCTTTTCTGTCTGGTTAACAAATATGTGCTTCTTCTGTTTAGACATATTTCTAGCATTCATGAATTCGTGATGGACCTACAAGATGATTTGGCCATACGTGGAGATCCTGAGATCCAGCAGCAGCAGAATGTATCTGGAAGATGAAATTTCTGAAGACGTTGATGATCTGAAAGATGAAATTATTGAAATTTAGTAGAAATAAACGAGGCTGGGGACCACAGAATTACGTACCCTACCTCCTCTTGATGCTGTCAACATTCCGCCTCACCTGCAGAGCCTAGAAAAGAGCGAAAGTATGCGTTAGTGAAATCGTGGCTTTTGGGAAGTATGCTGCATTCAGCTGGCAAATATGTTGGAGGACGACTTAAATGGCGTGATTTCAGAAAATGGTACGATGCTGGTGGTATGGTCGAGGGAGAGAGTTCTGAATCAAAAAAATGAAAGTGACACTTCGCCAACTGCTCAGGAACATATTCTAATGCCCGTGGATGTTGCTTCTGCAGTTGCTGAAAACCTGGCAGACATTAACTAGCCTATCAGGGAATCATCAATGAACTTGGTGCATCGCTGTAGTAGCTCAAGCTGGCTTTGGAAGCTGTAAAATGGGCCAGGCAAAAGCTGAATCTTCACCTAGAAGGGAACTATGTTAATGTAGCGAATGCAATCAACGGTAGCTTAGGGGGCTGTTAAACAGACAACAAGCAGGTTCATCTATGACTGTCTAGAATTGCTTAATCCTTTTAATAAGTGGATTTGTAAGCATGTATCGAGAGATTGTTGAGGTGGCTGATAATGATAAACTCAATTTTCTGAGGTCATGATTTTATACCTCCTTGTTATAAACTCTCGTTAAAAGAGAAACTGGGTGTGTATTTTTATTTAGGACCTAGCTACAGCCGGGACAACAGGGGCTGGTCCAGATTTGGCCCATGATAGTTGTCTCGGTAAAAATTCAATTTTGTTTACATGCATAATCATGATAAAATGAATTTCTTTAATAAATCTCTCATAGATCGGCCAGAAAATGAGAAATGCAGCTGGTATATACTGTATATATATTGTGTAGTGTGTAAAGAGAACTAAGCTAGCTGGGCCTAGTCCCTTGACAATTCTTTCCCGACTGAGCCAATTCAGTCAAACAGCCTAGATTTGACTTGAATGGTTTAGCTTTAAGCAACTCCATGACTAGACTAGTTATAAAATTGAATGTCATTCTGCCTATCGAGGGTAAAATTTATCTCATCTATCTGCATTTGGTGTTTGAAACTTTAAATTAGCTAAACAGTGGACCAAGGTCTCAGAAGGTTACAATGAAATCCCGTAAATGGTACCATGAAAGAATGGTCACTGTTTTGTGTTTACCTATAAAAGGGACTGTATACAAATTGTGATCTACATCAGAACAGCTAGGTGTGGTATTTGGAATGAAACAAGTAGAAGGAAAAGGAGTCTGGCCAAGAAGCTACGAATTGTACAGGAATACTAAAATCTAAAAGTTGATGAAAGCTGAACACACTTATCAATTGGTCAGGAAAGCTATAACTCTATAAAAAAATTAACATACTGTTCTTTGTTACACTGTTGATACCCTAAAGCTCATTGATCTGAACACAGATAATCCCGACAAATGTCAAGTAAGATTTGATTCAGAGGTAATCTTCTTCTATCTGCTCCTCAACTCACAATTTGTAGAGAATTCAAAAATCCTTTTCTCATTTCTGCTAGAAAAAGATAAAAATGGAAACAAAATCATCTACTGAAGAGGAGGTTTCATCCCCAAAACCTACTGATGAGACCCTTCTTTTCCTTCTTCATCCTGCTCTCAAGGGATGGGAACTCGATGGAGTTAAACGCGATATCCAGGACAATTGGATTGCGTGGAACTGCCTGGAAAGCTGGAGGGAAGGGCTCGATATGTGGAACTCCTTTGGTGTTAGGATCAGCAACTGATGATTCGTAAACATCAAGTTTCTCTAGAAGGAATACCTCGGCCTACAAGTTTGACAGTAAAAAGTGAGACATGTCAAACAAGATTTACACTCAATCTTGGTAAGATCTGAACTAACCACGTAATTGCGGATTTTACCTTGTTGCCACCTTCAGTCAGCGATATGTTAGAGACTCCTTTTGTGAGTTTCTCTGGAGCCTTCTCCTCCTCCATAATTCCAGCAGCGTGCTCTATGCAAATGTTCGATCTACTGTTGTTGTGCAATACTTCCAGGTCTTGGATCATGTCCTGTTAGATGAGACTAGAAAGTTAGCAACAAACTGAAAGAAGCACTCTCGAAACTCATAACATAAATGTAAACCACAAACTTGAACAGAATTTCAGCTAGAGTATATAGTGCAAACCTTATCAAAGCTGCTCATAGCTTTAAGTTTCTGGAGGGTGCTTTCAGCAAGGGATCGAGCACGGCTGTACAAAACATATGCTTCTGCCCTCTTTCCAGCCAAGCTATAAGACTTTGCCAAGTAGAAGCACCTGCAAACATACATAAAAAATCAAATAAAGTTGAAACCTCAAAATGAACTCAGTGTCACTCGACGTTAGAAAATTCATATAACGGTTGAATTGTACAAATAAAATCCACAAAAAACATGGCTACTGAAGCATTGCAATAAGATAATGAGTATAAAGAACGAAAAGAAAACAAACCTCTGTGCCCGAAACACCTGATTTTTTAGTGCGAATTCTTCAGCAAATGCCACTTCTTCTGGAGTGCTATCTCTCCTAGAGGTTACTAAGTCAGACAGATCACTAGTATTCTGCCAATAAAAAAACAACGAAAGAGGACAACATCAAAAACAATCACCATGTTATACCATATATACGGTTATTAACAACAAACCACAGTGACAACCAAATTTTATCACTATTAAAACACATAGGATCCAATGCAAACATTGTAACAAAGACATGCTTCATCAAGGATTAGTAGACCCCATTTACCTGTATTAAAAGATCGAATAAGCGAACAAGTCCCTCAGGCTTTGTGGCTTTTTCAACCTTGTCATCACGATTTCTTGCAAATTTGCTTTTTGCAATGCTAACCAGCAATTGATTTCGCTCAATCGTTCGTTGTCCTAAGACAGCAGAAACAGCTTTGTCTAAACCACTTAAATCGTCTTTTACATTTTCTGTATCACCAGCATTAACCTAAAAACGGTGAACTGTTAAAACAAGGATGTACGAGTTGCATGCTACAGATCCGGAAAATATAAAGGTTATACCAAGTCCTTGCGAATGCAGCTCCTAGCTTCATGATATGCAGCAAAAATTTTGTCGTACATGACTACTTTTTTCTCAGCGGGCACTGTTGCAGAACCATGCAAATCTTTCTCCAGCTCCTGGGCTGATCAAATTTCTCTTGTTAGGAAACATCACTGAGCAGACAATACCTGCTGCATATAATCCAGCCATCACTCACCTTTCAAAATCGAGACCCGAGTCTTGGCATTTGCAACTGGAAATCGATGACCAAGCCAATTAAACTCTGTCATGGATGCTGCCTGTTGGGACCTAGCCTCATCCATAACGGCCTGCAGACCAAGAAACGAGGAAAAAAAATATGTTTATTCGCATTGGAATACAAATCTTGTAGGAACACCCAGTAACATGAGTAGTTTAGTGTTGGTAAAACTAATCTTACCTCGAGCTTAGCTTTGAAGAGGTCCAATGCAGGTCCTTCCATCTGTCCCATATCTGCGAGTTCTGAAGTCTTTATGTTTGATTTACCAGCTTTGATTGAGCAGTAATTGATGTTGGGATCCAGCTCTAGAACACGCTCACGGCATAAGACTTGGTTTTCTATGTCACCGTACTTGCCAAGTTGCTCATAAACAGCCCTGTCAATCTCATATTAGTCAGCAACAACATTTTGTAGCAATCCTAAAGGGGAAAACAAGTTGAGATTAGACCGAATCTAGTCTTAGAAAGGAATATGTGTGTGTGTGTGTGTGTGTGTGTGTGTGTGTGTGTCAGAGAGAAGGAGGAAGGGAGAGTCTGATGCACCTAGCATTCTTGAAACTCATCAATGCTGTTTCCCAATTCTGTTCAAGTTCAAAGAGAAGTGTACCCTTCATAAAAGAAGCATAGGCCTGCAATTTCCAACCAGAAGAGGTGAAATTAACACAGGTGCAATAAAATAAAGACACAAAAAAACAGGTAAACTAAAGGTAGAAGAGAGGAGTTAAAGAATGCACCTCGGCTTCTAGTGATGTCCTGGAATCTCCTTTGACGGCACACAACTGCGCAAAAAGTGAAGCCCACTTGACTGCCTTTCTCAATCGACCAATCAAATAGATACGTTGGCATGGAACAGGCCCACTGGGCAACTGCCTTTTCTCCATGGCATGACTCCAAGCCCTTTCTGCTGTATACAAAAGTACATGGAGGTACCTAATTCAATTCCAAACCACAAAACCATAAGAAATCACAAGTCCACCAGTCACATAAACTCACATCACTTGACCAAACCACAAAACTGTGTAACATGTGAAACAAGCCATGTCTAACACATCAAAACTACAATTTCACAATATTTTAACCGAGATTTTATTGTCAAGTATGACGCAAGCTATACACAGCCTTGATAGCAAGGGCAACCCGTTTAACCAGTAGAGTTGAGTGGTTGATCCCAAAATTTAAGAAGTGTAAACATAAATAACAAAGGCAACCAGCTCCGGCATTCACCAATACACTGTCTACTGTTAAGTAGTGAACTCAACTACTTCTTAACCACAAAAATGCAAAGTAATTCAGATATAGATTAATGTGCATACCTAACTTCAGTAACAGTAGACTCAGTTATAGCCCTCTTGTTGTATTTCCCTTGCCCATGAGTAAACTTCAACGACTTATACAATCTCCTCAATCTCGCTGTACAGTATCTCCTACATTCAATAAAACACCAACCAGCTGTCAACTGAAACTTAATTGTTGTTAATCAAAATCAAAATTACAAACTTCAACAGACTATAAAACAGCTAAATTGTAACCAATCCACACTCAGATTCCAAGATTGAACATACCGATAACGAGCGTAATCTCCATGGCGTAATCCATGTTGCATCTGAGCAGATTTTAATAGTTGCAATACTGTAATTGATTCAAAATTTTCAATCAATCACAGATTTTAATGTTAAATTGATGAAATAGAGAGAAGAAACGAACCATTAATTGAGAATTTAGGGTTGATCTGATCTGTTTTTTTGTCATCGATTTCCATTGAGATTGTTTCATTTTCCTTGGCCATTGTTAGAGAGAGATCGTTTGAGACTTGGAATCGTCCTGGTTTTTCCCCTTCTTCTCCTTGATTTTAGGTTAGTCTCGGCTGTTATCAATAATATTATAAACATTATTCACAAAGTATTATTGGGCACGTGCGTTTCGTTTTACTCCGTTTTTAACAAGGACAAGCAAGCACAGAGAATCAGACTTGAAATCTGAAATTAAAAAAAAAAGTAATCCCTAGCCGAAATTAAGTTCGTCTAACTGGTTCAGTTCTTTAGGAAAAGATTAAAAATTCTTAATATTGATCCCAGGGGGAGTAAATGGTTCAACAGCATCAAGGAAAATCCTAAAACTTCACCTGTAATATCGGATTTCGGGTAACTTCTGTTTCACAATAACAGTAGTTTGGTGTTAAGAAATTTTTTGGAGTTGTACATGCTTTTAGGATTGCTCAAGCTCGTCACATGCGGAGAATATGGTGTTGGAGTTCAGAGACATCTACATTCTAATCTTGCGGAAACTCACTAGCCAACAAGAAATCCTAGATTTTTCCAGATTGCTGCATAAACCGCTTTCCTTTTATGTGTACCTCATATAAGAGTTGGGGATCATCTGAAATATGCCGCTTTTAAGAGAAGGATACTCTTTGTTGTCAGTGATTCATCGTGAATATCAATTTATCAGTTTCTGCATGGATTCTCTATAAACTACCCAACAATAGTAGAAATCCCCACGTATGTATTCCTTCTTGTAGTCTGTAGATATCTATTTTAACTACTGAATTCTACACATAACAGACAATTTAGGAAATCAAGTGTCAAGAGTACTTGCCAGTATTTAAGTGCTTCCCGTCTCTACATAAAACCCTATTTGTAGCCTTTTCAACAAGCACTCAGTTATTCCTGTCCTGTATCCTTCCCAATCTGCAATGAAAAGAAAGAAAAATGATATAACACACTTATCCATGCTCACCGTTATCAATTGAAATAAATAAATGTAACCAATAAGAAAATGAAGACCTTAAAACACTGACGGATTTACAAATGAACTTTAATACTGATTCAGTCATTCATTATCAATTGAGTTTAACCACCAAACAATTAAATGTAGAGATTCTATAGGAAATCGACAAATAACTTCAATACTGATTCATTCATTAAGTTCAAACCTCAACACTCAATAACAAATTAAAAATCGAGTAAGTAATTAGCAAACACGAAATGGTTTTACTTTCTATTGTTTTGCAAACCTCAACATCTTTAGCTATTTCCTGATTCAAGATTTTTCAACGTTTTCCTAAAAGTTTGTCCATAAGGCAACATAATGCTCATTGCTTCTCAAACTGACAAAGAATTTCTGTTAACCAGGCATCTCGCTCCAATCAAAAGAGTTCATATCCGTGTTGTACCCATGCCCCGTTCGTGTCTTACTTGCATTCTCATCTTCTTTCTTCGTCATAGAAAACTAGTATAAATGTACATGTATAGCATGGAAAAAAAAAATCTCAAGGTTAAAACATAGATGTCAAGGAGATGAAATAGATTTTTGTAACTAATAGAAGAGGTATTGTTGCTAGGAGGTACAAGTTGAGTACAGTGCCTCACTGAGTACTCTACACCATTGCTGATCAGTCATTGTATCTAGTTTGCCACTGATTTCATATACCTGCTACACAAGTTTTCTGTAGGATAATAAATCCACTTCAAATTGCCTACAGAATTTGAGCTAATACTTGAGGCAATATCATTTACAAACATTTCATCAAATAATTTGTGTGCAATCACATCTGCTGATGAATGCAAAAAAGATATGAATTATTTGACAACCCAATTACCCAAAACCCTATTCAAATTTGAAGGAGAAACTATGATTTTTTCAAGTTGAGTTAGAATCTAAAAACAACCCAGATAGGAAAAATCAACAATAAGAGAAGAAAATATGAAGAAAATTGCAAAACCTTAGAAAAGGATGTATAATTGAAGACATGTGAAGAAACAACAGAAAATCAATAGGGGGAGAAAGAGGATAATACCTGGTATACAAAATCCCTGTCTGGATCTTCAAACCGATGGCTTTTTCGTCGTCTCCAATGAGCTCTAGGGTTTTGAGTTTTATTGAAACACGAGGGAATTAAATCTGGTTAGTATTAGTATTATTGTTGACGTTGGGTTTGTTCTTCATTTTAGAAACAATTTTGGCATTTCGGCCTTGACAAATGACATATATGCACACACCACAATTCCGGCATTTCTACGGGGGCTAAGTTGGTGCAGTCGAACCAAATCCGTTGGTCTAATCTAGTCCCTGGTCCCTACTCGGCTACTCCTTTTTCCTCTAGGTGAGCACATCCCAATCATCGCATACCAAACCACAAAATGTGAGAAAGAGACTTTTCTTCGAATATGGATGTACGATAGTCCACCTATGTGTTTGGATACATTTTGAGAAATTATTTTTTGACTTACAAAAATCAATTTATGGACATAATTTCAAAACGTTTGCGAAAGTAAAAATATTTTTTGTGAACTAAGATACTAGCATTTGGATGCGCACTGATAATTTAATTTTTTATTTCAGAAAGTCGAAAAGTCAGAAATCATTTTGGTAATAATTTTTCGGAACGACTACCGTAACTCCATAAGCAGAAAAGTCATTTTTTTATGAATCAAAATAGCTTTACTTGAGTCTTCTACTTCAGAAAGCGTAAATCGAAGTTCATTTGTATAAATATGTTTTTAATCTTTTATTACCGGATAGATATCGTTACTACTACCCAATGCAAATATTTGACCTTTAGGCATAAATTGTAACTTCCATATTTCCTTTTATGGAGTGAGGGACCCGCATTTACTACCTGATTGTTTGTTGCACTACGTCGTCGACTATTTGAGAAAAATAGTTCACATGTATCCTCAATTTGATAGTAGCCGAAGGAGTTCGTCCTTCGTGCTATCAGCAAGTTCAAAATCAACAACCGAAATACATTGTGCAACGGTTGGTTGAAAAACTTCGTGCAGATAAATTTTGCATTCTAACTTTTGGTTTGTTAGTAGGCCTGTACACGGTTCGGTTCGGTGCGGTTAGTTGTAAAACCGTTCAACCAACCGTTTATAGTGCGGTTAGCACATTTAAAACCGTAACCGAACTCAATACTATTCGGTTGTTCGGTTATTTTTCGGTTCGGTTCGGCTTTTAACCATAAATTAATCTGTCAGAAATTCTGACAGATTTCGTACCTGCACCTGTACAGTGTACTTCCATTCCATACTTAAGAAATAACAGCTTACCATACTTAATAGATTAAACAGATCCATTCCATAAAAGTCTAAACTCTAAAGATCAAACACACAGTCACACACATAATTAAGTCCAAAAGCAAGGAGTCTAAACTCTAAAGATCAAACACACACACAATAGTCTTAAAGTTCAACATAAGAAAGTAGCACAGAGAGTCGAAGACAAGTAAAAGACTCCAGCGTCCAGTACATCCATCCATTTCTCAAGCCAACAATCCCCTTAATCCTCATCCTTGCCCAAAATGTCTGCAAAGAGAAAAACTCAAAAGTCAGATCAAAATTCTTCACATCATGGGTAATGTACTTCAAGTGTCTACAACTAGTACACCACATAGCTTGAAACTCCAAGTTCAAAAAGGACAGGGAATACAAAAAATAACATAAAAAGGACCAGCACCCACAAACACTACACTACACAACTTGAAGAATCAACCACTTTCTCTTTAATCTTCATATGCAAGCCCTAAGCAATTACCGTAACTCCATAAGCAGAAAAGTCATTTTTTTATGAATCAAAATAGCTTTACTTCAGTCTTCTACTTCTAGGAAAGCAGAAATCAGAAGTTAATTTGTATAAATATGTTTTTAATCTTTTATTACCGGATAGATATCGTTACTACTACCCAATGCAAATATTTGACCTTTAGGCATAAATTGTAACTTCCATATTTCCTTTTATGGAGTGAGGGACCCGCATTTACTACCTGATTGTTTGTTGCACTACGTCGTCGACTATTTGAGAAAAATAGTTCACATGTATCCTCAATTTGATAGTAGCCGAAGGAGTTCGTCCTTCGTGCTATCAGCAAGTTCAAAATCAACAACCGAAATACATTGTGCAACGGTTGGTTGAAAAACTTCGTGCAGATAAATTTTGCATTCTAACTTTTGGTTTGTTAGTAGGCCTGTACACGGTTCGGTTCGGTGCGGTTAGTTGTAAAACCGTTCAACCAACCGTTTATAGTGCTTGTTAGCACATTTAAAACCGTAACCGAACTCAATACTATTCGGTTGGTTAAAAAACCGAACCGACTATGTTCGGTTATTTTCGGTTCGGTTCGGCTTTTAACCATAAATTAATCGTCGTAAATTCGACTGATTTCGTACTCGCACCATACAGTGTACTTCCATTCCATACTTAAGAAATAATGACTTACCATACTTAATAGATTAAACAGATCCATTCCATAAGAGTCTAAACTCTAAAGATCAAACACACAGTCACACACATAATTAAGTCCAAAAGCAAGGAGTCTAAACTCTAAAGATCAAACACACACACAATAGTCTTAAAGTTCAACATAAGAAAGTAGCACAGAGAGTCGAAGACAAGTAAAAGACTCCAGCGTCCAGTACATCCATCCATTTCTCAAGCCAACAATCCCTTAATCCTCATCCTTGCCCAAAATGTCCTAAAGAGAAAAACTCAAAAGTCAGATCAAAATTCTTCACATCATGGGTAATGTACTTCAAGTGTCTACAACTAGTACACCACATAGCTTGAAACTCCAAGTTCAAAAAGGATAGGGAATACAAAAAATAACATAAAAAGGACCAGCACCCACAAACACTACACTACACAACTTGAAGAATCAACCACTTTCTCTTTAATCTTCATATGCAAGCCCTAAGCAATTACATAATCATAGATAATGAAACTGAGTGCAATTGATTGCAAGTTTGCAACTCCACTAACCATAAATCATGATACGCAAAAGAAATGAAAACTATAGAAATTTTAAGTCAAATAAGAAGTCAATCATGATATGTAAAAGGTGACTGCATTCATTCAAGTGAAAATCTAACTGGATTCATTCAAGTGACAAACGATTCTAATCGGATTCATTCAACTATAGATATTTTAAGTCAAATAAGAAGATAAGAGATTCCATTACCTTCTTCAATGCCGGCATTGTCATCTCGGTACATAGTCACATATGAAATCAAGAGAGATAGGTTTCGCAACCGGCTTTGCGTACAGAGAAGTGCTTCAACCTGTCCCGGGCAGATAGAGAGCTTCTCCATAGAGTAAGAATGCGCTTCCCAGTACTGAATGCAGACTCTGAAGCAACCGAGGACACTGGTATTGCCAAAATATCCTTCGCCATAAGTGATAGTACCTTATACTTGGTACTATTAGCCTACCACCATGCCAGAATATCAAAATCCCTTGTAGATGTTTCACAGTCATCAATCAAATACCTTTCCAGTTCAGACTTTGGATGAGTAGAGTGAACATTCATTCTTCGCATTTTCTTCCTCGACTCAAGCACATCCTAAATGTTCTCTTCTTGCACACAAACTACCATGTCATCCACACCTGCAGCAGTTGTTGACCCAGTACCTAAGACATCAACACAAATGCACAATCAATATTAGTAAATGATGATGATAACAACATTTATAACATCTAAGTATGTAACAGTAGAACAAAAGCAGATAACTAAAGTTCAAAAGCTGTTGTCACCTTCATCTGCATTAGCATTTGAATACATGGTGTTGTACTCTTCATAAAGTCTACCCATGTCTTGTTTCACAGCTTTCAAAACAGTCCCAACCCTGAAATCTTCTTGCTCATACAAACATTCAAGATCAAACTTCAAACCAGACTCTTTCTCTCGAGGATCAAGCAACTTAGCAAAAAAAAGAACAGAGTTCATGTCTTCATAATCCCCCCAATATGAGTTGTTTTTAAACATTACTTCTGCCATCTTAGAAATATGAGCATCTCGGTTTCCTATATCTCTAAGACGAACCAACTGTTCATGAATCAAAGCTAACTGCCATAAAAACTCATGTGTAATAACTTTGTGTAGAAGCGAGAGAATTTAACAAAGAGCATCAAAGAAAATTTTTAAACATTTTACAAGACTCCTAGCATATGACCAAGATAAAAGCATATGGAGCATGATGACGGGGCTTGTTCCTTTTCTTCGTATTCCTCTTTTTAGTTACATCTCCTTCACTTTCTGATTCACTAGAACTAAGAAAATAATCTTCATTATCAATTACAACAGTGTCATCATTGGGATTAGGTAAAGCTTCACATTCAGATTCTTTAAAAATATACTTATCTCGAAAGCTCTTATCTTCTCTTTCTAACCTCTTAAAGACCTTCTCATATGGAATGGAAGCTTCAAGCATTAGATATGTAGCATTCCATAGGGTCTTAACATCCAAGAAAACCATCTTCTTACAATCAATCTTCTCAAGAGCAAAGACATTCTTTGAATTTGGCCAACCTAGAGGGAGATCCGGTGACATACTTGATAAATGATCTAATCCTCGCTAATTGACTTGTGATACAACAACACAACATCTTTAACAACAAGGAAGAACATGCGCAAAGACACACCTTACCCGATAAAAGAATGAAACAAGGAAATATCAAGTAAGTTGTTCTAAACTGAGTAATAACAAATGTACAAGCAAACATGTTTACAAAGAATAAACAATTACTTCCATGGAAACAAAAAGAAGATACAAGTTGCATATACAGATATAGAGAGAGATGGTTTTAGTAATAAACAAAGTCATGAAAGTAAAAAGAAAAAATGATAGTACAAAAGTGGCAGACCAACCCACTTCTTTTTATTCTCCATTCCATACAACATGACTAAGCAAAATAGCATCAAAAATACTCTACAACTTTACATAATTAATACATTTCATGGTTGGTGTTATCTTCATGTATTCAAACTATGTCTAAATGAAAAATTAAACTATCGAAGAAGAAAAGCAATCTAACCCGCATGTATTCAGGCTCTAATTGTTGCTACTGTCCAGTTGATGACACTGGTTTGAAGATACTCGATCGCCACGGTATTTGCACTGACATTGTCCAAAGTCACACCAAAAAGATCTTCTAGCCCCCAATCCAGCAAATATTTCTCAAGTGTTTTCCCAATATCCACACCAGTATGATCCTTGATCTGGCAAAACAGGATGATTCTCTTTTGGAGCTTCCAATGAATATCAATGAAGTGCACAGTCACACACATATAGTTGAAGTTGTTTGGAGATGTCCATGTATCGGTTGTAAGAGAGACTCTTTGTTTACTTTCCTTGAAATATTTCTTCAACTTTTCTTTCTCATCTTTGTAGATTGTTAATAGATCTCTGTATATGGTCATCCCGCTTGGCACCTTGAATCTAGGTTCTAACTGTTCCTTTGTATCTTCTAAATCCTTCTCCTTCTACAATTATAAATGGCAGTTCATCTATTATGACAAACTCAGTCAATCTCCTTCTACACATATCCTTGTCATAGCTAACAGCAACCAGTTGGGATGACTGTCCTGGTCTTGGTGGTGGAAATACTAAACTTTGTTGACCCTTCAGCTTCTTGTTTGGATTCTCAGGACATGTTCCTAAATGTGTCTTCATGCTGGAAGTTCTATTTCCTCGACTATCGGCTTGCAACTTCTTCTTGCAGTGCTTACATTGTGCTTGTTTGTCATTGAGCCTTACAAAATCATTCCATACTTTTGATCTCACTTTTCCTTCTTCTTTGGTTCACTTTCGGGTGCAGGGTCTGTGTAGCCTTTGTGTTTCTTGTGTAGCATCAACTTGAGGTGTTACGTAAGCCGTCACTTGAGTAGACTCGGTTTAGGGACCGAGAGGTCGGAGATGCACCGCCATCTTGCAGCTCGATAACGAAACTGAAGTTGATCCAAGCATTACCACTTACAGACCCTGCAACAAACATCATTTCCAACATTTAGTTATTAATACAAGCACAAGATGTCAACACAACAGAAGATTCATATTGTAAATACAACATAATAAAAGTACTTTTTTTTTCAAGTTTTGTAAATATACCTAAATTTGATCAGTTTTAACCAAAGTGATGATGACACACAACACTATACATCTTTGCAAGCACTGAAATATTCAGGGAAATAGATCATCATAATCTTCTAATCCAACCTCTGCTCTATGTACGCAGAGAACATCAAATTCAGACTAGTTACATTACATACTCAAACTTATCAAGAACTTAAAACAGTGAGTAAAAGCTCACAATTGAAAGCACCATTATCATCAAACTCAAGCAAACTAAAACTCAAATAAGCAAGACCCATACTATGAAACAAACCCATACTATATGAAACAAGCTCAGATCTATAAACCCTATAAATCTCTATCAAAAACAAATACAAATCTCTAAACAAAAACACTAGTTAGTAGTTACATATTTGAAATAATCCACAACTTTAGTTAATGAAGAACTCCAACTGCTCCTGCTCCTGCTCCTCAAGGTCTGAGAACAAAAACAACAAAAAAATAAAATAAAAATTATAACCTTAACATAAATCGATTGACAACATAAATCGATTGATAACAGAAATCAAACCATCTGTTGATAGTGAATCAAAAGAAACCCTATAAATAAAAATAAAAACCCTAGAAATTGATTAAAAAATATCAATCGAGGAGAAGGAGAAACAGAAGAGGAGAAAACACTTACCGATGTGTATCTCTTGAATGATAGAGGTGGTGGTGCTCTTGACAGCGTTGAATCTCTGATGAATGCCAAATATTGCATATTTCTACATCTTTTTATTGGCGTTTAACTCATCTTTCGTGCTCAGAGATCATATATTATCCCAAATTCTGTATTTTCCCTGTTTTCAAGAATAAATATTTGTACTAATTAATTTTGTGTTTTTAGGTAGTAAATAAAGCTCGGAGAAATTGAGGAGCCAAAAAGAGCGGAAAATTGGAGACGAGCGTCTATGGAGATAAAGCCAAAGCCCGCGCGCGAATCAGTTGCAACTCAACAAGTAGCAACCCATTTACAAGACATAGGCTAGAGCAATCCAAGACCCGGCCCACAACCCGGATCCAAGCCCGTCTTATCTGAGCCGTCAGATTTGATCCATTTGCATCCGACGGTCGCATCAGCCCACGCATCGGTGTCTCCCGCATCCAACGGTCGCTCCATCCTTCTCATCACCACTCGCTGCATCCGCCTCACACCGAAACCATCTACACCTACACCCATCGACCAAACAACCCCTATTCTCATTTTCTCTTATCTCTTCTTCCCCAACATTTGCAGAGAACTTCTTCCTCTCCCGACCAAACTCTGAGCAGCCACCTTCTTCTACTCCGACCAGCCACCAACACAACCACCAAGATCTGACCGCACAGTCGCCCGCCTTCACCACCTAGTTTATCTCTATCTCTTCCATAGCCTCTTCACCCTAGAAGCTAAGTTTGAGATAAAAAGAATTAGGGTTAGGGTTTTCTCCAACATCAAATTAATGGAGTTCAGAGACGAATTAGCAGAGGGAACAACAAATTCAGAGGATTTGGGTGAGTGGGTTTGCATTTAATTCCGATTTTGAGTGTTAGAAGGGAATTGGGGGTTTGCATGTATAAATAGGGTTGAGGCAGTGTGATGTAAAAACTTATGCCTGGATTAGCCAGTGCACCAAACTAGATTTTAATTTGTGCTTTACTTATGCTTGTGATGTTCTAATTTTTCTTGCTAGGTGTAGATGAAACCCTTAATGTTATATGGAGTTAATTCATATTCAAGCTTTTGTTCTTACTTGTGTTGTATTGTCTTAGGATTATTAGTTAATTGTTGAGCAAATTAGCTTTGTGATTGGTTGTCTTGTAAGAAGACAACCAATACTAGGGGAGAATTAGTGAATTCAATTGACATAATATCCGCTTCGAAACCTTCAAGGGAAGTGTAAGAGTATAACTTGAATTGTGTTACCTTAGTATAGGATTAGGAGGTGAATTCAATCACCCTAGTGCTCTCTAACAACACCTTTAGCTTTTCTTTGCCTTAGATTACACTCACAATTCCACTTAGTCGTATCGACACAAACAAAACCCTCTTGTTGTTACTCTCACGGAATCAGTTTAGTAAGACCATAAGCATCAACTCTACACCCTCCAAGTCTCTGTGGTTCGACCTGTATTTGCCCTGCCTACGACAGGCGATGTGCACTTGCAGTTAACATTGTAGGCATTCACTTTTCTCAGCCTACCAAGTTTTTGGCACCGCTGCCGGGGATTTGGTAGTGTTGTTGTATTGATCATTTGCTTTCTTTACTGATTTTCAGTTTACCCTTGTACATATGTGCTTTGAATATTTGCAATCACTGTTAGTGTAACTTAGCCGTAACTTTTTACATTTCTGCATCTTTTATTTCAGTCTATTTGCATTATGTATTGTTGCATTTTCTCTTCTTTATTTTCTGTTTTTGTAGTTTAGACAATTGCATCATTATATACTTTGCATGGTTAAAAATGTTATATGCATCATTAACTTGTAATATATCATTTCTGTGAATCAAGGGAAGTTGAGTCAGTTTTCTCTATAGTCATTCGCATTCTGTAGTCTAGTTTGCAGCATATTTTTTAAGTTTTCCATTGCTCGTACTTTTCTCAATTTATGGTAGATTAAAATTTGTAGTTTTTATTTAGTCTGCATCATATTTTAGGTCTTTAGAATTTCCAGTCCACTTTTATTGTTTCAAAGATTGTGAATATTCTAGTATAACTTAGCTTTAGTAGTTCTTCATAACATTTGCACCTGTAGGCCAAGCATCTAGAAGTTAAGTACATCATTAATTAGGTAATTACATATCATTCCCATGTATAATATCCATCGAGCATTCCTGCATTTTGCACTTCATCTTCTCTTTACCCTGTTGAACTGTTGTAATCCCAGGCAGTCAAAATAAGCATAATTTTTCAGCTGAACATCAATGCAGTTTCCATCCTTTGTTCTGCAATTCTAGCTGTTAACTATCAGCTCTGAAATTCTTTTCTTAGCCTGCATACTTTTGAGAACTAAAACTCTCCTTTGAGCTCACAGGTGCATGCTACACTGCTGCAGAAGCAAGAAAAAACGATAGAAGGAGCAGAACACAGTTGCTATTTGGGCTAAACCCGGTTGGTCATTCTAGAACTTCATTATACTATATATTCGTATGAATGATAAACCACGATATCCTGATAACCTAGCTGCTTAACGAAATGTTGTCCAAATCCTGCAACGTAGAGTATCTTTGTGAGCATATTCCTGTTATATCTGAGCAACATTTTTACATGCTTAAATTGTCATCTCTTTGGGTATGCTTCTCTCTACATAAGGAATGTTGATAATTGGATATATGCGTGCATAGTTTGACATCTGTGCTGCATAATTCCTTGTTCCCCTGAGCTGCACATTGCATAGTTGTCTGATAAGCCCAAATTGATTGATTGATGCTCTGAACTGAATACCATGTATGCTCACTGAACTAGGAGATCTGTATTAGCATAATCATGTGACCTTTGAGACACGATTCTTCCTGGTGAGATTGTCATCTCCATGTGTATGCATCTGTGAACCATGCTTGCATGATAAATTAGCTACCCTGCTGAAACAGCTAGCTGTTCACTTGCCAAATTAATAGCTCAGTTCATAGTACACCCTGAATGTATGCATAACTTGTTATTTGGATAACTTGTGATTGAATGCTAGGCCTTGTTCACATGATAAACTAGCTGCCCTGCTGCCTTTGCATGATAAAAACAGTTGCTAGATAGTGCTCAACATCTGAAGCTTCACTTGTGTTTGTATGTTCTGTGATGTAACCCCTAGGCTTCAACAAAGCATGTGCTCACTCCACTGTGTAGCTGTTGAGCTTGAGCCGCAACTTGGATAGCCAAGTTCTTTTGCAAACCCAAGTTGATGTCAATCGAGATAGTTGATATCAACTGAGAAAGTTGACCTGTACCCTTTGCATGCTCTACTCAGTCAACCAAGCTGTTAACAGCCTTGTGTGATCATCTGTGTGACCCTGTTGAGCCATCTACCTTACATTTTTGGTACATAAACCAGTGAAAATTGGGGTCAACTGACCCTGTTGACATCAACTCAGCCTGTTGATACCCTGTCAACCAACCCTGTTGACACTTTGTTTCATAACAAGTATGTTGTGAGAGTATTGAACCCTTGCATCTGAGTAGTTTGCTGATTTGCTGCCTAACTAAACATTGCTCATTCCCCTGTGATATTATAGCCATATTTGTTGATTGTTGCTCTGCCTTGGCAAATTGCCATGAGAGCTTGACTCAAGTAGTCTTTGTGATCACAAAACCCCGTTGATATCTGCATAAATTGTGTATAACCTCTCGAAAATTGAGGTCAATGAGCGATTGACACTTTGTGGCATGTTAAATTGGTCAGTAAGTACTCGACTTTGTCATCTCGTTCGTTGCATCTGTGAAGCTATCCATCTGTTGCATTTGTGCATCTGTAAACCAGCATCTACAATTTGTGTGTGAACCTTTGGTGCTTGAATGCATGTTGAGTAACTGATTTTGTTTTAGCAGCTCACTTGTTGTCTTTCAAACACAAACCCAGCACATGCTTCACCTTGAGTGAGCATAATTTTGCTACCATGTGGACTGTGCACATTTTCTGTTTTTCTTGTTCACTTGCCAAGCAAGGTGTGTTGTGCGCTTTTTAACAACAGCAAACCTCAGTCCAGTGTGATTAATTCTGAGAACTAGCTTTTGATTCATATGAGCTTAACTTCCCTGTTTTGAGAAATCGTTGGCTGTTTGAGTGCTATAACATGCTTGATGTGTGCTATGCTATGATTGTTTCTTTTTGAGTTCAAATTGGTTACCTGTCATGTCAGGATTTTGGGATGGCATTAGGGATGAAGAATCATCACATAGGTAAATTAGAGAGCTTGCTTATGGGCATGCTTCACAATATGAACCCCTCACAGACCATGATGTCAATGATTTTAGGGAGTATTATGAACCTTCTCATAGTCATAAGCTTGACTACACATACCCTAGTCATTATTAGAACATGTGTCATCAATCACCATGGGAGGTTGAACAATGCTGTCCTCCAATGAACCCTTGTATGCAGTCAATAATGGAGAATATCAAACTCATAGAGCAAAACAATGCTAGGTTTGAATTACAAGTGTTACATGATCATCCATATAGCAACATGTCTGAATTTCCCTTTGGTAGTGAACCTTGTGCACAACCATGTAATGAATACCCATATGAAACGTGCATGTCCACTATTGAAGACTCCCCTTCAATTGAACAGCTTAACATGATATTAAAAATGAACACGATTCAATTACAAAGTGAAGAATGGAAGGAATCTCATGATAGTATGTTTGTTGTCCCTAATAAAGTAAGTTTTGAAAATTGTGTGTCGGGTCCTACTCATGTAACTGACACTGAAAATGAACCTCACCTAGAGGAAAATGAGTTGACTGAAAACACCAATGATATTAATAGGGATGAGTATGCATATTACTCAGATGATGAATATGATGTGTTAGAAGAGCATGTGTGTGCTGAACATATTGTGGAGCCTGTGGATTCTGAGACATTAGGCTTTACTCCGACTTCCATGAATGAGGCTTCCTCTAAATCTACAAATGCATGCGATGTTAACTCTGATTTTGGGCCTGTGCAATTGTTCTGTGAAAGTAAGCATGTTGTACAACCTGTTTGTGACTTAGGGAATGCTGAATTTCTTGTCGACACCAATGATACTATGCATGAAAACAATTTTGATGTGTCTCGATTCCATGCCTAGGTCACAAACATGATGCTTCTCCTGGTTTTCATATGCATGAGATTGACATTATTGATGATGATTCTCAATTGGGACTTGCTAATTTGTTCAATGATTGTGAGCATGATACTGCAATTCTTGTCTCTAACTCAGGGAGAGTGTGTATTGATGTTAAGAGTCAAATGAATAAGAGCAAATTGGATGTATGTAGCCCCCTGTCCATGCTACAAGTTGATGGATTTCCACTCAACCTAGGTTTGGCCTGTCACAAAAATTTTAAACCAACTATTCAGATAATACCTAGTCTAGGGCTGGAGCTGTGTGCTTCTCAAGTCCTCTTGGACTATTTTGCAGCTAAGTACAATTCCTTTGAAGAGCCTCAGTTGGAATGTGTATCTCTACTCGTTCCTAAAAGTGTCCACTTTGAACTAGACCTTGTGCATGATCTGCCTCTAAAAATGCAAGATTTTGTGCTCAAACACACATCTGTTGACAAGTTTAGGTTTGGGGGAACATCGTTCACATATGCAATCTTACTTACACTCTCATGTTATATTTGTGTAAGGCTCTTGATGTTTATGCATATCTTCTCTTGGGTTGATCCTCAACTCTTTAGATTGTTGGTGTATGGTGAATTTTTCTTGTATATAATCCAGTAGGTCTTGTTAAAATCTTCCATCTTGAATCAGTTGAGCCTTCTTTTGTATATATTGTGCTAATCCGATATGATCTCCGCTGAGAATGTTGGATTCTAGCCTTGACTAAAGAAGCTCTAACCTTGCTCTGCCAACATACCGGTAATCTCTTCCATTTTCCCTTATCAGCATAGTTCTCATGGTATGTGAATATTTAAATTCTTATCATCTGTTGACACATTGAGGACAATGTTAGATTTAGGTTTGGGGGTGCATTTGCATATAGAGTTTTTAGTCTTTTATTTCAAAAAAAAAAAAAAAATCAAAAATTCAAAAATTCAAAACTCTTTGTAAATACTTGCATAAAAACCTCCAACTTTAGAGATCTTAGAGTCACTAGCATGCTTCTAGCTATGTTTACATAGAGAGTCTGACCGAAATAACTGAACTTGGAAGTCTTGGAGAACACAATCGGGTTTCTTAGTTGATTAGAGCGTTAAAGTTGGATTTAACCATGCCGGAGGGCGAATTAGGTGTTGTATAGATATTCGGTAGTAGAATTGTGATCACCCATAGTGGAGACTACCCATTTTTACATCAATCGAGGCACCAACCTTCAATTTTTGTGACTTTCTAAAAAATCTGTTAGAGTGTGTGTCACCGTACGTCAATTCCGGTAGGAATGGTGAGCTACCCAACTTCGCACCACTTTCAGCACTATTTTTGATCTCTTGAGTGCTAATTTTGTCAATCATGAGGGTGACGTTTAAAGATGAAAACTCCTTGTAGTTCGATTTGCAGTTAACATCACTCTCTCCCTCTCAACAACATCAACAGATTCATGGAAACACATCGTCGTCGCAAAGCGAGCAACATCAGAATATTTGAAGAAAAGTTGAATAGTCCAAGGTTTACATGCAACAAAGAAAAGAAAAGAAAATAAGATGAGAATTAGTGAAGTTTATGAAATCAGGACAATACAAGTTGTGGAAAATTAAGTTTTATTGTTTTATTGTTATTTTCATTTCATGTTAAAAAAAAAATGTAGTTTATTTATTTTCTGAGTCTAATACACCAAAAAAAAAAAAATTTGTCAAGTTTTTGTGAAGTTCAGAAGTTCATCATCGACAGTTGAAGACCGAAGACCGAAGATTGAAGACATTTCTATGGATGCTGAGAGAGTAATGTTAATTGCCGATCGGGTGAGATGGTAAGTGAGTACTCCCATCCTTGCTAATGGTTGATTTCCTTTCTTAGAGATCATCGAAAAAGATTCTTTTTGTCCACAACTCTGTGGAGTCTCCGTAAATTATTTCGGAAGGTTATCCTTCTCATCTTCAACGTGTGCGGGATTTCTCTCTTTATTCCCGCTCGCACACATGAGAGACTAAAAAAGCGGTCTTTTTGAGTGCAATTATCATAAAACCCTATTGGTGAGGCGAAGTCGAGGCTTGTGATCACTCTCGAACCCGAATTCTTTCATATGGTATGGTTATTTCTCGCTCAACTCTTAAGGATGAGAATGCGTTCTTTGGTAGTTCTAACTTCGTGTTACTAGCATGCGAAATTCTATGTCCTCATAGCTCCTTGGATGCTTGAGACTCTTTTACGCTCAGAAGTTGGAGAAGGTTTTGTGGGTACACCTCTGGTAAACCCTCACGAGACTACAACTCGTCCACTAGGGACACCTAGGGGTTTAAAGGCTTAATGCATACGCTAAATGCATTCGAGAGACCAGCGACAAGTGGTATAGTTAGGATTTCTTAATTTCTTGTTTCACTTGAGGACAAGTAAAATTCGGGTTTGGGGGTATTTGATGAGTGCCAAATATTGCATATTTCTACATCTTTTTATTGGCATTTAACTCATCTTTTGTGCTCGAAATCGATATTATCCCAAATTCTCGTATTTTCCTGTTTTCAAGAATAAATATTTGTACTAATTAATTTTGTGTTTTTAGGTAGTAAATAAAGCTCGGAGAATTGAGGAGCCAAAAGAGCGGAAAATTGGAGACGAGCGTCTATGGAGCAGAAGCCAAAGTTCCGCGAATCGAGTTGCAACTCAACAAGTAGCAACCCATTTAAAAGACATAGGCTAGAGCAATCCAAGACCCGGCCCACAACCCGGATCCAAGCCCGTCTTATCTGAGCCGTCAGATTTGATCTATTTGCATCCGACGGTCGCATCAGCCCACGCATCGGTGTCTCCCGCATCCAACGGTCGCTCCATCCTTCTCATCACCACTCATTTGCATCCGCCTCACACCGAAACCATCTACACCTACACCCATCGACCAAACAACCCCTATTCTCATTTTCTCTTATCTCTTCTTCCCCGACATTTGCAGAGAACTTCTTCCTCTCCCGACCAAACTCTGAGCAGCCACCTTCTTCTACTCCGACCAGCCACCAACACAACCACCAGTACAGCCGCACAACAGCCGCCTTCACCACCTAGTTTCTCTCTATCTCTTCCATAGCCTCTTCACCCTAGAAGCTAAGTTTGAAATAGAAATAATTAGGGTTAGGGTTTTCTCCAACATCAAATTAATGGAGTTCAGAGACGAATTAGCAGAGGGAACAACAAATTCGGAGGATTTGGGTGAGTGGGTTTGCATTTAATTCCGATTTTGAGTGTTAGAAGGGAATTGGGGGTTTGCATGTATAAATAGGGTTGAGGCAGTGTGATGTAAAAACTTATGCCTGGATTAGCCAGTGCACCAAACTAGATTTTAATTTGTGCTTTACTTATGCTTGTGATGTTCTAATTTTTCTTGCTAGGGTGTAGATGAAACCCTTAATGTTATATGGAGTCAATTCATATTCAAGCTTTTGTTTTTTACTTGTGTTGTATTGTGTTAGGATTATTAGTTAATTGTTGAGCAAATTGCTTTGTGATTGGTTGTACTTGTAAGAAGACAACCAATACTAGGGGAGAATTAGTGAATTCAATTGACATAATATCCGCCTGAAACCTTCAAGGGAAGTGTAAGAGTATAACTTGAATTGTGTTACCTTAGTATAGGATTAGGAGGTGAATTCAATCACCCTAGTGCTCTCTAACAACACCTTTAGCTTTTGCTGCCTTAGATTACACTCACAATTCCACTTAGTCGTATCGACACAAACAAAACCCTCTTGTTGTTACTCTCACCTGGAATCAGTTTAGTAAGACCATAAGCATCAACTCTACACCCTCCAAGTCTCTGTGGTTCGACATGTATTTGCCCTGCCTACGACAGGCGTTGTGCACTTGCAGTTAACATTGTAGGCATTCACTTTTCTCAGCCTACCAATCTCTTGATAGAGGTGGTGAACTGGTGATGGAGGCGAGTCAGGCGACTGGAGTGGAGAGAGAGATAAGTCTCGGAGAGGAAGAGAAGAGAAGAGAGGAGCTGCTAGCATTTTAGGGTTCAGTATATATAGTGTAGGGTTTAATCTAGACGGCTAGGATTGATCAGGATAAAAATAAATCAACGGTTCACAATATTCGGTTTTTCGGTTCGGTTAGGGTGCGGTTATGGGTAAAACCGTTGACCGCACCGAAGATCTAACGGTTAACAAAATTAAAACCGCAACCGACCGTTGGATTATCGGTTCGGTGCGGTTACGGTTCGGTTAGTACGGTTATCGGTTCGGTTCTGTGCAGGCCTATTTGTTAGTCAAGAGACCTTAGTATTTTTGAGATTGTTTAGATGCCTATTTTAGATATTATTATCGGAGAATCAAGAAGGATGCACTTGTCACTCCATTTTATTTTATTTTAAGAAAACTTAGGCAGAGCCTAAGGCAGATGATATATAGTAGTGCTAGTGGCGTCATTGTTTAGACAAACATCTGACCCACTGCTAAGGTTCTTACAGATAATAGCCATGTTTAAGGCTTGTAAATTTTGAGTTCTATGAAGAAGTTTAAGACCCGTTAGGACGTCACTTCCATTTCAATTTTCTGTCTCACATAATTGTTATAGACAGTCTATCTATATTTTTGAGTGTTTGGTTCTTATATGTCTAGTATGAGTCTGATATGTAACATGTATCGTATGGTCTGTATTGATTTTGTTACCTGTCTTAACAATTGAGTCAGTTATAGTCTATCGGTTACTGTAGTTGTTAGAGCACTGCTCGGTCGAACTCGCAAGCGTTGCTATCTTAAGCTTGTTGTCAAGTTTAGTTGACAAAACTATAAGTCTTGATTTCTAGTCTACGTATAGCTAAGTACCGAACTATGATAGAAAATGTAGTTGAGCATTTGACTTCACGGCGTTCATCTATTGAAGACGAAGAACTACTAAGGGGGTGTGGAACTTCATCAGAAAAAAGGTGTGTGGAGACTTGAACTCATCTATCACTCAAAAGTCTATCTACTTTATCTCTTATTTCGAGACAAAATTCGTATAGCTATATAGACTTCATTTATGCACATTTGATATTTCGAGTCGAGTTTAACTCGCTTACATATTTCTCGAAATATATGTTGGTAAGCTTTCGCTTTAACCAAGTCCATCTTATATTCTTGATGAAAGTCAAAAGATGATCATGTGAAAACTGCCTGGTAACATCTTTCATGATTTGTGTGAGACAGGTCATTTGATGTAGACTCGGAATGTTTCAGTATTGATCATTCGATCACTTGAAAATTTCTTTGAAGATAATAGTTTGTGTGAGACAGATATTCCCGTCTTCCAAGAATGTTTCAATGGTTGAACAGTTGGATTTAAGCATAGTGTCGTACTTTCATATATGTAATCCATGTCTGGGAACCATAGTATGCATACCCGTATGCGTACCCGTTGGTTTTGTGAAATCCGAGACCCTAGTATGCGTACTGGCGTAAGGTTCAGGTCCGAAATTTTCTGCTGAGTTTGGATGGTATGCGTACTTGTTCGCGAACTGGCGAAACCCAAACTTAGTCCGGCTACTTAGGTGTGCGTACCTGTACGCATACCTAAATGGATAATGTTCTAAAATCGATTTGTTCTTGAACTAATACATTTATATAATAAGGAATGCAATCTTTTGCAAACCGTGGCTATAATGTTCATGACTTGATTCATGTGAATCAAAATCAATTGTGTCTTGTATATTTCTATGAGAATATAAACAATTGAACAAATCTAGAACTAGTTTCATTTGAGTCATTTGAACTAGTTATGGTTAAGATGAATAAGGTTGATATAAAACTGTTCATATGGCTAACTTCGGTTAACTATTGTTGATCCAACAAGGTGTACACGTTTAGATACGATTACTCATATCTAAATGAAGGTACTTTTCATTTGTGTGTAACAAGCTATGTTCGATCTAACGGTTGAAAGATATTAGCTTGAGTCTAATCAGGCTTCATCTAACGGTGAATATTGAATGCTCCATGGTAACATTGATTGAAATCCTGATTTGGAGACTATATAAAGGAGATCTCTAGCAACTGGGAAACCTAATCCCCACACCTTCCGTGTGATACTAGTTGCGACTAGAGTCGATTCTCCTTTAACCTTAGGTTTTTCTCTATAGTTGCGTGATCTGATCTTGCATTTTCTATCATATTGAGTACTATCATCTTTAAGATTGGCTCGAGATTTATTCTCCGATAGGCAAGATAAAAAGTAATCACAAACATCTTCATCTCATCATTTGTGATTCCACGATAACTTGTTTCGCTACCATACGATTAAGATTATTGTGAGGTAATTGATATTTCTAGGTTGTTCTTCGGGAATATAAGTCTGGTATATCAATTGGTTCCTGTTCACCTTGACTTATCAAAATACGGAACAAAACCCATAGGTTTATCTGTGGGAGACAGATTTATCTATACAATAGATTTTTCTGTGTGAGACAAATTTGTTTATCAAGTCTTCGACTTTGGGTTATAGCAACTCTTAGATGTGGGTGAGATCATCTAAGGGAATCAAGTGTGTAGAGTCCTGCTGGGATCTAGAGACGTAAGAAGTGCAACTGTACCTTGATCAGTTTGAGATTGGTTAGGGCTCAACTACATTCCAGTCCGAAGTTAACTTGTAGTAGGCTGGTGTCTATGGCAGCTTAATACAGTGTGGTGCTCAAATCTGGACTAGGTCCCGGGGTTTTTATGCCTTTGTGGTTTCCTCGTTAACAAAATTTTTGGTGTCTGTGTTATTTCTTTTCCGCATTATATTTTGTTATACAATAAAAATATCACAGGTTGTGCGTAGTTCAATCAATTAGAGAACCTAACATTTGGTTGTTGATTATATTGATTGACACTTGAACATTGGTCTTTGGTACCGTTCAAGTTGTTTCACATAATAATCAGGCTCACAGATTTCTATCTGTTTGATTTGCTGATTACATTGTGAAACAGAGATACAAATCTTGGATATATTTCCATTGATTGAGTCTAACTGCCTAGTTGATTCTCTTGGAATTATATTGAAGTTTGTCCATACAGATTGCTAAGCGAAATATTGGGTGTGGTTGTTGTGCCCCCGCTTTTTCAGTAGTATGTTCTTATATTTAAGGTCATTTTCTTAGGTTAATCCCATGGTGTTTTCAAGTGAGTTTCAATTTCTAGTTCAGTAATTTCTTTTTTCCTTTGTTACCTCCCCCCCCTCCCAAAAAAAAAAAACCACCACCCCCACCCACCACATAATTCTTTTTTTTTTTAGTGGAGTTTTTTTTCTTCTTAATTCTGTGTTCGGTTTTCCTCTTTTGTTTATCAATCTTAAATTCTCTGGGTAATCATGTTTTTCATAATTTTGAACTTGCATTCCATTTTCTTTTACCTACTGGGTTTTAGGGACGCATTCAAACTTGTGTGCCTATAAAACTTACACTTTGACATGCATACTAGCGCATCCAATAAAACTAATTTTTTAACGATGCGTAGAGTGGCGTGATTATTATATTGGACACGCCACAAATGCTTAACATGGCCATATGATGGTCTACATGCACACCCATTGACAAACTAAAAGTTACCGTGACTAAATGGTGATTTTTTAACATGAAATTTGGATGACATCGTTTTAAATAGATATAATTGAAACACCAATAATCATGGCGTGGATGAAAGTACCATAATGAACACGCCAATAAACCATGGCGCGGCAACATGATACATTTCTGTTAGAGCACTGCTCGGTCGAACTCGCAAGCGTTTCTATCTCAAGCTTGTTTGTCAAGTTTAGTTGATCAAAACTATATACTTGATTTCTAGTCTACTTATAGCTATGTCTCGGATTAGGATAGAAGTGTGTATTTGAGCTTTAAACTTCACGGCGTTCACCAGTTGAAGAAGAAGATCTACTGAAGAGCTTGGAGGAACTTCATCAACCAGAGGTATGTGGAGACTAAAACTTATGTATCACTCGGAAGTCTATTCTATTCTATCTTCTAATGAGACTAAGTCGTATAGCTATAAAGACTTTTACATTATACACATTTGATATTTCGAGCAGAGTTTATCTCGCTTATTTATTTCTCGAAAGATGTGTTGAAAGCTTTTAGCTTTAACCAAGTTCATCGTATTCTTGACGAGTTTAGTTGGAGACAATTTATTTGTTGGAAACTAAATATTAAGTCAAAATATGATCATGTGAAAATTACCTTGAAACATCTTATATGATTTGTGTGAGACAATCATTTGATGTCGACTTGGGAAGTTTCGTATTGATCGATTAATCACTTGAAAATAACTTGAAGCTAGTGGTATGTGTAAGATACCATTATTGTCTTCCAATGATGTTTCAATGATTAAATGAGAGTTTTAGAACTACCATGTCTGGATATAATACAGGTTGTATACTTTGTATACTAACTGTGCAAGTCTAGTTCATGTCCCGAAACTATTGTTCACGAACTCTGTTTGCGAACTGGTTTACCTGTGAAAAGGTCCGGAGCTTGTGTTCGCGTACCCTGTTTGCGAACGGGCTAGACAAGTCCAAGTTCAGAACTCTTGTTCGCGTACACTGTTTGGGAACGGCTGGACAAAGCCAAATTTCGGTACTCTGGTTCGCGTACTCAGTTTGCGACAAAGCGGTAGTGTTCTTAAATCGGTAAAGTGTGACTTTCATACTCATGAACTCATGATTCGTTTGCAAACTTAAATTCCCTGGAACTTTAATGTATTAAGGTATATGAACTAGTTTTACAAGCCGTGGCATTATGTTCATGAATTGATTCTTGTATAAGTACTTTGTACAACAAACCAAACCGATTTTGCTTCAAATGGTTCATATACATATTCCTATAATATGATGAGCATTTGAACAACTCTATTAAAACACATTTATATTCATTTGATTATCTATTTATTGATCATCATATTTGATCTAGGAGTGTTAAATGAATATGGCTAAGTTATAAGTGTTAATACGGATAACTTGATTAACTATTATTGAGCCAACAAGGTATACACATTTGTGTGCGGTTCATACATATCTAAATATAACTATATTTTATTTCTGTGTATCAAGCTAATATCATCTAATGAATGAGATTGATTGCTAAGTTTCTAAGCATACTTTTCTTGAATCTTAAATCAGGAGTTCATCTAACGGTGAATATTGAATGCTTTGTTACTAAGCTATCTTAGCTTTGATTGTAAGCAACCCTGATTTGAAAGACTATATAAGGGGGAACTCTAGCATCTGGGAAACCTTATCCCGACACTTCCGCGTGTCCTAGTTGCAAACTAGAGTCGATTATCCTTTAAACTAGGTTTTCCAAAACCATTATTAGGTTAACGACTTGAAGACTTCATTTGGGATTCGTGAAGCCAGATCCAACTATTTTCTTTGTAGTTGCGTATTCTGATCTTACTTGTTCGTATTGAGTTTTATCTTTTCTAAGATTTACTCGAGATTTATCTCCGATATTTAAGATATAAAACGTAATCATAATAGTTCTTCGTCACAGACTCTTGTGATTCTGCAATAACTTCTTTTGTTAATCAATTAGGTTACTGTGAGGGGACTAATATTTGTAGGCTGGTCTTCGGGATTATAAGAACGAATTATTATGTTAGTTTCCTGTTCACCTTGATTTATCTTAAGATGGAAACAAAACCAAGAATAGACTTATCTGTGGAAGACAAATTTGTTTATAAGTCTTCGACTTTGGGTCGTAGCAACTCTTAGTTGTGAGTAAGATCATCTAAGGGAATCAAGTGCACAGAATCCGGCGTGGTTCTAGAGGCATAAGGAACGCGACTGTACCTTAATCGGTGTGAGACTTGGTTAGGGCTCAACTACATTCCAATCCGAAATTAACTTCTAGTAGGCTAGAGTCTATAACAGCTTAATACAGTGTTTTTTCTGGATTTGCGGTTTCCTCGTTAACAAAATTTCTGGTGTCTGTGTTATTTCTTTTCCGCATTATATTTGTTTATATAATTGAAATATCAAAGGTTGCGCGTAGTTCAATCACAGTTGATAAATCTGACATTGTTTGTTGGATATAACTTGATTGACACTCGGGCATTGGTCTTTGGTACCGTCCAAGTTATTCTCATATCAATCAGGCTCACAGATTTCTATCTGTTCGATTTGCTGATTGTATTGAGAAAGAGATGAAGCTCTTTGATATACTTCTCGATTGAGTCTCACTTTTAAGTTGGTGCTCTCAGAATTATATTGGAGTTTAGTGCATACAGATTGCTGAACGAATTATTGGGTGTGGTTTTTATACCTCCGCCTTTTCAGTTTCTACTATATAGACATGCAAAAACCAAGCGTTGCTAAAAAAATTTACAAGTGGTGTTAAAGCTCAATTTTATACTAGCTTAGGCTCTCATTTGATGCAGTTTAACTTGTTGTGACAAAATTAAGGGAGCCTAAAAATAAGGTAAGTATTATAATACATGACGATCGTACTTATATTTTCGAATTCACAAATGAAGAAGATCGTAGAAAAGCTTTACAAATAAGTTCTTTTTATATTTCTAAAAATCATTCACCTTCAGACCATGTACATATTTGATTGAAAAATTAACCTATAAATTAATATTGTTCATATTTGAGTGTTGATAAATGAGATGTCTTTGTTGTTAGAGCACTGCTCGGTCGAACTCGCAAGCGTTGCTATCTCAAGATTGTTTGTCAAGTCTAGTTGCCAAAACTGTAACTCTTGATTTCTAGTCTACTTATAGCTAAGTATCGAATTAGGATAGAAAGTGTAGTTGAGCTTTAAACTTCACGACGTTCATCAATTGAAGACGAAGAACTACTATGGGGATCTTGTGGAACTTTATCAATAAAAGGTATATGGAAACTTGAAGTCATCTATCACTCAAAAGTCTATTTCTACCATATCTTCTATTTGAGATAAAAGTCGTATATCTATATATACTTTGACTATACACATTTGATATTTCGAGCTGAGTTTAACTCGCTAACATATTTCTCGAAATATGTGTTGGTAATCTTTCGCTTTAAACAACTTCATCTTATATTCTTGACGAAAGTCAAAAGATGATCATGTGAAAATTGCCCGGTAACATCTTATATGATTTGTGTGAGACACTCATTTGGTGTAGACTCTAATGTTTCGTATTGATCATTTGATCACTTGAAAATTGCTTCAAGCTAATAGTTTGTGTGAGACAGCTATTCTCATCTTCTAAGAATGTTTCAATGATTGAAATGGGAGTTTTGAACAATTAACCATGATTGGATATAGCACAGTATGCGTACTTGTATGCTAAGCGTTGCAAGTTATTCCAAGACAGGAACCATCGTATGCATACCCGTATGCGTACTGGTTGGTTAGTTGAAAGTCCAGAAACTTAGTATGCACATCCATATGCGTACCAGTGTAAGTTCAAGTCCGAGAATTCAACTGAGTTTGGTGGTGTATGATAGTATGCGTGATTATTCGCATACTGGCGAACCCAGACCAAGTCCGACCACTTAGGTATGCGTACACGTTTGCATACTTGAGTAGGTTATGTTCTAAAATTGGTTTGTTCATGAACTAATACATTTATAAATTAAGGAATGCAATCTTTTGCAAACCGTGGCTATAATGTTCATGAATTGATTCATGTGAATCAAAATCGATTTTGCTTCAATTGTGTCATGTATACTTCTATGAGAATATAAACAATCCAACAAATCTATGACTAGTTTCATTTGAGTCATTTGAACTAGTTGTGTTAAGATGAACAAGGTTGATATGAAATTGTTCATATGTCTAACTTCGGTTATCTATTGTTGAGCCAACAAGGTGTACACATTTAGGTACGGTTACCCATATCTAAATGAAGTCACTTTTCATTTGTGTGTAACAAGCTAAGTTCGATCTAACGGTCGAAAGATGGTAGCTTGAGTCTAATCAGGTTTTCATCTAACGGTGAATATTCAATGCTTCGTTACCAAGGTAACATTGATTGCAAACCCTAATTTGAAGACTATAAGAGAGAACTCTAGCAACTGGGAAACCTAATCCCCACACCTCATGTGTGATACTAGTAGCGACTAGAGTCGATTATCCTTTAACCTAGGTTTTCCTAAAACCGTTATAGGTTAACGACTTAAAGACTACATTGGGATTGTGAAGCTGCACTCCAACTATTTTCTCTGTAGTTGCATGTTCTGATCTTTCTTTATTCTATCGTATTGAATACTATATTCTCTAATATTTTCTCGATATTTAATCTCTGATAGTTAAGATAAAAAGTAGTTACAAACATCTTCGTCTCATCGTTTGTGATTCCATAATATCTTGTTCTGCTACCATACGATTAGGATTATTGTGAGGTGATTGATATTACTAGGCTGTTCTTCGGGAATATAAGTCTGACGTATCAATTGGTTCCTGTTCACCTTGATTTATCAAAATACGGAACCAACCTCATAGGTATTTCCGTGGAAGACAGATTTATCTATTCAATAGACTTTTCTGTGTGCGACATATTGGTTTATCAAGTCTTCGACTTTGGGTCGTAGCAACTCTTAGTTGTGGGTGAGATCATCTAAGGGAATCAAGTGCGTAGAGTCCTGCTAAGATTCAGAGGCGTAAGGAATGTGACTGTACCTTAATCAATGTGAGATTGATTAGGGCTCAACTACATTCCAGTTTGAAGTTAACTTGTTGTAGGCTAGTGTTTGTAGTGGCTTAATACAGTGTGGTGTTCAAATCTGGACCAGGTTCCGGGGCTTTTCAACGTTTGCGGTTTCCTCGTTAACAAAATTTCTGGTGTCGGTGTTATTTCTTTTTCGCATTATATTTTTTATATAATTCAAATACCATAGGTTGTGTGTAGTTCAATCAATTAGATAATCCAAACTTTGGTTTTTGATATCAATTGATTGACACTTGAACATTGGTCTTTGGTACCGTTCAAGTTGTTTCATATAATAATCAGGCTCGCGGATTTCTATCTGTTTGATTTGCTGATTATATTGTAAAACAAAGATACAACTCTTGGATATATTTCCGTTGATTGAGTCTGACTGTCTAGTTGATTCTCTTGGAATTATATTGGAGTTCATCCATACAGATTTCCTAAACGAAATATTGCGTGAGGTTTTCAAACCCTCGCTTTTTCATTTACATATATGGAATGAGGATGGTTATGGTTAATTTGATAGTTATTTATCTAGGAAAACCCTTGTTAGCATATGATATCACACTTAAGAAGACTAGGTTAGCTTTTGATAGAATTTTTATAGAAATTGATCTTGATTTTTCATTCTCATCTAGCATTCCTTTGTTTATTGATGATAAGATATCCTTTGAGCTTCTTGTGGAGTATCAATGGAAACCTTGGAAATGTGAGAATTGCAAGGTTTTTGGACATACAATTAAGAACTACACAAGGAACTTGAAGACTATGTGGACTCTCAAGAAGGTCATAAAGCCTCAATCGAGGTCTTTGGCAGAGGTTTCGGAAGCTTCCTTGAATATAGAAAATGATGGTACTTTAGTCAGGGAGGCAATGAATGTCACAAGGAAAGGTGGTTCCATTGTGATTTCAGATGAAATGATACTTAACCTAATTATAATCAAATAGGATAAACCTTATTATAGATTCTATACGAAGTGGTTTCATTGGAGAGCCTAACATTTTTGTTCTATTAGAAATAACTCAATTGGAAAGTGTTGGGAAAGAAGCAGTTAGTGAAACTGAAATGCAGGCAGAAAACGGTTCTTACAAAACTCTTGATATAAAGGGGTTAAAGTTGGATAGAGATTGATTGGATAGTCGTTAAAGGGAAGGAGTTTCTCCTCCTAAAAAAAGTAAGTCGCAACAATCACAAAAAATAAACCATTTTATGGTGTATAGTGATTTTATTCTCGGGAGTAGATTCTCAATCAACAAAATGGGAGCTAGTAACAGAGCCTTGTAAGATTCATTTACAGATGATGATGATGTTAAGGTGGAGAAAAATGCTTCCTTGCCTAGAAGGAAAATGAATCGAAGAGAAAAGAAATAAAACTTCACAAAATTGAATGGAATGGAATCCCTAACAAGGATAATAAGGAAATTCCAGGAAGACAGCAAAGATCTCAAGTCAAGAAGAGATATTCTTAGTGTTAGTTTTCTTGTTTTGGCAGTAGGGCTTGCTCTGTTTCTTCTTTGTTTTTATATATTTTGGAGTTGGCTAGGTAGCCTCCTTATAGTCTTCTTGGATGTTGGGTGATTACTCTGTTGGCCTCCTTCTGTTTGTGATTCATGGCGAATTTATTTGATTCTCTGTTTGTAAAGCTATCTCTTGCATGCTTTATATGTAGGCTCGTTGTAATACCGCGATCCGGCAGTGGTTGTCCTAATGGAATATAATTAATGGTTTGTCCTTTCCTAATACCGAGGCCTTTTCAGCACAATTGGCTCCGGAGTTGGCAGAAAACTCTGCAGTTAAGCGTGCTCAGACAAGAGTAATCCAGGGATGAGTGAGCTTCCGGGAAGTTTCTGTTGGATTACCGCAGCGTTGCCCGTTGAAAACCTCACACTGCCGGATAACCGCAGTCGCAAAGTGGGGAAATTACCAGAGGAGGGACGGGTCATTACAAATGGTATCAGAGCGAACGACGGGTCACCTACCGAGGGTGGGAAGGTACGCTGGACGCGGTTGGTCCAGGTGCTTCTCATGAGGGGCAGAGAACGTCGGAGATCTGGGCTTGTATATATTCCGGAGACGAGGACGGATCCAATTTAAGGTGTTGGTATTGTAATACCCCGATATTCGGTAATTGTTATCCGAATGGAATGAAAGTAATGGTTTGTCATTTCCTAACACAGAGGCCTTTTCAGCATAATTTGCTCCGAAGTTGGCAGAAAACTATGCAGTTAAGCATGCTCGGGCAGGAGTAATCCAGGGATGAGTGACATCCCGTGAAGTTTCTATTGGATTACCGCAGCGATTCCCGTTAAAAACCCCCACCCTGCTGGATAACCGCAATGGCTAAGAAGGAACAGTATTGATGGATGGACGGGTCATTACAAATAATTGTAACACCCCGATATTCGGCAGTGGTTGTCCGAATGGAATATAAGTAATGATTTTTCCTTTCCTAACACTAAGGCCTTTTCAGCACATTTGGCTCCAGAGTAGGCAGAAAACTCTGCAGTTAAGCGTGCTCGTGCATGAGTAATCCAGGAATGGGTGACCTTCCGGGAAGTTTCTGCTGGATTACCGCAGCGATGCATGTTGAAACCCCACACTGCTGGATAACCACATGGCTAAGTAGGAACATTATCGATAGGGGGACGGGTCATTACACTCGTCGCTTTAGTTTTTTTTTTTTGATTTGCGGTCACAAATCATATGTAGAAATTTAACAAATTTGATATATTTAGAAAGCTTTTGAAATTTCTATACATCACAAGCGTAATTTTTTTAGAATTCTTTATTCCTTCAATATAATCTTTTTATTTATTCAAACCAAGATTTGTACAAAACTTTGGTTGGTAACCTAGTACCAACACCTTTTTGAATGACAACACCTAGTCTACAAAAAAGAAACTTGCCCACACCACTACTGGCATCGTTACTAACTAGACAATTCTTCAATCTCTTAAAAAAGCATACAATATGTTCACTAAGCTCCCCTAGGGTTCCTTAAATGATTTTTTTTTAGTGTGCAAATATTATCTACAAATTTTTCTAGAGTGTAGCCATTATCCACAATATTTTTTTGCTGTGCAATATTATATTATCCTCAATGTTTTTCTGGTGCGCATCTATATTCACATTGTTAATTAACCTTGAATTATTGTTTATACTATAATGCATTTACTATCCACAGTGTCAATTAATGTACATCACTATAGGAGCTAAAAATACTCTCTTTTGATTCCAAAATTTGTGCAGCATATATACACAAGTAAATTATGTGCAAAAAAAAAAAAGCACAATCAGCCAAATCAAAAAAATGATCTGGAAACCATTTTTTAAAGATGCACAAACACATTAGTACTAAGTCGTGTAGAAAATATCCACAACTAGGGGTAGTCAAACGAGATTTCTGTGAACTTCCATAGATTTTTAATTTGAGCGACTCTCGGAGATTCTTTGAAAATCTAGAGACTTTTAGTGATTCTCTGAGAGTATTTTAGAGAGTCTTTGTGACTTGTAGAGATAAAATAATGAGATTTGTGAAGAATCTTTGTGACTTGTGGAGACAAATAATGTATAATATCCCCTGAAAAATTCAAAACAACTACCATTTTTTTTATCATCCACGTTACAATGTTTATTAAAATACCATGAATACCTAATGAAAATGCTTCATAAAAAATAATAATAAAAAAATAATAAAATACGTATCCATTTTCAAAATAAATTTCATTGTTGTCCAATGTCTAAATTTTCATTTTCTTTATCCCACTCATCCCACATTTTATTCTCTATACTATCGCGCCAGTGAGAGTAGGCTCCATTTGGATCCATGATAATTTCTCCATCGAAATAAAGGAGGATTACCTCTTAAACGGTTGAATAAAGATTCACGATGATAACTAGGTTGGATAATCCGATGTCAACTAGGTTGGATAAGTTAGATAAGTAGACTCATATAGCAGTGACGCTTGGTCATTGGATAAGTTAGATAAGTAGACTCATGCCAACTAATAATAGATTTGGGAACTCCCCAGAAATCCTATGAAATCTCGTTTGACTACCCCATGTAGTTATGTGCAAGAAATATCTATGACTAGATTATATGCAGGAAATATCCACAACCAAAAAATTATTTATTTTCATGATAACAATTGTTTCAGCGTCATGGAATTTTTTGCATAATTGTTTTCATGACCCTATGACCAGAAGAGTAAGACACATGTTTTCTAGGGTCATAAAAATAAGGGATATTTTGACTTTGGGTCACAAAAAAGTGACCAGATTTGGGTTTGGGTCACGCGGAAATTTTAATTAGAGTTTGGGTCACATGACCGTCATTGACCATCTTAACCGTTACAAAAGTTTGTTAAATATTAAAATGACTAAATAAATACGAGACTTTGGTATATTTACTAGCCAAACCATATAACTTTCCGTTTACCGGCTAACAATTATTCCATAAAAACGTTATCAACCAAACCCTAACATTCTCTTTCGCCTCCGGTCGACTCTCTTTCTAATTCTCTCCAAATCTTCCTCTTTTCTTCACAGTGAATGTGATCTGAAATTCCATCCTTAATGTCCTGGTCCAACTTTTGGTTATTTTTTTTTTTTTTTTTTTTTTTTTTTTTTTTTGTCCAACTTTTGGTGATATTATAACCATTGATTATGATGACAAAGCCAAAGGGGATAACATTGGTGAAAACGGAGGCATTGTTAATCAATCAAATGTGAAAAAGCTCACAACAGGATGCCAAAACAACGCATTTCCATCATCATCTCTAAACGGAAAATGGGCTATATTTAGATCAGGAAGGTCTGGTATAAGAATCGGAATACAATGGATGCTTTTGAAGGCGAAAAGGGTGGAAATTACAGGCTTACAGAGGGGCCATGGACAGATACAATGTGTAACTAGTTTTTGGATGGTGAATGGATTTCTATTGCTTATGATAGAGAAAATCCAGATAGTGGGAGCTACGAGTTTTTCTTTATACATCGAGATGAGACTAGATTAAAGAAAGTAGTACATAATGGCATAGGTGGAAAAACTAATCATCCATGGAAGACGAACTAATAGTTTTTCGTCTTCTCTGTTCACGGTTCACCTTTTGTTGGCGGAGGCCGTATAAAAGGTTACAATGGAGTTTGGATTTATTGAAAATACATTAATTTTAATTTTTTTTTTATTCATGTGACGGTCAAGACGGTCAATGACGGTCCTGTGTCCCAAACTCTAATTAAAATTTCCCTGCAACCCAAACGCAAATTCGGTCACTTTTTTGTGACCCAAAGTCAAAATATCCCTAAAAATAATTAAACCAAAAGTACGTATTATGGTGTAGTAACACCCATTAATACCCTTGAAATGTAAAATGCTCAAAGATTTACTACGATTCTAGTGAAATTAAGTCGAGTAGTTTCAAACATTCATTTCCAGAATGTTCTTACTTTAATCAATACCATAAATAGATAAATAAACATTACTATATACGCATCCAGTTTTAGGTGCGGATTAACTATTGAGAAAATGGGTCATTTGTCCAAAAAAATTTAAAACACGGTTCAAATGGACGAGTAAAAAAAAGTACGGGTGAAATAGCCAAACTGGATTCATCCTGGCTTATACTTAAAGAAATAGCAAGGATGAAACTGGATGCATCCTGTGTAAAATAAAAATAAGAAAAAAATATTTGAAAATCGACAGGATGAAACGGTTACATCTTGCCTATTTTTAAATTTTTGTCCATTTAAACAAAAGATCTTTTAATTTTTGGCTATTTAAACAGTATGAAAACCTAAGTGTCTTTTTCACCCAGGAATTGTTGATTTTGGTCTTTTTGACCAATTTTGTGTTAACTATTGTGGGTGAGATTTTGAATGACAATCTTGCTTGCTCTTTCATTGAAAAAATGAATTCTTGTAAATAAAAGGTAGAATCATTCAACAGGTTAACGCGCTGGGTTGTTTTGTGAGAATAGTATCCCTTGAAGAGTAATGAATACTACTCCTAATTAAGCTCAACAAGAAAAAATGTTTTTGTAAGCAAACGAGTTTTGCAAATGGATAAACAAGTTCTATTAAAAAAACCAAAAGAATAGCAAGTGAGGATAAATTCATAAAAGGGAGCAAAGTAAAGTCGGACACAAGCAATATTCCATATCCATTCAACTGTCATGAATTCTTCTTCTCCAATTAACCACATTATTTCTGCTAAGGGCAACAATCTCTGTCTATCTGAACTTCAGACGGCGTAAGCCTTCTTAGTTATTAACCATAAGCTAGCAAAAATTACTTCGAATTTTAGATTTCAGAGTTCATAGTCAGAAGAAAATAAAAAAGTCTCGGTGAACCGAGCGAAAAAATAACGAATTAAACCGACAAATACAAAATATGTGGACCCTCCTAAACTCCCGGGAGGTGGGGCTTATCAGGGATCACAAATTCCACAAGAATGTGAGGAATGGTTTTTTTATGCGGCTTTTTTCGCGGTTCATCTAAAATAGTTAAAAGAAAATTGAGCCAGTATAGGTTATAGCCTTTTAACTAGGGCTGTCAATGGAATACCGAGTTCCGGATTCTGTTACCGATAATTCGAGTTCCTATAGGAAATTTTCCGACATAACGGTATCGGAAATCGGTAATGGAAAAATTATCGGTAATTTTTGCCTTATTGGAACGGGTATCGGTTTAGGCACTTACTGCTCCATTAATTACCGTTACGGTATCTATTGTCACACATGTATATTATAGTGTTAGTATTACCCGTTTTTGAATTTCTTTGTGTTTTTTTTTTTGCAAGAACATATAACTAAGAACATTGTGTTTTGCATGGATTTGGAACCTAAAATTTCTTATTTTGAACTAATTTTTAGTATGAGAAATAGGTTATGTATAATATTATCACTTAACGGTATTTATCGGTAAAATTACCGATATCCGTTAACTTAATGGAACGGTAGCGGTTTTGATTTTTAAAATTCACGAAATTATCGTATCTCAATTAGGTAGGAAATATCGATAACGGTAATGGAAGAGCTAGTTACCGTTCCAATAGGTTCCATTGACAGCCCTACTTTTAACCCATAAAGGTCTTTGTTGCTTTATTTTTCTTCTACTGAAAACGCTACTGGCCCACGATAGCCATGCATTTCTAAAATTCACACAAGTAATGTATAGTAGCTAGAATTTGTGGCGCGAATAAAAATTGCAAAATACGCGTAACCATTACCGTTATAGATGCATAATTATTATACCTGCGAGATTGGGGTATACCCAATAAGACAAAATTTGGTCATTTTAAAGTAAAACTAAGCCACCCCTTAACCTTGTATTTTCTAAATGGCAAAAATGTCCTTTTATAATTAACACTAAAAACTGATTAGGCTAATTAATTGAGTTTAGATAAAAATTTTGAAAATGAAAATTCAGAGATTAAACCTTTAATCCGTCTTGTGAGTTCGATTAAGATCAAAAAATTTGGTTTTCAAAAATGTCAAAGGTCGGCAAGGTAGAGGTTTGAATAAGGTGCCGGCTATATATGGTCGGCATGGTCTTTGTTTGAAAAAAATCCGACCAATTTTAGCCGGTAAGGTATTTAAATGAAGAACATGCCGACTTTTTTTTTTGACACATAGGAGATGGCTATTGAAAAATATTAGTCGGCAAGGTCTAAAAAAAACCTCGCCTAATTTGGTGAAAAATACCCCGGCACAGTATAAGTTTTGCAAGGTATTTAAATGAAGAACATGCCGACTTTATTTTTTTGACACAAAGGAGAGGGCTATTGAAAAATATTAGTCAGCAAGGTCTACAAAAAAACCCGCCGGCGGTTGAAATACCACGCCGGCGGTATAAGTCGACAAGGTCTTCAAAAAATACCCCGCCTAGAATTTGTTGAAAAATTTACTGTGCCGCCATGGATGTTATGAAAAGTCGGCAAGATATGCATGTTACGACCTTGCCGACCAAAAACACAGAAATCATAATTTTCAATTTCCAACCTAACATAACATAACAATCAATCACACAACACAATGATGGGTTTGAGTTTAAACATCATTTATAGTCTTCTTTTCATTTGGTAGAGTCAATAATTTTTTGGAAAATCAAAGTTGAAGATTTTTATATGGCTTTGGTTGATGGAAGATGAAGATGAAGATGAAGAAGAAGAGAAGAAGATGAAATGAAGAGAATAAAAACTGATTTAGGGTAATTAAGATTATTAATGGGTAAGGGTAGTTCAGAACTTACACATTAAAATTCCCCTAAAACCCACAAAAAGTGTCCCTTTAAAATTGGGTATACCCCAGTTAGTTTGAGTATACCCCGATCTCGTCAGGATTATTATGGGTTTGACGAAAATTGAATAAAACACGTAACGATTTGCATTATGGAAAAAAGAAATTTCGTGCGTAATGGTGATTAGCATTAGTACGAAATGATTATGCGTATTTCTTTTCGATTTTAAAATTTGTTCTGGATGAGACTTTATCCCACCCCTTTTGGGCATCTTGTGAACGTTAAAGCCTAGTCTTACATTGTCATTTTAAACAAATAGAATGTACTATGTAGCAATATGGCAACAAATGGTATCACGATAGCTTATCTCTTGATTAACAGATATTGCCAATAAGAAGCTCCCTCGTTTTCCGGTGTCTCGAGTTCTGGTTTCCCTTCTTCAAAAATACGACATAAGTTCTTAAACAACAAGCGTGAGTCGTGACTAAAAGTTTTTCGAAAAATGGGTTATTTGTCCAAATATTTTTAAAACCTAGTTCAAATGGACGAGTAAAAATTAGTATGGATGAAATGGACAAAAAAAAAGTGCAAGGATGAAACTGGATTCATCCTGACTTTTAAACTTAAAAAATAGCAAGGATGAAACTGGATGCATCCTGATATAAATTAAAAAAAGAAAAAGTATTTGAAAATGGGTAGGATTTAAATGCTTTTTACATCCCGATTATTTTTGTATTTTTATCCATTTAAACAGTATCAAAATCTAGATATCTTTTTCATCCAGGATTTGTTGATTTTGTTCTTTTTAACCAATTTTGTGAAAGTTTTTACCATGATCAATTGCAGGGATTTGAAAGTACAAGGTTAACTAATATTATCACCTTATCATCAAGCCGCCTATTTGGCAACTGATCGTGTTGCCCAAGGTTACTCTACTAAACTCAATTAACCACTTTGAAATACAAATGGATGAACTTTGAACACCTTCATCATTAAAAAATGATGCATTTTCCATAATCCAATGGCTTTAGTCCTCAGTCATATGACTCATATCTAACTACTTTAGAATTAATTCTATCAAGTTTTCTTTAGTTGGAGCAATTAACAAGCAACCAGGCTTGTTTGTCAAACACAACATAGACTCCATACTATATGCATGCATATACGTATATACCTAGCTAACAAGCTACTACACGAGTTGGCTGTCTTTGAGCTTCAATTATAATGTACGTAAACGGCCCTTACTATCGTTTTTCGTTGACCTAATCTTTTTTCATCAATATTATTCCATATAAGAAGCACTTCTCCTGGTTCTTAGTGCTTCATCACATGCTCATTGTTTGTTTCTTCAATTTCTTCTCTCTGCGACATTACCTTTTCTCCTGATTCAATCAAAGTTTATTCCTCTCTTAATTATATCTCCTTCACCTCCATCGAGGAAAACGAATTAATTAACCAGGCAATTGTACTATAAATAAAAAAAATTACATTGCATTAATGGCATCGTCGACGACTATAAGTTTTACTCATTGCTCATCTTATTTTGCAAGAGATATTTTCTTTTGGTTTCATATCATAACAATAACTACTTTGCTCATGGCTCGTACTACTCGTGCTGGTCCTTCTAATTTCACTACCGCAATTCTAATAAGGGTTGATCAATCTGGTGCTGGTGATTTTAAGAAGATTCAAGATGCTATTGATTCAGTTCCTTCTAATAACACTGATCAGCTTTATTTCATTTGGGTCAAGCCAGGAACTTACAGGTACGTTCATGGTCTTTTCATTCATGCTCTTCCGAGTGTATTTTATGTTTTAGTTTTAGATTTTGCCATTGTTTTGGAGATATAAAGAGTTCTCCTTTTCAGCAGTTAAATACTTTACCTGAGAAAAACTAGCAGTTTGGCTACTTTAATGGCACGGCCGCACGGCTATAAACTTAGCGTGGCCAAGAGCTATTTGTTAGCCACGTTAGAACAATTTCATCCAACTGAATTTTTTATTCTACGACCCATTGATTTGAAGATTGAAAAGAAATCAAATTCGATCGAGTTGCAGTAGTGAACATCGGAATCGTAGAATTTCAGTTGCAGAGAATCGGATTAACGGGTCGGGTATAGGTACCTGATCCATTAGCCTATAGTTATTTTCACCCAAGTACCCACCCAAACTTGCGGGCCCCACCGTTTCAGCTCATTTTTTTTCAGCTCGGTTACCGACTCAGCGATACAACTGATTCACATAATCACACGCACTTTCTCTCATGCATGCATTTTTGTGACACGTTAAACAAAATACTTAAAACTGCATCCAATTTCTTGATGTCTAGTCATCTAGTATTTGTATTTGAAAAGTAAATCAATCTCATTTTGTAAATGTCTCTGGATCATAAAATTTGCAGTGAAAAACTTGTAGTTCCAAGTGATAAACCATACATAACACTGAGTGGTACCAATCCAGCAACAACCATAGTCACATGGCAAGATGGTGGAGACATTTACACATCTCCAACTCTTACTGTTTTGGCTTCTGATTTCGTGGCAAGACTAATCACAATTCAGGTACTAAAAAAACATTTTTCTCAGATATGGACTATGGAGTTAACTGATTCCTATATTACTATCTTATTTCGAACTAATTATTAACTGTGAATGATCATGTCGACTTATAATGATCGGTTGAACAGAATACTTTTGGAAACACTGGGAAAGCCGTAGCACTGAGGGTAGCAGGGGATAAAGCCGCGTTCTATGGATGCAGATTCATATCATACCAAGATACTCTTCTGGATGATAGAGGTGGTCATTACTTCAGTAACTGTTACATTGAAGGTGCCACCGATTTCATATTCGGAAATGGAGCTTCTCTTTATGAAGTAAGTATTTTACTATAAATACGTTAATTCTCTGTAAAATGAGCGCATCAATCATTTTTCATTTATTTTTTTGATCGATAAAATATTCATTTTTTATTTGCCAACTAATATGGTTAGCACTTTTCTGGATGTGTATATAGAAATGCCGTATCCACTCAGTTGCAGAGGGAATGGGGATTATAACGGCACAGGGTAGAGCATCACCACTGGATAAGACGGGCTTTGTATTCTTGGGCTGCAAGATTACTGCACTCAATGGAACAAGTCTAGTGTTGGGAAGGCCATGGGGTCCTTATGCTAGGGTTCTCTTTGCTCTCACATACATGTCTAGTGCCGTAGTTCCTCAGGGTTGGGACGATTGGGGTGACCAAACTCGACAAAGGTACCCTCCCTATTCTATCTGATTTTGTGTAACTCATACAGTGTACTGCTCTTATAGTGTCGGAAATTAACGGTTGATAAACATTTTTTGGTGACAGTACGGTGTTTTTCGCTCAACACAAGTGTTGGGGACCAGGTGCGAGTACCTCAGCGAGGGTTGGATGGTCGCAAAGTGCTCTAACAGATGATGAAGCTGCACCATACTTGACCAAAGACATTATTGGTGGCCGAGATTGGCTCAGGCCCTTACCAACTCAATTTAGAAAAGCTGGTTCAACTACGCTAATCAGAAGTCTTTTTTAATTCTTTAAAATTGATCTATCTGTTTAGCGTTGCAATTATATTACGATTTATCCTCATTTGTATGTATTAAATTCTTCTATTATTTTTTATTAATTTGACGATGCGTACGCGCATATTGTTTTAAACTACTGTATCAGTGATTCTGTATGTATGAAATTTGGTTCTTAATTTTAACTTTCGTGAAACTAGAGTTCAGAATGTGGTAAAACTGGAGTCAACCAACCACGTAGGTAGCACATCATAATCCATAAGAGATGCAGTAGATCGGTTTTATAACTCAAGTGACAGTTCCCTAGTTAGCAATTTGGCGAATCATTCGCCAATTATTGTTCCGATAATCCTGCTCAATACGCACGTCCATTTGCAATTCCAATACTTATCAGCTTCCCAACTATCCGCGATTTTACGTTCCGGTCCGGCTACGATGGGGATGGGGCGCATATTTAGAGTATGAGGCCCCTCCTATCTAGCTGACACGTCACCCACAAAAACTGCCTTTCAACTAATTATTTGTTACATCGTTTCATTCAGATATTTGCTGTTTTACTTACCGATTTGCCCCTAAACTGAATTCCATTGATTCCTCTAAAATATGCTCTTTCCTTCATTAACTCAACCTAAGTAAGGTATTTTTATTTTTCCTTAATTAGATATAAGGTAATTTGTTTACCGTATCTATAGTTGAGGAAACTTATTTATTTTAATTGGATGAGAAACCAAGTGAAAAATTTATAAGAATCTCTCTAAAGATTTGTACAGTATGTATAGTTGAGGTAACAAAAGAAAACAAAACACTCGGTTGATGACTCCCTGAAAATGAATACAAAGCAATAGCTATGTATCCTTAAAAGAAAAAATGCATTGGCAACGGCCAAATAGGTATCCATTCCCAACAGATAATCACATTATACATATTTCACAACCTTATTAAGCATGAAAGTTCCAGCGTAAGAATGTCAACTATTGACTGCAATAAGACCCATATATAAGTAGCTAAAACCGTGATGAAATTGATAGAAGACAGAGCCAAGATAGACAGATATAAACAGTTCTTGGTGGAACTAAAATTGCAGAAGTCATTCTACACCTCCAACAACCAAAAGCAAAGATATAGTTAAAAATTTATTTAACTTTTGACCCAACTAGTTTGCAGAAGAGCAGAAACGAACAAACTGCAGTGTCACCATCACTCCATGGGATCCTATATAAATGAAGATACAGTCGTAAGCAAATTAAACAAACACAGTTATGAACTAATTCATATATGTAAAATTATGTGTATATTCACCAGAAAATGTTTGGTCGGGTCAGTTGAAATATAAATGACATAGCATAAAAACCACAAACATGTTTTTATTGAATAAATTATTGGCTTACCTCTTTTCTTCAGAATAAGCTTAACTTCGTTTTTGGAAGAAGAAAAATGGTTTCCTCGTCTGTTCGATGATACAGATTCGATACAGATTAGGAAATAAAGGATCTCATAAGTCATAATATATCTAATAATATATTATAATAACTAATCGATTAAATACAATATTTGAAGATTTGTTTTTTATGGAATGTTAGGGTAAATCAGTAAAATGTGTTAGGGAAGTTAAGTATTACTGAGGATAGATCCAAATTAGTTGAAAGGCAGTTTTTGTGGGTGACGTGTCAGCTAGATAGGAGGGGCTTCATACTCTAAATATGCGCCCCATCCCATCGTAGCCGGACCGTTTACCTTCCGAATATAGGAGCAAGTTAGTTTCCATGAAACACCGACCCAGTAGCTACTGGGCCTTTTTGATGCCATTTTGTAGGATTGTAGCGCCCGATTAACCCTCCCTTTCCTGCTTATAAGATATTCGAGGTCCTAACCATGTTTCCCGCTCCAAATTGGGAGTCTGCAACTTCGAACTTCTGCAATGGAATGTATTTGAAGATAAATGTTTAAGTCCATCACATATAGATATTTATTTTTCCTAAAATTCTTCTCTAACCCCTAAATTTTAAATCAATGCGAAGATAACATGGCTTAATTTTTGTTAGACATTATCAAGATGAATGTCAAGTTTTAGACATTTACCTTGACAATGTCAAGCTATCCTAGTAAGCGTTTGCTTAACAAAACTAATTCCAATATATTAAATAATCATTTTTAGCTCTAATAAAATCTAAATAATGCTAAAAAATAAAATTTGCATTTAATCCATAAAAAATCACAAACAACACCATTGGAGATGAACTATTTTCTTCACCTAAATTTAAGAAAAATTGGAATGAGGATGTCTTATTTGGATTTCCACCTAGGAAATGCACACAACTACCATTAGAGAATGGGCCAGTTTTGCCTCATCCGCATCCAATCCTTCTATCCATGCATTTCTTTTATTTGATTGGATACGGATGATCTAATGGATTTCTTTTATAATTAAAATTTAGACTATAAAATTAAAATTAACAAAAATATGACTTGAATGATGACTAAACATAAAATAAATATAGAATAATATGACCTAATTTAGTGTCTCAAGCACAAGTCTTAAAAGTATGATGGAAAAAAAAAAGATGAAGAGATAAATCGACTATATGGTAGAATATTAAAAATACATAATTACCATCATATATTATAAAAAGTATCTTAAATTAGTGGATGTTGATGTCCAATGAATTTTTAAGAACGCATCCGCATTCATTTCAAAATCCGTCTGATTCCAAAAGTTAGTATCCGCTTCCAATTCAAGCGGTCCAGCATTTATCGTAAAAATATTATTCGGCCGGATGGAAAGATTTCGGGCCAAATTCTCACCCTCATGTATTATTTCGGTTCATTAAGTTTCCGTGAAACATCGACCCATTATCTACTGGGCCTTTTTAATACCATTTTATAGAGCCTAACTAACCTTCCTCCTCTTTTTCCAAAAAAAAAAAAAAAAAAAGTAAATGCCGATGACGAGATTCGAGGGCCTAATCCTAACCTAAGACATAATTAAGTCCACTGAACCTATGTCAAAACTTTTATTTTGAATATATAATATTTTCTATACACCGAAGTCACATTTTTTTCATATAATGTTTTATCTTTTCGTGGTATTAATACATGATGAATTTTGTATACCTGGTTTATATTTCTAAAATGTGCACATGTGTATGTCGTCCCAAATTACTTCTGAATCATAAACAATTAGCTGGATTTTTGACCAAATTTAACTTTTGCGAATCTGGATAACTTTTTTTTTTTTAATAAAAGAGGAAGTTGTAAAAAAACTCCTCAAAAGCTACATTACCCAGTTCTCACGTTCTCATACATCATATTTCTGGAATTCATATCATTTTGATTCCAATGTTGGTAGTTCAGATAACTAATTAAAGCCCATAAGTTTTGATCATTCCACGTATTTTTGATATCAAACTTATTACAAAAGACAGCTAATTTAACAGCCCACATTACTTGTTCATTTCTAACCAGACTAAAATCTGTGACCAAAAAATTCATTTCAAATTTCTTTTTGCTCTCCCATTCTTCACTAATTTTGTATCTCTGTCTTCTTGCTTCTGCATACATTCCCACCAGCAGCAGCAGAGTTGGTTCCGAATCGCTTCTGAAAGAGATCCTGTGACCACTCCATCGTGTTGCCCATTGGAAAGTCAGTCACTCCTTCTTGTTCTATTTCATCTAAAGTTCTGCTGCCTGAATAGAATCCCCTGGCTTCTCTGACAGTCCCTGTATGATCCACCAAAATTAAACCATAGCCTGTTTTTGAATTAGATATGTGCAAGGCTATATGTATTTGCATTGTCATATCATTTTTTGTATTCTCTTCAACACTGTACTTTTGTATCTGTAGCACAACATCATTCACAGAATTATAGTAAAGATCATCCATAATATTGTATTCATGTTTTTTCACAGTATTGTAGCTATGTATGTATGTAATGATCTTGTTTGCAGTAGTGACACTACTCTGATGTTTCTGTTTAAAAACCACATCACATCGAGTTTTCCATATGAACCAAATTATTATACTACTTAAGACATTCCATTGTATGTTATAAACGCCTATCTCTGTATCTTCTATATTGTTAGAGAGCCATTCATGAAAGCTTGTGGTACCATTTCTAATATCATTCATATCAAAATTGAAGTGCATCCATACCTGTGTTGCATAATTGCAATGCAGAAATAAGTGGTTTAAGGTTTCTTCATAGTCATTACAAAGCTTACACTTTGTATCAATGTCAGGGAGAACAGCAGCCACTCTCATGCTGTTTGGGAGGATAGAGTGTGCCGACTTCCATATAAAGATTTTTACAGCTGGCGGAGCATTCATCTTCCATATACTATTCCACTTAGGATCAGCATTCCCATTGGAATTGATTTTATTGTATAACGATTTGACTGAAAACATACCTTTTTTGTTTAGCATCCATTTCGGGGCATCTCTCGTTTCTTCCATTGGAATTTTGATCTTCCTAATCTTTTTGATTGTCTGCCTATCAAAACATTTTTCAAGTCTTCGTTGATCCCAGTTTTTGTTATTAGTTATCAGGTCACTGACCTTAGTAATTCCTTCCGTGTCAGTAGAGTTTCTATGAAGAGGAGGTATCGTATCTGGGATCCAACAGTCCTCCCAGATATCAATATCTCTTCCATTTCCTAAATCCCAGAAGCAATATTTCTTTAGGTGATTTATACCTGTTAACAACCCTTTCCAAACCCAACTATCAGTTTTATTTGGTTTATTATTCAGATGGAACAGATCAGTTTTAGGATAATATTTTGCTTTCAAAATGGTAGCACAAAGAGTGTCAGGTTTTTGGCTTAGGTTCCATCCCATTCTAGCTATCATGGCTGTGTTAAAATGTTTTACATTCTTAATTCCTAGGCCTCCTTCTTCAAGAGTTTTACTAATCGAAGTCCAGTTTTTGAGACATACTCCCTTTTTCCCATTTTTGTTTAACCCTTTATCATTTTTTCCCCACCAATAGTTCCTCTGCATCCTAGTTATTTGATCACAAATTTTTACCGGTAATTTAAAACAGTTCATTTGATAAACATAAACAGAAGAAGCCACATTTTTTATCATTACAGTTTTTCCCAAAGATTATTGATTGATACCATTCCAACCTGTCATTCTAGTTCTTAGATTGTCAATTAATGGCTCAAAACATTGTATTTTAGATCTATTCGTAAAAAGCGGCGAACCTAGGTATTTATCAGTTAAGGGTATAGCTGTTACTCCTAGGATATCTTTAACCTTTCTACGGATACTCGTTTCAGTCTTTTTACTAAAGAAGACTCCCGATTTACTCATATTTATCATTTGGCCCGAAATCAAGCTGAAGTTATTAAAAAGACTCACCAGGTTTTTACAGGTAGTTTCACTTATCTTGCAGAAAACAATACAGTCATCCGCGAACAGTAGGTGACTTAAAGGAGGCGCAGTATGGACCAATTTAATTCCTTTTATCAACCCCCGATTTTCAGCATTCTGAATTGTTCTAGATAACGTTTCAATGCATAATAAGAATAGATAAGGGGAGATTGGATCCCCCTGTCTCAAACCCCTAGTAGGTTTAAAAAAATTTGTCGGCGAACCGTTAATCAAAACAGACAAAGTAGTAGTCGAAATACACTGATAAATCAAGTCACACCATTTTTTGTTAAAACCCATTCTAGTCATTACTTTAATTAAGAAATTCCATTCAACTCTATCGAATGCTTTCGACAGATCAATTTTTAGTCCCATAAAACCTTTTTTTGATTTAGAATTTTGCATCTTATGTATTATTTCATGTGCCAAAGTAATGTTTTCAGCTATTTGTCTACCCGGTATAAAAGCTGACTGATATGGCGAAATAATTTTTCCTAGAAGGCTCTTCATTCTACTTGCCATAAGTTTTGAGATGACCTTATAGGTAGTATTAGCTAAGGCAATAGGCCTAAATTCCACCGGTGAAGTAGGATTCAGAGTCTTAGGGACTAAAGAGATGAACGAGGCATTCATTTCCTTAGAAATGTTACCCGTGTCGAAGAAATTTTGTATCATTTTGGTCAGGTCAGCTCCTAATACTTCCCAATCTCGTTGAAAAAATTGGGTGGAAAGCCGTCCCAGGCCCTGGACTTTTATCTGGTTCCATGCTAAATAGGGTCTTTTTAATTTCAATCTCAGTGGGAATGGCACAAAGCATATCATTATCAGTTTGGGTAACATTTTCAGGTATCAAATCTATTATTTTTTGATCAATATCAGGATTCACAGTAGTAGAAATTTTCAAAAAATGTGTCGTTATGCATTCCGCTATCTCCTCTTTAGTGTTAAGCCAAATGTTATCCTCATTTTTTATCATGTCAATCCTATTTCTTCTAAATCTCTGTTTAGCTTTTGTGTGAAAATATTTTGTGTTTCTATCTCCCAAGGCCAAGTTCTGGTCTCTACTTTTATCTTTCCAGAACTTCTCTTTTATAGCATACCATTTAGCCAATTCATTTCTCAGTTCGGATATCTCCTTAGACTTATTAGGATAGTGAGTAGCAGAGTTAGTTCTCTCAAGTTCTCTCTTAATGCTTTCTATGTTACTATCTATGTTTCCAAATTTTTGTCTATTCCAAATTTTAAGATTACGTTTAACATTTCCAAGCTTCTTGTTGACCTTATAAGATGGTGAGCCTCTCACAGTTGTGTTCCAACTGTCCTGGATTATGGCTTTGCAATCACTATGTTTTATCCATTCTCCAAAATACTTAAAAGGGGTTGGGCCATCATCCCAGTGGTTATGCAAAGTAAGTTTTATAGGAACATGGTCAGAGGCTAGAGGTCCTAAGTGTTTTATGCTCGAGTTTGGGAATTTCCTGTTCCATTTATCGTTAACAATGGCCCTATCTAATCTTTGTTCAATATTTTCAGCGTCAAGTCTACGGTTATTCCATGTGTAAGTATATCCTGTGAATCCAAGATCCACAAGATTACATTTGTTAATAAGGTTATTGAAGATTTTAGCTTCATTTTTCTTAAAGGCAAATCTACTTTTCTTTTCTTCTTCATGGAGGACCACATTTAGGTCTCCGATAACAATCCATGGTTTATCAACATTTCTAGCCATTTTGTTTATGATGTTCCAAGAGTCTAGTTTTCGATTCCTATACGGACTACCATAGAAACATGTGAGAATCCAGCTAGTATTATCAATCGAATTGGTGATAGTAGCATTTATGTGATTGTGAGCATAATCATCAACAGTAATATTTATATTACTTTTCCATATAAGACATAAACCTCCTGCACTTCCTCTAGGAGGAACAAGAAAGTAATTATGTACATTTACCATTTTCATAATATTATGCATTTCATTGTTCTGCTGTTTTGTTTCAGACAAAAATAGGATATCAGGGTTTTCTTTATTTTGAGTATCAAGTAAGCTGTATCTAGTTTCTAGTTTACCTATCCCCTGACAATTCCAAGATATCATACTAATGAATTGCCAGAAGTATGATACTACGGGGTAACTAAATTTTCTTAACATCAAGCACTTAACTATCATATTTGCAATAATTAAACTTAAATTCATCATGCTAACATTCCTTTCATCGCATTTGTAAATTAGAGGACAAATTATGTTTGAAATCTGGGGATAGAGATAGTGGTTACTTACCTCCTTTGTTGCTTCCAGATTGATCCCATTCTTTGATTTAAAGATTTTTTGTGCCTCCAGCCCATCAATTCCTTCTTCAATTTGCCCCTCCCTGTTCCTAATCTTCTTTGAGCTTTGGATCTGTATTTCATCTTCCCTTTTTCTCTGCATCGGAACATACATCATCCTGGCTTCTGCATTTTGATCCTTATAGTTTGAAGTTTGGCCATTGACCGCCTCTCTAGCCTCCCTCTTCCAAAACCCTTTGTTCAATCTTTGATTTTCCCCCATTTTTGACTCAGTTTGGAATCGATACTGATTTTTGATAGACAGAAAGGCGAATCTGGATAACAATCGCACGTTTGGTGTTCCATTTGTTTGCCCAATTTCAAATTGCTAACTAGGCCTAGGGGCTAGGACTCCAACAACTCTATAAATATCTGTCCGTAAATGTATTTATAAGTAACAAAAGGAGTAATAAAATCCCACTTCCTTGCTTGCTGTTCACTTTTATATGCTCACGTACACCCATCGTACTAGTTTATATTTATATAAGTAGAACTCAGTACTACCACATTGGCATTACGTACCAAAATATTCGTGATGAGAGCTCATTTTTTGTGGGTGTACAAAGCTTTGTGAGGCTAGTATTTTTTCGAAATATTGGCTTCTAATAAATTATTTTTTGAAAAACCAGATGTTTTGTTCCTCTCTGAAACTAAATTTAAGAGGAACTTAATGAGAACACACTATACCATATCCAGGATTTTGCAACATTTCGATTTTCGAGTTTGCAACGTTTATTAACGCTACGCACGATTATCCGTTGCTCATACCCACTAATACGTTGCACTCAATTTAGAATATTAGAAATAAAAATGAAAACAGGACACGCTTGTCTTTATTAGAATAGTTGGGGGCTTAAATGTTTATCGAAAGTGATAATAATATCTAATTATTTTCATTTTCTTCTATTTCATTTTATTTTCTCTATCCCTCTCCATCGCACAAAACTTATCTTCTTCTCCTCCTCTTTTTTATTCCATTCTAAACCGATCTAGATCTGAGAAACCAAATTAAACCATTTGTCCCTCTCCCTCAGCCAACACCTATTTGTGAACCATTATCAGCTCTCCTCATCTTTTTTTTTCTTCGTTGTTAAACCTAGATTTCTTAAAATCAAACTCAATCTTTTAAAAATCAAAACGATCTTTTGTAAATATAGATCAATTAATCAAACTCGATTCAAAATCCATCAGAAATCAAACCCAATTTCACTTACCCAAATTTCGCTTTAAACCCTAGATATGAGTTTACCAGTGAAACCCTTATTTCATTGTTATTGATTTTGTGACTCAAGCTTCTTTTGCATAGCTGAATATCGACCTCAACCAAAAGTCTTTGATCTGAAATTTATCTATGTGAATCTTATTTCACATCAGGAAAAAGATAAAGGTAAGTCAACAATTTGGGTTTTAATTACTTGGTGATTTTCAAGGTTTTATCTCAACGAAATCCTATGTCTTATTACTTTCTCTACTCATTTTTTTATGTTTGAAATTGATTAATGGGGTTGTTCATGATGATTTATTGAGTTGCTGATAAAGTCAGTGTTGCTTTTTCTTGTTAGAGTTGATGGCGGTTGTGTAAGTGATAGAGATTGACTTTGTTGATTTGGTGGTGATGGTGGTGAAATTTGGTGATGGCTGGTAAGTGTTGTTAAATTAATTTTATTTATCAAAACCATATCCAAAGTTTTTGTGGATTTTTGTAATATCAAGACAAGATTTAAGGATATTTGTACCCTTTTCGTTTGTGGAAATGCTGATGTTTCACTGATAGTTCATTAGGTGCAGGTGATAGTTCACTGGTGAGTGCCAAATATTGCATATTTCTACACCTTTTTATTGCTTTTTAACTCATCTTTTGCGCTTTAAAATCATATATTATCCCAAATTCTGTATTTTCTTTGTTTTCAAGAATAATTACTTGTACTAATTAATTTTGTGTTTTTAGTTAGTAAATAAAGCTTGGATGAATTGAGGAGCCAAAAGATCATAAAATTGGAGACTAGCGACTATGGAAGAGAAGTTGCAACCCGCTTGCGCATCAGTTGCAACCTGACAAGCAGCAACCCGTTTACAAAGATATGGGCTTGAGCTATCCAAGATCCTACCCATGACTCGAATACAAGCCCGCTCCATCCTGAGCCAATAGATTTGATCTATCAGCTGCATCCAACGTCCTAGCCTTGCCATGCATTAACGTTCACTGCTCCCGCCTCATACCATAACCACATACCACCTTCACCTAACCGAGCAGCAGCCAAACACTCCCCACCTTCACTTCTTCTTTCTTCTTCCCGACAAGAACCAGATCTCTCATCTCTTCCACCGACCATTTGCAGAGCCAACAACACCAGCAACGTCTCCTTCTCCCGACAATAACAGCAGCACATCCACCTTCAGCATCTCCTAGCTCTAGATATCTCCATCTTAGCTTCTCCCAAAACCCTAGAAGTTGAGCTCGATATATATGGGGTTAGGGTTTCTCCCAACATCTCATTAATGGCTTGCAGAAGCAAGTGGAAGAGGGGACAACCAATTCAGAGTCTTTGGTGAATAGGGTTTGCATTCAATTCGATTATTAGGGTTAGAGAAGAAGTTCTAGGTATAAATAGAATTGTTCTTTGTATTAGAAGGGGCTGAGAAATTTTTAGGATTTATTTGGTTAGCTTAATTCAACTATGTTTTAATTACTATCATCATGTTCTAATTTCATTTGCTAGGGTCTAGATGAAACCCTTAATTGTATGCTAGGTTAATCAATTTTCTGATTGTGTTCTTGATGTGCTTCATTGCTTTAGGGATAATTAATTAGCTGTTTGATCAAATGAACCTGTGATAAGTTGTACTGTAAGAAAACAACTTATACTAGGGGTAAGTTAGTGAAATTGGTTGACAATTCTTCCACCTGAGACCCTCAAGGGAAGGACAAGAGCATAATTTGAGTTTGTTTTGCCTTAGTATAGGATTAAGAGGTGAATTCAATCATCCTAGTGCTCTCTAGCAATTGTTTACAATCTGTTTTTGCATATTTACTTTACAATTTGTTTTATTATTTGTTCACTATATCTCTCTTTGTCGTATCGACACACTCAAAACCCCCTTGTTGCTACTCTCACCTTGAATCAGTTTAGTAAGACCATAAGCTACAACGTTACACCCTCCAAGTCTCTGTGGATCGACTGTGCTTGCCCTGTGTTGCTTGTCAACACTGTGGACTTGCAGTTTACAATTGTAGGCATCTTTATCAGCCTACCAAGTTTTTTGGCGCCGCTGCCGGGGATTTGGTGGCAGTGTAGTTGTTTCTTTTGCTTCACTTTACTGATTTTTTTAGCTTAGTCTTGTATATATTAGCTTGCATTCTTTATATTTTCAGTCATTGTTAGTAGAACTTAGCTGAAACTCTTTATATTTCTGCATCTTTGCATCATTGTCTTCTGCAGAGCTGTTGCTCTTTTGCTGGGTTCTTTCTTTGTTTTTCTTGTTGCTGCATAACTGTTGAGCATTGTCATCTGCATTTTCTAGCTAGTTAGTTACCTATTAGTTAAATAACAGTCTGTAGCTTCTTTTTCTTTCTCATTTCATTAGTTGCTGAATTTGTAACCTGCTATAATAATGTAGCTCGGCAGTTTAGTTAGCCCATCTGTCTATATAATCTTCACCAGCATTATCATAGTAATTAGTGCATTTGCTCATGTTTTTACATCATTGTACAAACCACTAGCTCTGCATCCTGTAACCATATCTATTTATATAACCTGCATTCTTCCATTGTTAGTTAGTTGCATTCTGTTAGTGCATTTTCTTATCATTATTGTGTTAGTTACTCCTTTTGTTCTCATACTGTGCATCTCAATATTCTTTTTAGCTGAAGGTTTTTACTTTTCTGCACTCTCTCAGTTCTTTTTGTAGTGTAACATAGTGTAACAGATGCCATTTCAGGCTTCTGTCATCATTAGCCGTAACTTCTCATTTTCAAGTTCATCATTCGATGTAACATAATCGTCTCTCAGTTTGTTCCATATCAAGCTTGTTGTTCTCATTATCTGCAACTGTTCTCAATGTGTAACTTTTGGTTGTAATTCTGTAGCTCGATTGTATTTTTGTTAAGTTTCTTTGTGTTGAAACTTAAAGCACATCATCATCTGTGAATATCCATCAGTAAGTGTAGAATCTGTAGGATCATAGTGTTAGATGTGCATTGGCACTTTGATTAACACCTGCTTTCATTCAGCGTTTGGCCTGCACTTAAATGTTGAATCTGCAAGCCTAACTTGTCCCCATATCAGTTAAACTGCAGTCTCCTTCCAATTGCTGAAATCCCGATAATGTTAGCTGATTCCAAAGCGATGTTAGGTGTTGTGAAGATATTGTCCATGTTTGAGAGTCCTCTGTGACACCATGCTAGCATAACTTAGATTTAACTTTGAAAAATCTGTAAACATTTCCATTTCCATCTGCATCCTAATCCTGTATCATACCATATTTGTAGCTCAAATCTAGTTGGAATTATCTGCATCTGTATTTAAGATCTGTAAATACTTGTTTAGATTTCATCTCAGTAGTATAATCCATTTGTTTATAATTTGCATCCTAGTATTAGCTTTGTAAGTTTCATAGCATCACTGCATCTTGCTGTAATTTTCGATATCATGTGGCTCAGTTTGTAGATTGGGTGAAGCTCTTGATCTGTAATTTTTTTTAGCATTATTGCTCTCTCACTTTCGCTTCATCTACTCAATTCTAGGAACTGAAGTTGTTTTGTTGAGCTAGTAGGTACCTGAACTTTCACTGTGCGAACAGCAAGGAGGAGAAGAAAAAAGGATCGAAGCAAACCTGAGTATCGTGCTTAAACCACAGTACATGCGACATCTCTCAGCGAAACAAGGGAGGATAAAGGAGCAACAGAACCTGTTTATCGTGCCTAGACCTAGTTTTATACTGGCGGTATTGTATTCTCAAACTTCTTCTCAGACTCGAATCTGCCCTAAATCTTTGTCATGACTGCTGAATACTGCTCACTGAACTAGGATATCTATATGAGCATAATCCCGTGACATCTGAGTGACAATTTCTACCTGCTGAGATTGTCATCTCCATGTGTATGCATCTTTCAATCTCTGAACTGCTGATAACTGAATGAGTGCTTACTGACCTAACAAGCATATGGTATATGTGTGCATGTTGTTGCGCTAGTCGAGTAACATATTAGTGCATGATCTGTGAAACTTGAGTAGCGTGCTGACCTGTTGATAACCTGTGAGCCATATTCACCTGCCAAACTGTTGTTTTTCACAATCACATAGCACATGCTTCACCTTGAGTGAGCATAATCTAGCTGCCCTGAAAACTGTGCACATATTCTGTTTTATATTCAACCTTCCAAGCAAGTTTGTGTTGTGCATTTCTTAAAAGCAGCAGACATCAATCCTGTGTGATTAATTCCGAGAACTAGTGTTTGATTCTTATGAGCTTTGCCTCCCTGTTTTAAAAATCGATTGGTTGTATGAGTGTTTAATATGCTTGATGTGCTAGCTAGGCTATGATTGTGTCTTTTAGAGACCAAACAAATCGACTAGTTAGAATCCGCCAAGAAGAAATTGTTGACATACCCAGTTCTTCAGTAGAAAGCCCAGACCAATCTGAGACAATGGGTGATGAACCGAACCAACCCCGTAAGTCGCAAAGACTACATGTACCCCACTAGGGCAAGTCATCCCTCTTGCATCATTCTACCAGGTGATGCTGGCCAGTTTGAACTGAAAGCAAGCACAATCCACATGTTGCCAGTATTTAGAGGGGTTGATGCTGAAAACCCTTACCACCATGTGAGAGATTTTGAAGATATCTGTGGGACTCTGCGTTTTAACCAAATGCCGGAAGAGTCCCTCAAACTGAGATTATTCCCTTTCTCTTTGAAAGAAAAAGCCAAGTCATGGCTTCATGCCCTACAACCACAGTCCATTAGAACATGGGATGATCTCACAAAAGAATTTTTCAAAAGTTTTCCCCAACCATAAGACTTTGCGACAATTCGTCAAAGTCTAAATGGTTTTGTGCAATTAGAAGAAGAGACTCTAGCAAAATATTTGGAGAGATTCAATGAATTATTGCTCCAATGTCCCCACCATGGTTTTGAAAAATGGATACTTGTGAAAATTTTGTATGAAGGCCTAGATGTCAGGACCCGAACCACAGTTGAGTCAATGTGCAATGGTGCATTTATTGACAAAAGTGCAGATGAGGCTTGGACTTTCTTAATCGAAGTCGCTGAAAAGACTCGGCGGTGGGAGTCCATCCGTGAACCTAAAAGGACTAACCGTGTAGCTAATGTTCATAGAATTGAGTCTGACTTTGAGGGAAATGCAAAGATGGCATCTTTGGATAGGAGAATAGAAGTGATAGAGTTGTAGAAGAATGTAAAAACTAATGCCCCTACTCTCCGTGACCAAATTGAAATGGCCACTTGTGCGCATGCCATAGTTCAGACCACTTAGTGGACAGTTTTCCGGACCTACATGCATTTCAAGAGTCTAAAACCGAGCAAGCCAATGCGTTGTACCATAGGCAAGAGAACAACCCTTATTCTCAGACCTACAACCCTGGGTGGAGGAATCACCCTAACTTCTCATGGTCTAAAGGGCCTGTACAAGGGTGAACAACAAATAATAACCTAGGATACTCCTATCCTAGAAACTCCCAAGTACAACCACACACTCAGTACCCTGTAGAGAAAAAGCCTAGCTTTGAGGACACTGTCGGTATGTTGACCCAAAATATTTTACAACTTCAGAAGACCACCGACCAATGTTTCACAAGTCTAGAACTTAAAATGGGTCAAATTTGTGATGCATTGAATGAGAGAGAAAAAGGCAAACTCCCTAGTCAACCCCAAAAAAATCCAAAGAATGTATTTTGAGGCAGGTACTTCAACCGCAATGAAACTTCACATAGTCATGTGAATGCTTTGTCACCACTCTTCGTAGTGGTAAAGTTTTTGAGAACAATGTAGGTGTACCACGGTCAAGTGAGTCTAAATCGAGACTCACCAAGTCTACACACAACACCGCAGAAAACATCTACTGTAGAAAATGGATCTGAGCATGTTGATAAATCTAAAAGTCCTACTGATATAGATGTTTCTTTGCCATGTCATGTGCCTTTTGCTCCATTCCCACAAAGATTGGTGCAGTAGAAAGGGGTTAACCAGTACAACGAGATTTTGGAAATGTTCAAACGAGTTAACATAAACATTCCATTTCTCGAAGCAATCAGGCAGATACCCACCTATGCTAAGTTTTTGAAGGATCTGTGCACACAAAAGCGAAAGCTTCATGTGCATAAGCGTGCTTTTATCCCGAGCGGTGAGCTCAATAATTCAAAACAAGATTCCAACTAAGTTTAGAGACCCAGGTAGTCCAACAATTACATGCACCATAGGTGACCATGTGGTCGAAAAGGCGTTACTAGACTTAGGAGCAAGTGTGAATCTATTTCCATACTCTGTGTATGTACAGCTGGGTCTTGGGGAACTGAAACCCACTCCTATTATGCTACAATTAGCGGACAGATCTGTGAAAATCCCTCGTGGAATTGTTGAAGATGTGTTAATCAAGGTTGATAATTTTTCTTTCATGTGGACTTCATTGTCTTAGATACTCAACCTGTGCAAAACCCAGATAATCACATTCCTATTATTTTAGGACATTCTTTCCTGGCGACGTCCAATGCTATCATAAATTGTCGTAATGGAGTGTTGAAATTATCTTTTGGTAACATGACCGTAGAACTGAATGTTTTTAACACTAGTCAACAACCCATTGATTGTGATGATACTGATTTGCATGAGATTAACATGATTGAGAGTCTGATCCAAGAATCACTGCCTGAAATTTTATCAGTGGACCCTTTGCAATCATGTTTAGATAACTTTGACTTAGATCTCTTTGAGTCTAAGTACATTGGTGAAATTCACTTTTTGCTTGAATCTGTTCCACCCATGGATATTGCTAAATGGCAGACTGCAGTGGAACCACTTCCACTCTCTGATTCCAAATCTGCCTTACCTCTTGATGAACCACCTAAGCTTGATTTGAAACCATTACCTGATACTTTGAAGTATGCTTTCTTAGGTCCTTCTGATACTTTACCTGTGATTATTGCATCATGTTTAGACACATAACAGGAAAGTCAACTTTTAGAAGTGCTTAAAGAACATAAAGAAGCCTTAGGTTGGACCATCTCAGATCTTAAAGGTATAAGTCCCAAAATTTTCATGCATCACATAAATCTTGAAGAAAATACTAAACCATCTAGGGAAATGCAAAGGAGACTTAACCCCAATATGAGAGATGTTGTTAAAGGTGAGATTTTTAAATTGTTTGATGCAGGTACCATTTACCGGTTCAGGATATAGCAGTGGGTGGGTCCCATTCAAGTGGTACCCAAAAAGTCTGGCATTACTGTAGTTCAAAATGAAATGAATGAGCTTGTCCCCACCTGTGTGACCACAGGTGGCGAGTTTGTATTGACTATAGAAAACTGAACACAGTAACAAAGAAAGACCATTTCCCCCTTTCCTTCATTGACCAAATGCTAGAAAGGTTGTCGAGACATAGTCACTATTGTTTCTTAAATGGCTATTCGGGCTACAACCAAATTCACATAGCACCCGAAGACCAACAAAAAGACCATATTTACCTGTCCTTATGGAACATTTGCTTATCGTCGTATGCCTTTTGGGTTGTGTAATGCACCCGCTACTTTTCAACGTTGCATGATGAGCATATTTTCTGACATGGTAGATAAGTTTCTTGAAATTTTCATGGATGATTTTTTCTGTCTTTGGGTCTTCTTTTGATGAATGTTTGCATCATCTTACTCGTGTGCTGATTAGGTGTAAGGAAAAGAATTTGGTTTTGAATTGGGAAAAATGTCATTTAATGGTTAACTCAGGCATTGTTCTAGGGCATATCATCTCGGAAAAAGGGATAGAAGTAGATAAAGCCAAGGTTGATCTCATTCAACACTTGCCTCAACCTCGTTCTGTGAGGGACATAAGATCATTCTTAGGCCATGCGGGTTTTTACCCTCGATTCATCAAAGACTTTAGTAAAATTTCAAGACCTTTGTGTAATCTTCTTGCAAAAGATGTTGCATTTGTCTTTGATGATGCTTGTAAGGAAGCATGGGAGCAATTGAAGGCCCTCCTTACATCTGCTCCTATAGTCAGACCACCCGACTGGACATTACCATTTGAAATTATGTGTGATGCATCTGACTATGCTGTAGGAGATGTTTTAGGTCAGCGAGTAGACAAACTCCCTTATGTGATCTACTATGCTAGTAAAACACTTAATGATGCTCAACTGAATTATTCAACAACAGAGAAAGAGTTGCTAGTTGTTGTGTTTGCATTGGATAAGTTTAGATCTTATTTGATAGGGTCTAAAGTCATCATATATTCTGACCATGCTGCATTGAAATATCTTTTGTCTAAAAAAAGATGCTAAGGCTCGTCTAATTCGATGGATACTCTTGTTACAAGAGTTCAACCTTGAAATTCGAGATAAGAAAGGGTCATAAAATGTTGTTTCTAATCACTTGTCTAGGTTGAATGTTGAATCTGTTGATGAATCCGTGCTGATTAGAGAATCATTCCCTGATGAACAATTGATGCTTGTGTCTGAAATGCCGTGGTTTGCTGATATCGTGAACTACCTTGCCACAGTAGAATGCCTTTGCATTAGTTTAAACAAGACCGTTCTAAATTCTTGGCTGAAGTTAAACATTTCCTTTGGGATGACCCATATTTTTTTAAGTACTGCCAAGACCAAATCATTTGGAGATGTGTCCCCAATTCTGAATAAAGGGATGTTATCTCTTTCTGTCATGACCATGCATGTGTAGGCCACTTTAGTGCCAAGAAAACTGCTGCAAAGATCTTGCAGAGTGGTTTTTATTGGCCAACATTGTTTAAAGATAGCCATGCTTTTTGTGTTGCTTGTGACCGATGCCAGAAATTAGGAAGTATCTCTAAAAGAAACATGATGCCCTTACAACCCATTTTGATTGTTGAGCTGTTTGATGTGTGGGGTATTGATTTCATGGGTCCATTTCCTAAATCTGAAGGTAAGTTGTACATTCTTGTTGTTGTTGATTATGTCTCTAAGTGGGTAGAGGCCATTGCATCCAAAACAAATGATCATAAAGTTGTTCTTTCTTTTCTTAAAGAAAACATTTTCTCCCGCTTTGGAACACCTAGAGCAATAATCAGTGATGGAAGTAGTCATTTTTGCAATAGACCTTTTGAATCACTTGTGTGAAAGTATGGAATCAGTCATAAGGTAGCAACACCTTACCATCCTCATACCAATGGCCAAGTAAAAGTTTCTAATAGGGAAATTAAGCATATTCTTGAGAAGACTGTTAATCCTTCTAGGAAAGATTGGTCTTTACGTTTAAATGATGCTTTGTGGGCCTATAGAACTGCGTACAAGACTCCCATTGGCATGTCCCCTTACAGACTTGTGTACGGTAAAGCTTGTCATCTACCTGTAAAGTTAGAACATCGTTCATATTGGGTCAGAAAGAAACCGAACTTTGATCTTGATAAGGCTGGCACCCAAAGGAAACTTCAACTCAATGAGTTAGAAGAATTAAGAAATGATGCATATGATAGTGCCAAAATGTACAAACAAAGAATGAAAGTGTTTCATGACAAGCACATTTTGCGCAAGTCTTTCACACCTGGTCAAAAAGTTTTATTGTACAACACTCATTTGCATTTGTTTCCAGGAAAGTTACGTTCTCGATGGTCAGGTCCATTCTTGGTACGTACTATTTTTCCCCATGGAGCTGTTAAAATCGAAAACCCAGCAAACAAGAACATCTTCAAGGTCAATGGTCAGAGATTGAAACCATTTCTGGAGCATCTTCCACCAGAAGTTGAGACCGTAGACTTGGAAAACCCCATCTATGTGGACTAAACTAGTTCACTTGTGTACATACATATGGACTAAAAATCCATTCTCTTTCTTTCCCTTTTCCTTTTCTTTTTTTTAATGTGTGTTGACCAAAATTTTTGTCTTGCACTCTTGTTGTTTGCATTCAAAGCATTCATCCTCTATGGTTTAGCACCATCCTTGTTCATCCGGTAATCTCTTCCCTTTTCTCTTCTCAACATAGTTCTCATGGTATGTGACTGTTTAAATTCTTTTAACCTGTTGACACATTGAGGACAATGTTAGATTTAGGTTTGGGGGTGGGTTTTGCATATACAGTTTATAGTCTTGTATTCAAAAAAAAAATCAAAAATCAAAAAATTCAGAAAAATCAAAAAAATTTCAAAACTCTTTGTAAATATGTACATAAAAACCTCCAACTTTTAGAAATATTAGAGTCACTAGCATGCTTCTAGCTATGTTTACATAGAGAGTCTGACCAAAATAACTGAAATTGGAAGTACTGGAGAACACAATCGGGTTTCTTAGTTGATTAGAGCGTTAAAGTTGGATTTAACCATGCCAGAGGGCGAATTAGGTGTTGAAAAGATATTTGGTAGTAGAATTGTGATCACCCATAGTGGATACTACCCATTTTTACATCAAGTGAGGCACCGACCTTCATTTTTTGTGACTATCTAAAAGTCATGTTAGAGTGTGTGTCACCGTACGTCAATTCCGGGTAGGAATGGTGAGCTACCCAACTTCGCACCACTTTCAGCACTATTTTTGATCTCTTGAGTGCTAATTTTTTCAATCATGAGGGTGACGTTTAAAGATGAAAACTCCTTCTTGTAGTTCGATTTGTAGTTAGCATCACTCTCTCTCTCTCAACAACATCAAAAGATCCATAGAAACACATCATCGTCGGCGAAGCGAGCAACGTCGAGAATATTTGAAGAAAAGTTGAAATAGTCCAAGGTTTACATGCAACAATTCAAAGAAAAGAAAATAAGATGAGAATTAGTGAAGTTTATAAAATCAAGACAATACAAGTTGTGAAGAATTGAGTGATAAAGTCCTTCATCCATGGAGTTAATAGTTTCATTGTTTTTGTTGTTATTTTCATTTCATGTGTTTTATTCAAAAAAAAAAAAAATTGTAATTTATTTTCTTAGTCTAGTTACCACCATGGTAAAGAAGAAGAATTCAAGAAGAAAATTTCAAGCAACCAGGAAATTGAAGAGAAAATTTACAAATTGTCAAGTTTTTGCGAAGTTCAGAAGTTCATCATCAACAGTTGAAGACCGAAGACCGAAGATTGAAGACATTTCTATGGATGCTGTGAGAGTGGTTTTAATTTCCGATCGGATGTGAAGATAAGTGAGTACTCCCATCCTTGCTAATGGTTGATTTCCTTTCTTAGAGATCATCAGAAAAAGATTCTTTTTGTCCACAATTCTGTGGAGTCTCCAGAAATTATTTCGGAAGGTTATCCTTCTCACCTTGAACGTGTGCAATATTTTTCTCTTTATTCCTGCCTGCACACATGAGAGACTAGAAAAGCGATCTTTTTGAGTGCAATTATCATAAAACCCTATTAGTGAGGCAGAAGTCGAGGCTTGTGATAAATCTCGAACCCGAATTCTTTCATATAGTATGGTTATTTCTCGCTCAACTCTTAAGGATGAGAATGCGTTCTTTGGTAGTTCTAACTTCGTGTTACTAGCATGCAGAAACTCTATGTCCTCATAGCTCCTTAGATGCTTGAGACTCTTTTACGCTTTGAAGTTGGAGAAGGTTTTGTGGGTACACCTCTGGTAAACCCTCACGAGACTACAACTCGTCCACTGGGGACACCTAGGGGTTTAAAGGCTTAGTGCATACGCTAAATGCATTCGAGAAACCAGCGACAGTGGTATAGTTAGGATTTCTTAATTTCGGTTTCACTTGAGGACAAGTAAAATTCAGGTTTGGGGGTATTTGATGAGTGCCAAATATTGTATATTTCTACACCATTTTATTGGTTTTTAACTCATCTTTTGCGCTTTAAAATCATATATTATCCCAAATTATGTATTTTCTTTGTTTTCAAGAATAAATACTTGTACTAATTAATTTTGTGTTTTTAGGTAGTAAATAAAGCTTGGATGAATTGAGGAGCCAAAAGATCATAAAATTGGAGACTAGCGACTATGGAAGAGAAGTTGCAACCCGCTTGCGCATCAGTTGCAACCTGACAAGCAGCAACCCGTTTACAAAGATATGGGCTTGAGCTATCCAAGATCCTAACCATGACCCGAATCCAAGACCGCTCCATCCTGAGCCAATAGATTTTATCTATCAGCTGCATCCAACGTCCTAGCCTTGCCATGCATCAACGTTCGTTGCTCCCGCCTCATACCATAACCACCTACCACCTTCACCTAACCGAGCAGCAGCCAAACACTCCCCACCTTCACTTCTTCTTTCTTCTTCCCGACAAGAACCAGAGCTCTCATCTCTTCCACCGACCATTTGCAGAGCCAACAACACCAGCAGCGTCTCCTTCTCCCGACAACAACAGCAGCACAGCCACCTTCAGCATCTCCTAGCTCTAGCTATCTCCATCTTAGCTTCTTCCAAAACCCTAGAAGCTGAGCTCGAGATAGATGGGGTTAGGGTTTCTCCCAACATCTCATTAATGGCTTGCAGAAGCAAGTGGAAGAGGGGACAACCAATTCAGAGTCTTTGGTGAATAGGGTTTGCATTCAATTCGATTATTAGGGTTAGAGAAGAAGTTCTAGGTATAAATAGAATTGTTCTTTGTATTAGAAGGGGCTGAGAAATTTTTAGGATTTATCTGTTTTAATTACTATCATCATATTCTAATTCCATTTGCTAGGGTCTAGATGAAACCCTTAATTGTATGCTAGGTTAATCAATTTCCTGATTTTGTTCTTGATGTGCTTCACTGCTTTAGGGATAATTAATTAGCTTTTTGATCAAATGAACCTGTGATAAGTTGTACTGTAAGAAGACAACTTATACTAGGGGTAAGTTAGTGAAATTGTTTGACAATTCTTCCACCTGAGACCTCAAGGGAAGGACAAGAGCATAATTTGAGTTTGTTTTTGCCTTAGTATAGGATTAAGAGGTGATTTCAATCACCCTAGTGCTCTCTAGCAATTGTTTACAATCTGTTTTTGCATATTTACTTTACAATCTGTTTTATTATTTGTTCACTATAACTCTCTTTGTCTTATCGACACACTCAAAACCCCCTTGTTGCTACTCTCACCTTGAATCAGTTTAGTAAGACCATAAGCTTCAACGTTACACCCTCCAAGTCTCTGTGGATCGACCTGTGCTTGCCCTGTGTTGCTTGTCGACAATGTGCACTTGCAGTTTACAATTGTAGGCATCTTTATTAGCCTACCATTCACCTGATAACTAACAACAGAACTTAGTGGAAAAGTCCCTCAGCAAGGTGATAGTTCACCTGTGACGTCGTGTGGGCAACCGACATAAACGTTGCTTAAATTATTAGCAACGAATATAAACGTGGTAAATTGGTATTTTTGGTGTATATACATACTGAATTACTTCCCAAATACCCACATTGTAGACCCAGATGGAATAGTTGGAGGACTTGCAATTGCTTGGGTAGATGGATTTCACTTTGAAGTGGTCCAATCTAATCTAAACATGATTATACTCACTTGTTTTTATGGATCACCAAAAACTGATTTAAAATTACAAATGATGGATATATTTAGAAGATATATCTCAAAGGGTTAACATTAACCAAATGCCATGGATGGTAATTGGTAATTTAAACATCATCTTCAATGAAGATGAGAAAGAAGGAGGATTACCCTTCAACAGGAAAAAAAAATTGAGCCAGTCATGAACTTAATTCGGAGGACTGGACTAGAAGACATAGGATATAAAGGAAAAAATTTTACTTGGAATAATAAGAGTGAAGGTAAGGCTAATATCAAGCAGAGGCTTGATAGGGTAATATCAAATGCCAAATGGATGTTAGAATTTAGTGAAGCTTCCCTGGAGAACTTAGTTGCAATTGCTTCAGATCATAGCCCAATATGCTTATCTTTGACACCTAGGATTATGCATTTAGTTCCAACTTTTAAGTTTCATGATACCTGGTTAAAGGAACTATCTTGCATAGAAGTTATTAAGAAATCTTGGAATACTGACACTAATATGCTAGTAACAAACCTCTTAGATAACATAGCAAAACTAGGGGAGAATCGTAACAACTGGAAGATCAAGGTCTTTGGAAAGCCTAACAAGAAAATCAAAATCTTGATCAAAAATATTGAAAATTTGTCAGCAAAACCATTTGATGACAAAACAATAACCTTGATAAACAAAAAGACCCAGAACTAGAAGCCTTGTATGATACACAAGAAGACATTTCTAAACAACAGTCTAGGAACAACACCATAGCTTTGGGAGAAAGAAATAGTACTTTTTTTCATGTCACAACTTTAAAAAGAAGGAAACACAACCATATTGAATGTATATAGGATAAGAATGACAATGTGGTCAAATCTGAAGAAATTAAGGAGGTTCTAACTTCTTATTTCCAGGATCTTTTCACTGAAGCTAGTTCAGATGCTGACACACGTATCTTTAAACATATAACTCCTTTCATTTCAGCTGAGGAAAACTCAGCTCTAACTGACATTCCATCTAGGGAGGAAGTTTGGCGAGTGGTTAAGAACCTAAAATCAAATAAAGCGTCGGGACCAAATGGTTTCTCGGTTAGCTTCTTCAAACATAATTCGGATATTGTAGGGACACAACTAGTGGCAACAATACAATATTTTTTCAAAAATAAACATCTGCACAACAACTTAAACAAAACTTTTATGTTTATCATTTCCAAAATTAAAAATACAAAATCACCAGAGATTTCAGACCTATTGGTCTATGCAATACACCTTATAAACTTATAGCAAAACTCATGGCAAATAGGTTCAAGAAAACTTTAGAAGGAATAATCTCCCCCTTACAATCGGCTTTTCTCTTATCAAGACAAATTTCAGAAAATATAATAGTTTCATATGAGATAGTAAATTCTATGGAAGAAAAAAAAAAAAAGTAATATTGGTCTTAAGATTTACATGTCGAAAGCATTCGACAGAGTCAACTGGAAATTCTTAATAAACACTATGAAAGCCTTTGGATTTTCTGAGGAGTGGTGTCAACTGATTTTTAAGTGTATTTCTTCCTCCTCCATTGTTGTTCTTCTCAATGGAAATCCCTATCATGAATTTAAACCCTCTAGAGGGATTAGACAGGGAGATCCACTGTCTCCATACTTGTTCATTCTTTGTATGGAGGTTCTTTCTCGTCTACTTTGTCATCTGCAATCTTCGAAAGAAGTTCAGGGAATCAAGCTAACTCCTAGAGTTACACCAATATCCCACTTATTTTTCGCAGATGGCCTGCTTATGTTTACTAGAGCTGATCTAGTCAGCTGCAAAAACCTTCTTGATGCTATTAACCTTTTCAGCTCCGCCTGTGGACAGGTTATAAATTTTTCTAAATCGGGTTTGTTCTTCAGCAAGAAATTCCACAACAAACACCAAGGGATAATCTGTAGATTGTTAAAAATAAAGAAAATAAACATAAAAGACACCATTTAGAAGTTCCATTATTCATTGATAGATCAAAGCTAAAAACTTTTGATGGTATCATAGAAAAAATGGAACAAAAGATAAAAAAAACTGGCTAGGGAAAATCTTATCACAACCTAGTAAGATTGTGCTAAATAAATCTATCTTATCCAGTATGCCAATTTTTTCCATGAGCTGTTTTGTTCTACCAAAAAAAAAATAACAAAGAGAATCAATGACATTCAGCTAGATTTCTGGTGGGGAAAAAACACAAACTCAAAGGGAATTTACATCAAATCCTTTGATTTCCTGTGTAAACCAATAGAACAAGGGGGTTTAGGCTTCAAGGAAGCTAACAAAATTAACCAAGCTATGATAAGCAGAATAGAATGGAGATTAGTCAGTAGACCAGATGATCTGTGGGCTCAAATCCTCAAAGGAAAATACTTCAAAAAAAACTGGTGCTCTTCTTTCCAAGAAGAAATCCAATGCTTCATGGATATGGAACTGCAGACTTCAAGGAATATAACACATAAAAAGATATAGTATTTGGGAAGTAGGGGATGGTACCTCAATAAAAATTTGGGAAGTTAGGTGGCTACCAACAAGAGAAGAGGTTTTTCCTAAATCTGTTCTCACAACAAACTCCAATATAACACTTGTATCAGAGTTAATCAACTCTAAAACAAAGAAGTGAAATACAAACTTACTAAACTCTATTTTCGAAAAACCCCTCATTGAAGAAATCTTAAATATCAAACTCTTTACTTCCCATGATGGGTATCTGAAAAGAGATAAGATCAGGTGGACTCTAACAAGGAATGGTGATTTTACTGTAAAATCACTATATGCAAAGCTGCAAAACCAATCTTCTGTTACTCGTGTCCAAACAAAAAAGTTTTGGAGGGGTCTATGGAGCATGGATACTTCTCAAATAATAAAATTGTTCATATGGAAATGTCTACAAGATGCCTTACCAACAAGACTGAAGCTAGGAATTGATGAAAAGTGTGTCTTCTGCCATCAAAAAGAAGAATCAACATTTCACTTATTCTTTGATTGTGATTATGCAAAAGCAATCTGGAAATTACAGCCATTTGCAGTACAGGGAGTATTTTCTGACTATAACTCTCAAAACATCTCTTTCTTAGATATATACAATGTTTGGAAACAAGGTGATATAAACTCACTTTCAATGGCACTAGCAGCAACTAAATGTTGGTTCATCTGGAAAGAACGTTGTCTGAGGGTATTTGAAAACAAACAAAGATCACCTGACCAGCTAGCTTTACTTACATCAAAACATTATGAATATTGGCATCCGGTAACACAGAGCATAATAACAACTCATCAATGCAGTCAAACAACTAATACTAAGGATACTTGGGAATTCCAAAATCCTAGTACCCTGAAAGTAAACGTGATGCTTCTTGGATATCTTCTAAAACTGATGCAGGTATTGGCTTAATCTTACGTAATTGGACAGGGGATTTCAAAGGAGCGGGAATGGCAAAGTGCGGGACTTCATCAGCTGAAGAAGCAGAAGCTTTAGATTTGCTGCAAACAACAGAATGGGCCATTACAAAGGAATTGCAAAATCTGGTCATTTAAGGGGATAACAAATCAACTATTAACTATCTACAAGGACAAGACAATACAATCAGCTGGCAAAGTAAGGCAATTTTAGATGAAGTGAAAAAACAAGCAACAAAACTGGTTTCTTTTGGAGGTTTTCAGCTTGTCAATAGAAAGGGAAACAAAGTAGCAAATCTTTTGGCCAAGAAAGGAAGAACACAAACTTCTAATGATTTAAGGTTTTCTGAAACACCAATGTTTTTAATTCCTGCAATAGCCTATGACACTGTCAAGGCTTTAGAATTATGTAATATGAATGCAGTCTGTATATCTTTTTCAGTGGATGCTTATCACACAGATTCAGCCATCGGACGGACTGCTCAATCTGAGCTTGTTCCAAATGAGCCTGAATCTGCATATTAGCTTTCCCTCCAATAAGCTATCACTTTATTTTCAAAAAAAAAAAATGCACTATTTTTTTTCAAAATATTGGCTTCACTGTGAGAAAATGTGAATTTAAGGGTGCTAGGAAATCCTCCATCAGCTGCCAAATACTATAACTGCCATCCCTTTATCATAATAAAAGTAAGGCAACTGACAACCTAAACATCAATTAACAGGTAAAAGTATTGTTAACGAAAGTTGCAATGAAACAGTGGGTGGAAAAAAAAAATGAAGGGGGTTAAGTGTAATACCATGGGAAAATCGAGGGCTTTATGAAAAAATGAAACAACGTTACCAGTAAAGTGGTGGTGCCATTAGCCGTGTTGCGTTGAAAATTGAAGAACCATAATTATTATTTTTTATAGAAACCAGCGTAGAATTTTATTCAAATATAAGTTATACAGACACATCTTATCTAAAAAAATAAAAATAAACCTCATTTTGTGACTGATGAAAACACTCTAGTTGTTGAAACCGGAGCAAGCTACTTGTCTCGATCCAAACAACAACGACGAAGTGAATCCTAATCTTGATCTTGGAATATCAAACTGTAAAAGATTATCCTCCAATTGATACCCACCGATAACAATGGATGTCTTGGCCTCAGACCCTCCATCTACAAATCCCAAACACGAAACACCATTTTTAACTTTAACCATCGAGTTAGATCCAAAAATCCTCCAAACAACTCTCTTGTTTTGCAACACAAGATCGATTGACGGGACAATGGCTCCAGCTCGTGTATTCACTATGTTTTTCGTACTAAAACATACGCCGAATGGACTTACTGAAGCTACTCGAGAAATATTCATGGCTTTGGCGTGTTTAATATAAGCGCTAGTAACGGCATTGTAGATCGATGTTTCCATGACACTATAAGGAGTTACTGTACTGATCTTTGTTCCTCCCAATCCATCTTTCTTAAGGGACAATATCCCTCGTTTTAACAAGATTTTTCTACCGCCAACCTTGATTGATTTTACACCAATGTAGTACTCTGGGGATTTCTCACCTGATGTGGTGGCACTAACTGGGTTGACAATGAGTGGGGTGTATGTAAATGAAGTTGACAGATCCATTCCAGGTTGAGCCATGTACGGACCATCTCCGAAAATTATAGCACCTTTTGATGATGACAAACACATCGCGAATTTCCGAGGGAATCGAAATGCAAGTGAGAACTGCGAGGGTAATCCGGTTGCGGAACGTCCGAGGCCAACGATTCCTTTAGCACCGCCGGCAAGTCCTGCTACAAGAGAAGTTGGTGCACAACTGAATACTAATCCACGAACGGTAACATCCGATCCGTCTGTTGATTTCACCGTCAAGGAGTCGGAACCTACGTCGCCGGGGCTTTGCCAGCCGCTTACTGAATTGTACGGGAAAACACTGCAAGTGTGGTTACTGCACCCTGGACGAGGAGTGCCGTAACACTCATCTAAGCATCCACTGGTTGGTTGACCGGCGAGCTTGCATTGGACGGACTTACAGCGGGCTGAACGATAAGATGATGACTTGTAGCCATCTTCACAATCAACCCATGTGAACTGACCACCTAGATCGACAGTAAGGTTGACTCTAACTTTTGGGGTTCTTTGAAATATATGGGTTAGATATTGAAGTGATGATGCGTCTTTGGTAACGGAAAGCACAACCCCGTGAGGCCGGGATGAAGATGAAGGTAACTGAGCATTCGAGTTTGAAAGCAATGTGATGATCAAGGAAAGGAAAAAGAAACCAAGAAAAGAGAAAGAAAATGAAGAAGCCATGAATGTGGTTAGGATAAGATCTAGCTAGATGAAAATGTGGATAGGAGATTTCCACTGGGAAATGAGATAGATTTGATGAAACCAACGGCAGCTTTATATACATTAAAAAAATGGAATGATAGATATAAAATATAAAAGAGACTGTGTTTTTGACCAGTGATTGCTCTTCGAAGGTCGAACAGCCATCACATAATAGACTAATTAATATCACGAGGACTTGACTTACTTGACTCGAGTCATTTCCTGGCAGTTACCTGATTAGTTATGTACTTGCCGACAAGCTCGTTTCCTTTTTGGTATTTTTTTTTTCTGTTTATTTCGAAAGCAAATGTAAAAGAATTCCACGTGGAGGGCATTTTCTCGTACTTAAATCTTACTTTGAATCTCGTATAATTTCAGGGGAAGAGCAGTGTCCCTATCTTACTATAATAAAGAAAAGACCCTTTTTTGGTGAAGCCTTTTTTTGGTGAAGCTTTTTCACATGACAATAATACCCTTATTAACTAAGTTAATATTTGTATATTCTGAGTGAATCCAATTGTTTTAAAAATAGATCAAAAAAATTAAAACTTAAATATCTTTAAAAATACACATCGGATTTTTGCAAAATTGATATATTTGGAAAGCTCTTTAAATTATCTATGTAATGAGTACAAACAAGGATATTAAATTTTTATTTTTTCTCCATTATTATCAAATTTGGGGTTGTTAAAATAATCTAATTCAAGCATGTGCATCGCACATGTGGCCTTACTAGTTATCCATAATTTAATTAGATTTTTTTGGATCAATAGGTTTATCCACCAGCCAATTTTACACAAAAATAAATTATTTCTGAATAGTTTCCCCAAGTAATTTTACCTAGACAGACTATTTGTGAGTAGTTTCCCCAAGGTTGGTACTTGGTGGCACCCAACCCTTCACTTCTTTTTTGCCCCAAGATAAGGAAAGAGTCAGTTTTTGGCTGGGTGAGCTAGGGGCACCCAATTGATCATTGTGTCTGACAAGAGTCTTTTCAGGTCCTACCCATAGTACGGGAAACGATACTTTTAATGTTTGATACATGGCATTAAGAGCATCCAAAGTGGGAGACCCAAACAAAAAATTTGGTCCAAAAACCAGACGCAGTGGAGAAGGAGTAAAGATCAAAGACCAGATTAAAACCAAAAACCAAACCATATTTCGTCTTCAGTTTGGTTTTTAATTTGTAATTTAAAATTGCGTTTGAACGGGCGTAATTTATAGTTGCGCCTGATGGTGGGGCGGAAGTTTATACTGCGCCTGATGGTGGGGCGTAATTTTAAGTTAGCCCGAATTAAAAAAAAATGGGGCGCAACTTTAAAGTTCGCCTGATAAAGTTGCGCCTGATGAATTTTTTTTGGTTTTTTTTAGTTTTTGGTCTTTGGTTTTAGTCGTATGATTGTAGTTGCTCTAAGGGATTTGCATATATATTTTGTATATACGGTAGTTAGGAAATATCTTGTATGTCAGGAAAGATATTAATTGCTTATTTTGTATGGGTTTTGGATGCTTTGGTTTTGTTTTAGGGTGGACCAAGATATTCACAACTTATTGAAACAATACTCTGTTTCTTTCAACTATTCATCTTTTTCTTTTCAGAATTGACGAGGAGATGATCTTTTGATTGAATCTCGAAAGTGAAAACTTATGTCACAGAATTAAAGATATTCAGAGAAGAAAAAGAAGAACATGCATGAATTGAGGCGTTAACTGATTTAGACGGTGAATACCCTTCCCTTAAATAACGACCACTTTAACAATTAACCGAAATGACAAATGGCAGCTCCCTATTTGTCCCTCACGCCCCCATCGGATATTGCTCCCATTAAAAATTTTCTCGTTCAGAATAAGAATCATACTTGTGCGGCTGATGAATAGTGCAATATAAGGAGAGAAATCAGTAGGGGAAAAGTCTTGAACTCCAAGTTTTGAAAATCCTCCAACAAATACCAATAACTTTTGTACCGGTGGTACAGATTGTCGGTTGCTATACTATTTACCACTAGTCGACAACTTGTCCCCTCAAAATTCACTGCCAACAACCAATTTGCTATAATCAAACAGATTGTCAGAACAATTGGGGTATAAATTATAATACTCCCTCCGTCCCACATATATTTGCGGAATTTTGGTTTTTGTTTGTCCCATTAAATAGGCGGACTTTGCTTTCCAAGATGAATTTTTCCACATATACCCATATTTATTGTACATAGGTAATTGTGTTGGAGATAAGACGAAGGGCAAAACAAGAAAAAACATATAAAATTATGAATCCTATGCAATTTTCTTAACAGTTTTTTGGTTAAATATGCCATAGATTTAAATTCCTGGGTCTAAAAGACAAGCAAACTATGCCAATCTTTCAAATATCCATATATTCAAATTTATGGTTTTAATAGCCATCATGGTTATTTCACCCAACTTTTATAATTATTTTTTATATCCACTTACTAAAATACCCTTTTTAATTATCATCTTTTGCCACCCGACGAAGACAACCTCTTCTTCTTCCTTTTTTGATTGAAACATCCTCCTCTTCTTCTTTAGTTCGGTAAGGATAAGTTAACATAGGCAAGAAGCACAGATCTATTGATTGATGAACGGGGATTTTAGCAACACAAAGAATGATGAGTCTCGAATTCGTGGCAATTTGGTGGAGTTTCAAGATCAAAAATGGAAGCTAGCTAGGGTTGCTGATGAATGAATTAATGAATCTGCTGATGATAATGATATAAAAAAGGATGCGTAAGCTTGGGTTTGAGTTTAATTCGAATTATGAGAAGATTAGGCTACTGAAATTGATGAGGTCAGGGTACTCTGTTTTTGTTAGGGTTTGGGGATTTTGCTTAGAAATGTCAATATATAACTTGATCTCATCAATGAACAAACACACATGAATTATTTTAGTTATTAAGTAATGTTTTGTGTTGAGTCTGTAATGTTCATGAAGGAATTTTGATTTTGATGTGCATTTTGATGGATGGTGTTAGCGAAAGTTGAATCTGGGGGAAGAAAAATAGTAGTGGTAGTGGTGATAAGAGTTTTGTGTTCAATAACTATCAACTGGAAGAGCAATTGAATGTTAGGCCCGTAGCTTTCTGTTAATTTCAAGTAAATGGGTTCATTTTGTTTCTGCAGAATATAATTTTTGCTAAAAAAATTGTTAGCTTGACTTACTTTTGCAGGGCATATGAGCATATTGTCCTGGTTCACTACAGAGATGTAAACGAGGTATGTTAGTGGGACTTGATGATAGTAATACACTAAACACGTACATATCACTCCAATTAGTTCACCAACTGGATATGTTATTATTTACTAAATACTACAAAGCATAATGAACTTTGCATAGGTCTGATTATGTTTAGTGAACTTTGCAAATAATACAGGGCATTATCCTCTTCGAATACACGAGATGCACCTGAGTGCATAATGTATATTTTGGCAGAAAAATATGTTTTGGTCTAGATGTACTTGGATGCATAATATATATTTTTTAAATATTTTGTTGTTCATTTTATTTATTTTTTTCTTTAATACTTGTTTTTGGTTGATGTTTTAATGGTGAATGTGATGTTAATGTTGGTGGGTTTTACTGCTCGAGATCATGAACTAGTAATTTTTGTTGGGTATCTTATATTGTAGGTGATTACTAGGATAAACTTAGATTTATCCACGAAGTACATAAGATGCACCCGGGTGCATAATGTGTATTCTTATAAGAAATAGGTTTTGCGCATGTTGCACGTGGGTGCATAATGCATATCTTTTAGAAAATAAGTTTTGGCCAAGTTGCACCTGGGTGCATAATGCATATTTTTATAGGAAATAAACTTTGGTCAGGTTGCACCTGGGTGCATAATGTATCTTCGGCATGACTGAAAATAAAATTTTTTTTTTTCGAATTTCATATCAACAATGGATCTTGTTTTGTAGAGATTTTCGAGCCCTTTCCAAAAATATAAATTTTGTTAAAATCCGAATTATATTTCGGAAGTTAAGACTTTTCTCGCGATTAATTTTAAATTGAAAAAAGAAAATATTTAGGAGAGAGAAAAGGATATAATAAAGAATAAAATTTAAAGTAAAGGGTATACATACTAAATTTTTTTGTGTCTTTTTCACCCAGACCTATATTTTACAAGTCCATTACTCCCATACTTTAGAGGCCTATGGTCATATAACCCATTTTCCGTTTTTCTTAATCTAAGAGAATTGTCTCTCTCCGCCTATATATGTGGGACGGAGGGAGTAGTAGCTCAAGGGAATTGAATTTCCAAATTAAATTTACTACCCCTTTTTGTACAAAAGGCTAAGCATCCGGAATTACATCAAGGAGACACTTAAAGTACCGAGCCCCAACATTAAACTCCAGCAAAGTAAAACATTTATGCCATTCCTATATGGTTGCAAAGTGTCCGATATGAGAGGGTTCATCATATCCATACAAGTAGTGATATCCCCGGAATAGAGTTTTTACAAACAAAAAAAAAACTAATCTTAATGCATCCCAAGCTATTGTCACTTATGTGAATAAATTGGAGTTCTATAAGAACAAAAGATATTTGAAGCACTTTGTCATCGTTATTTCCTTGATAGCTCGCATTGTAGCACGCCGAATAACGTTCTTGGATTATATCTTGATATAAGTGTTTGAAAACTTGAAGGTCTCTTCTTTTTCAGCTTCTATAGTCGCGTTTGTTTTCTGCATTTTCGTAGCATTATCGAATGCTAATTGAGCTCATCTCATTATTCCATTTGTTTCATAGTATCCTGGATATCCTCTAATCCCAATGAATTTTCCTGCAAAGTCATAGGCAGTGGGAGCTGTATAATTAGTTGCTCGCTTTAATAAGGTGGTAAAATATTGTCCATTCACTCAGACGTGTGAAGATTCGTTTTAAACCTAATTCTGATTTAAACTAGCAAATAGCTAAAGGATGATAATAATATTAAGTGAAAATGGAACTCAAGATTTCACCATAAATCATAATCAAGTGATGCATATAATGCATGATTCTTATAATAATAGCTATTTTGTTGACTCTGTTTCTTTGCCAAAAATAAATTTCTAAAATACTTTGTAAAACATAGGAATGGCGCATCAAAAGCACTAAGTCTAAGCATACACCATCAAACAAAATCACAGCTAATAAATGTTAGTGCAAAAAGTTATAAAGAATCAAATATAGTTACCAATAAATTGTGAAATATGGCTTCCTACAATATCACAGTGATTGGGTTTAGCTCATCATATTCGGAACACTCTCAAAAGATGAAAACATAGCTCAAAAGTGTTTGAAAAGAAGAAAACAAACATAAAAGAATAATTCAGCTAAACTGTAACGTTTATAAGCGTTGCAGATTAACTGTTACGGAGAAATAAAAATGCACATAAATGACAGTATTCTTCGGTTGAAGAGAATACTACGGGTTCTGTGACAGACTTCGGTTGTCTTATGTTCTTGGTCTTTCTGTTTTTCTGCATGATCAAAAATCTCTGCAACTTCTCCTCTTTAGCTTTGTAGCCTCCCAATTCTCCTTCTCCCCCTACCCCCCTTTAGTGACTCGTACCAACTTGTATTTATACATACTGGGCCAAATCTAGGGTAAAAAATAATCGGTTTATCCTCCTGCAACGATTATAAACCCCTGTGGTATGAATCTGCGAACTGGCATAGGTTTGCAAACCCCATGTTATGTCTTCACAAACTACTAGAAGTTTGTAAACCTATACAGTTCCAGTTTAGCAGAAGGTCATGTACTATTTTATATGACTATATTCGCCTTTGTTACAACTCTCATAGAAATTTCTAAGACAACTTTATTCACAGAATCACTTTGGGCCTGTGGATCATTTTTTAAGTCTTGAGTATTCTTGAACATCGCTAAGTGCTTGTAAGTGTTAGAGCATTGCTCCACTGAACCCACCAAGCATTAGTATGTTAAGTTTGGTTGCCATATTTTAGTTCAAAACTTAAGGTCGCTTAATTAAATTACTAGAATCAACTTCATTACGTTAGACTAGGAAGTATAGAACTGTTGAGACAAACTCGTGTTACCAAAGAACCTAAAGACGTATCATCCTTTTGTTCGAGGTTAGTCAATACAAGACTAGACTTGTTTCCATTTTTATCTGCGTTACTTTCAATTCATTTAGATTCAAAACACAACATATATATGCTTTCCATGTTCCACCAAGTACAGCAATGATGGACTCCTTACCAACATGACTATTATCTCCTAAGAGAAGAAGTAGCAAGTTCCTCCAAGGATAATCAATGAGTTCGGAAATCACTTGACGGTTGAGCAAAAGAGATTTGGTATAGATCATTGTTCTAAAAAAGCATTCGTTCATATTTGCATCATACATTTTTGCATAAAATATGTTTACCAAATTTAATGATGCCTTAAACATGCCTTTATGAATGATTCCTCATTTTCGGTGATTAACAAAATTCATGTAATCATCATCCGAAACATTGACAAATTTTATTTCAATAATTGGGTGAAAGCTCATTAGGGTATAGAACTTGTTTTGACAATCACCATTGATGAAATACCAACCGGAAGCAACAACAAAAGTAAGTGTAGGCATGTTATTGATAGTAATTTCCATGAAAGAATGAGTAGACAAGACCCTTTTCCACTAGCAAAAATCATATTTGCCATTGAAGTAAATGAAGGAAATGAAGAACACTTACTGTCAATTATCTATTAAAATTTGAAACCTTTTTTTTGAATGATTATGGAAGAGATTCGAAGTATACCCTTTGTCTCTTTGGAGTTTGAGATGATGATGATGAAGTTGTCCATCTTGCTTGAAGAATCGCACATGCAAGAATTTGATAATGAGATTTTTCGAAACCTATAGGGGGTTTTCAAACAGACAAGGAGAAGAAAAAAGTTGCCTTTACTTTGTTTATATCACCAAAACATTGTGCTTGAAACCGAAATGACTTGTATCGTAAGCAAATAAGTTTTGATGATACTTGTTAAGAACTATTGAGAAGCATAGAATCAGAGATATTGTCGGTAGTAATATTTTTATGATTTTTTCTTTTTGTTGGAATATATTTTTGCACATAGATAGATTATTACAGAGGCAATGTCAATTCTTCTCTGTATCAATCTCAAGAACATACAAAGACCTACAATTTTGTGTGTCGTAAGTGTTAGTCTGTTTTCTTGAACAAATAACAGTTGAGTATTCTGATTCAGATTTCTAAAAAATGAGAGATTCATTATTCAAGAGAATAAATGAAGTTTCTGAAGAGTAGTTTATTAAATGGGTCGGCATCGCATGCAAAAGGATTTGATAAATCTTTTTTTTTTTAAATTATAGATGATAGGTGCAATATTTGCACTAGTTAGGTACTCAAATTCTTTGCTTTCTTAATAGTTTTTATATCATTATGCTTTGATTTTGTTCGCTTTTCAGTTTCTTAGGTGTTCGAAGTCATATTAACCAATAGTAAATGAAAATAGTTCAAATTCGGGATATCTTTGCATCACCTCGAAGAGGACGAGAAGACGAAGGTATGGCTTTGAATATGTGGTGGTAGGATTGATGTTATTTCGAATGAATGGTGGTGATCGTGATGAAGGCAGCTGAAAGGAGAATGGTCGCTGGGGTTGGCTGTGATTATTAGGAGCTCGACAGTTCAGGGAGGATTAAATGATGTTGGTCGTGGGTTTGAACTGCAGTTGCTAATGGTGACTGGTGACGGGATGCTGGGTTTATCTCGAATCTAAATTGGGTGTTGTCACTGCCGGGTTACTATTGATGGTAATGCAGAACGGAAGCGCGAATAAAGAATTGATAGTAAAAGTAGTATAATCATACAGAAAACTCTGTTTTGATTAAATAATAATGTTTGATTATACATATGACTTGTCTCATATTTAAATAACTCTTAGACTCAAACATGGAAAATAAGAAATCCCTAATATAAATAACATTCTAGAATTAAACAACTTGTAAAAATAAGAAATTCTAATAATAAAATACTTTCAAAAATATTAAACTCTAAATAAGAGATGTTCTACATCAGGCCCGCCAGCTCGAAAAGAACACGTCCACGAGTGTAATACCAAAAATCAGATCAATCGGAAACATAATCACCGACTTCGCCGTAAGTATGAATTTCCTCAACATCAGGAGGATCTTCAGTTAAAGAATTATCACTAGCTTGAATCACAACGGTACGAGATTAATTGCTACGACACTCGTGAGATTGGTGACCTGGTTGCCTGCAGTTGTTACATCTGTCGGTAGTCATACAAGCATATGGATTTGACTTGTATGTGCCAACTTGAAGTGGAGGATTTATGTGAATACACGTGAATGAACTTGGCCAACACTTTATAATTCCACTGGTGGAAATTATGTAGCTCCCCCTGCGCACATGTGAGTTGACATCAAAACTTAAACCTCCTTTTGTGATTTGATTTTGAGTTTTATCTGTTACTTGCCTTAGAAAGATCTATTTTTTCTTTTGTAAGTAAAATAGTCCAATACTGAGGAAGTAAATAATTCAACCACCAACAATTGTAGATTTGCTTACCAGTAGTTTTCTTGTGCATCTTAAAGGCATTATATAGTCAGAACCTTTACAATTAGATACTTATTTGGGTCAGATAGCATGTTGAATCTTGTACTATAATCTGCACCTCTTATATTCCATTGTATATAACATGTTGGTTGTTGATGATTTCTAATTTCTTATGCATAATCTTGGATGTCGTAAATGAACACTCTGATACATTCTGGTTTCTATGATTACTAGTTAAGATATATTCATGAGGGGAATTGCTTGTGCAAGTGTCTTCATCTTCCACTGTGATGTTGTTACTTACAAAAATAAAAAAAAATGAGTTTCCAAAGGATTCAACCCATTTCTTTGTAAGCTACAGATATCGAATGTTTCCTTTCATGGTTTAGACACTGATGATTGCTGCTTTCCTCATATCTTGCTTTCTTCTGCCATTTTATGATTACCATTGCGCACTGTAGAGTTTAGAGACAACACCCAATTCATCACAACCAGGATGACTTCTTGATCCCTTTGATGTGCCCTTCTAAAGTACCTACAACCTCTTGCACCTCTAAAAGCCCCTGTGATATTAGTATTTGCATACCAAAAGCATTCCACAAAAGTAATTCCCTTATAGTTCTCTTTTTTTCCTGAATTCCCTGTTTTCTTCGTTTATGCTTTCACTCTTGTTGCATGATTGAGCCAATTGTTGTTGACATGACCTAGATCTAGGTTTAATCTGTTAAATTACCTCACACATATATTTCCAGCTACTCCAGGTACCTGGTAGGTCTTTAAAAGAGTTTTCCTACGTGTTAAACCGCAAGTGCACGGTGTCTACAATGTAAAACAGGGCAAATACGGGTCGATCCCACAGAGAAATGGTGTGTGTGTGAATGATCTAAGGCTTACTCTAACTGATTTCAAGGAAATGTAACACAATTATGAACTGATTTTGGTTGTCGATACGACTAGTTGATGTGGCTCTAAACTAAGGCAGCAAAATGAGTAAGATATGTTGTAAACAGATGTGTGAGAGCACTAGGGTGATTGAATTCACCTCCTAAACCTATACTAAGGTAATACAACTTAAGTTCTACTCTTACACTTCCCTTGAAGGCTTCAGGTGGGAATTATACCAATTGCATTCACTAATTATTCCCTAGTATTGGTTGTCTTCTTACAGCACAACCAATCACAGACTAATTTGATCAACAATTAGCTAATAACCTATTACAATTCACAACAGTAAGAAGAGAAACTTGAAAATTGAATTAACTTCTCATAAGCATTAGTGGTTTCATCTACACCCTAGCAGAGATGATTAGAACATCATGCAAAGAAATAAAACAAAATTGAAATTAAGTTACAAAATTAAACCCTAAAACAGGCTGTATCTTTCTCTCTCACAACAAAAACAACATATATATCTCACCAATGGCTCAAACTAACCACTAATCGATGACCCAAACCTGCTTTCTCTGCTCTGAATCGACCATGCTTGGGTTGTTGGTGAAACCCTAGTTCTAACCTAGCTTCTAAGGTATGGAGAAGCTATGAAAGAGATAAGTCGAAGTAGAGAGGCAGAGCAGGGGCTACTGGTGCGGTTGGTGCTGTCAGGAGAAGGAGATGGTGGTGGTGAGGTGGTCTGCAACTGGTATGGGTGAAGGAGGTGAAGAGAATGGGTTTTCTCTGATGGTGTCGGAGAAGAAAGAGAAAATGGAGGAGAAAATGGTTTTGGTTGATAGGGTATAGGTGTAGGTGGGTTTTGTTGTGAAGCAGGCACATCGAGTGTTGATGGGAAGGACGGAGCGAGCATTGGATGCGGATGGGCGAGATCTGAACGGATCAGGGAGAATCGGGCTGTTTTGGTGTTGAGCGGGAGCAGCAAGAAATGATATGAGGAAGGCAGCGACCGTTAGATGCGGTGATGGGTCGGGTCTTGGATAGCTCAAGCCCATATCTTGTAGATGGGTTGCTCCTTGTGGGTTGCAACTGATGCGCGCGCGGACTTTGGCTTTCTGCTCCATAGACTCTTGCCTCCAATTTTCTGCTCTTTTGGCTCCTCAATTTCTCCAAGCTTTATTTACTACCTAAAAACACAAAGTTAATTAGTACAAAAGATGTGTACCAGAGGTGTAGTCTCGTGAGGGTTTACCAGAGGTGTACCCACAAAACCTTCTCCAACTTCAGAGTGTAAAAGAGTCTCAAGCATCCAAGGAGCTATGAGGACGTAGAGTTTCTGCATGCTAGTAACAAGAAGTTAGAACTATCAAAGAACGCATTCTCATCCTTAAGTGCTGAGCGAGAATTAACCATACCATACGAAAGAATTCGGATTCGATTGTGATCATAAGCCTCGACTTCGCCTCACCAATAGGGTTTTATGATAATTGCACTCAAAAAGACCGCTTTTAGTCTCTCATGTGTGCGAGGCGAGGACTAAAGAGAGAAATCCCGCACACGTTGAAGGTAAGAAGGATAACCTTCCGAAATAATTTGGAGACTCCACGAGTTGTGGACAAAAAGAATCTTTTACGATGATCTCTAAGAAAGGAAATCAACCATTAGCAAGGGTGGGAGTACTCACTTACCTTCTCACCCGATCGGCAATTAATATCACTCTCTCAGCATTCATAGAAACATCTTCAATCTTCGGTCTTCGGTCTTCAAATGTTGATGACGAACTTCTGAACTTCACAAAAACTTGACAAACACTTTTTTTTTTTTTTTTTTTGATAAGAAATGAAAATAACACTAGAACGATAAAACTTGTATTGTCTTGATTTCACAAACTTCATTAATTCTCATCCTATTTTCTTTTCTTTGTTGCATGTAAACCTTGGACTATTTCAATTCTCTTCAAATATTCTGATGATGCTCCTCTTGCTGACAATGATGTGTTTCTATGAATCTATCGATGTTGTTGAGAGGGAGAGAGTGATGCTATCTGCAAATCGATATTTAGAAGGAGTTTTCATCTTTAAACGTCACCCTCATGATTAACGAAATTAGCACTCAAGAGATCAAAAATAGTCTTTGAAAGTGGTGCGAAGTTGGGTAGCTCACCATTCCTACCCGGAATTGACGTACAGTGACACACACTCTAACAGATTTTCTAGAAAATCACAAAGAGTGAAGGTCGGTACCTCTCTTGATGTAAAATGGGTAGTCTCCACTATGGGTGATCACAATTCTACTACCGAATATCTAAACAAACACCTAATTCGCCCTCAGGTATGGTTAAATCCAACTTTAACGCTCTAATCAACTAAGAAACCCGATTGTGTTCTCCAAGTACTTCCAAGTTCATTATTTGGTCGGACTCTCTATGTAAACATCGCTATAAGCATGCTAGTGACTCTAAAATCTCTAAAAGTTGGGGGTTTTTATGTACATATTTACAAAGAGTTTTTTTTTTTTTTTTTTTTTTTTTTTTTTTTTTTTGAAATAAACGACTAAAAACTCTATATGCAAATGCACCCCCAAACCTAAATCAAACATTGTCCTCAATGTGTCAACAGATAATAAGAATTCAAAAAGTCACATACCAAGAGAAATATGTTGAGCAAAGAAAAGGTAAGAGATTACCGAATGTACAAGGATGTTGCTAAACCAAAGGAGGATGAATGCTTTGAAAGCAAACAACCAAAGGGCAAGACAGAAAGTTTGGTTAGCACATATCTAAAAATTATGCAAAAAGAAAAAAGAAAAGGGAAAGAAAATGGATTTTTAGTCCATATGTATGTACACAAGTGAACTAGATCAGTCCACGTAGATGGCGTCTTCCAAGTCGACGGTCTCACCACGGTGGAAGATGCTCCGAGAAATGGTTTGATCTACGACCATGGACCTTGAAAATGTTCTTGGTTGCTTTGGGTTTTCAACTTCTACACTCCATGGGAAAAGGCAGTGCGTACCAAGAATGGTCGACCATCGAGAACGTAGCTTTCACGGAAACAAGTGCAAACGAGTGTTGTACAATAAAACTTTTCGACTGGTGTGAAGGACTTGCGTGAGAATGCGCTTGTCGTGAAACACTTTCATTCTTTGTTTGTACGTTTTGACACTATCATATGCATCATTTCTCAACTCTTCTAACTCATTGAGTTGAAGTTTTCTGTGGGTACCAGCTTTGTCAAGATCAAAATTCAACTTCTTCACAGCCCAATATGCACGGTGTTCTAACTCAACAGGGAGATGACATGCTTTACCGTACACAAGTCTGTAAGGAGAATCCCTATGGGAGTCTTGTATGCAGTTCTATAGGCCCATAAAGCATCGTTTAGGCGCAAAGACCAATCTTTCCTAAACGGATTGACAGTCTTCTCAAGGATATGCTTAATTTCCCTATTAGAAACTTCTACTTGGCCACTGGTTTGAGGATGGTAAGGTGTTGCGACCTTATGAGTGATTCCATACTTGCGCACTAATGATTCAAAGGGTCTATTGTAGAAATGACTACCTCCATCACTGATTATTGCTCTAGGGGTTCCAAAACGGGAGAAAATGTTTTCCTTAAGAAAAGAAAGAACAACTTTATGGTCGTTGGTTTTGGATGCAATGGCCTCTACCCACTTAGAGACATAATCAACAAAGAACAAGAATGTACAACTTACCTTCGAGTTAGGAAATAGACCCATGAAATCAATACCCCAAACATCAAACAATTTCAACAACCAAAATGGGTTGTAAGGGCATCATGTTTCTTCTAGAGATACTTCCTAATTTCTGGCATCGGTCACAAGCAACACAAAAAACATGGCAATCCTTAAACAGTGTTGGCCAATAGAAACCGCTTTGCAAGATCTTTGCAGCAGTTTTCTTGACACTAAAGTGGCCTCCACATGCATGGTCATGACAGAAAGAGATGACATCCCTTTGTTCAGAATTGGGGACACATCTCCTAATGATTTGGTCTTGGCAGTACTAGAACAAATATGGGTCATCCCAAAGGAAATGTTTAACTTCAGCCAAGAACTTAGAACGGTCTTGTTTAGACCAATGCAAGGGCATTCTACCTGTAGCAAGGTAGTTCACGATATCAGCAAACCAAGGCATTTCGAGACACAAGCATCAATTGCTCATCGGGGAATGATTCCTAATTAGCACAGATTCATCTGCAGATTCAACATTCAACCTAGACAAGTGATCAAGCAACAACATTTTCGACCCTTTCTTATCTCGAATTTCGAGGTCAAACTCTTGTAACAAGAGTATCCATCGAATTAGACGAGCCTTAGCATCTTTTTTAGACAAAAGATATCTCAATGCGACATGATCGAGAATAAATGATGACCTTAGACCCTATCAAATAAGATCTAAACTTGTCTAATGCAAACACAACAACTGGCAACTCTTTCTCAGTAGTGGAATAATTCAATTGAGCATCATTAAGTGTTTTACTAGCATAGTAGATCACATAAGGAAGTTTGTCTACTCGCTGGCCCAAAACAGCTCATACAAAGATAGTCAGACGCATCACACATGATCTCAAATGGTAATGACCAGTCAGGTGGTCTGACTATAGGGGCAGATGTAAGGAGAGCCTTCAGTTGCTCCCATGCTTCCTTACATGCATCATCAAAGACAAATGCGACATCTTTTGCAAGAAGATTACACAAGGGTCTTGAAATTTTACTAAAGTCTTTGATGAATCGGCGGTAAAAACCTGCATGGCCTAAGAATGATCTGATGTCCCTCACAGAACGAGGTTGAGGCAAGTGTTGAATGAGATCTACCTTGGCTTTGTCTACTTCTATGCATTTTTCCGAGATGATATGCCCTAGAACAATGCCCAGAGTTAACCATGAAATGACATTTTTCCCAATTCAAAACCAAATTCTTTTCCTTACACCTAATCAAGCACACAAGTGAGGTGATGCAAACACTCATCAAAAGAAGACCCAAACACAGAAAAATCATCCATGAAAATTTCAAGAAACTTATCTACCATGTCAGAAAATATGCTCATAATGCAACGTTGAAAAGTAGCGGGTGCATTACACAACCCAAAAGGCATACGACGATAAGCAAATGTTCCATAGGGACATGTAAACGTGGTCTTTTGGTGGTCTTGGTCTATGTGAATTTGGTTGTAGCAGAATAGCCATCTAAGAAGCGAAGAGTGACTATGTTTTGCTAACCTTTCCAGCATTTGGTCAATGAAGGGAAGGGGAAAATGGTCTTTCTTGGTTACTGTGTTCAGTTTTCTATAATCAATGCAGACTCGCCACCCTGTGGTTACACGGGTGGGGACAAGTTCATTCATCTCATTTTGAACTACAGTAATGCCAGACTTTTGGGTACTACCGAATGAGACCGACCCACCGGCTATCGGGAGTGGATAAATGATACCCGCATCAAGCAATTTGAGAATCTCACCCTTGACAACATCTCTCATGTTGGGGTTAAGTCTCCTTTGCATTTCCCTAGATGGTTTAGTGTTCTCTTCAAGGTTTATGTGATGCATGCAAATTGTGGGACTTATACCCTTAAGATCGGAGATGGTTCAACCTAAGGCTCCTTTATGCTCTTTAAGTACTTCTAAAAGTTGACTTTCATGTTCTGTGTCTAAACATGATGCAATAATCACAGGTAAAGTGTCAGAAGGACCTAAGAAAGCATACTTCAAAGTATCAGGTAATGGTTTCAAATCAAGCTTAGGTGGTGTATCAAGAGGTGGGGCAGATTTGGTATCAGAGAGTGGAAGTGGTTCCACTGCATTCTGCCATTTAGCAATATCCATGGGTGGAACAGATTCAAGCAAAGAGTGAATTTCACCAATGTACTTAGACTCAAAAAGATCTAAGTCAAAGTTATCTAAACATGCTTGCAAAGGGTCCACTGACAAAATGTTGGGCAAAGAGTCTTGGATCAGACTCTCAATCATGTTAATCTCATGCAAATCAGTATCATCACAATCAATGGGTTGTTGACTAGTGTTAAAAACATTCATCTCTACGGTCATGTTACCAAAAGACAATTTCAACACACCATTACGACAGTTGATGATGGCATTGGACGTCGCCGGGAAAGGACGTCCTAAAATCACAGGAATGTGATTACTTGGGTTTTGCACGGGTTGAGTATCTAAGATGATGAAGTCCACAGGAAAGAAAAATTTATCAACCTTGATTAACACATCTTCAACAATACCACGGGGGATTTTCACAGATCTGTCCGCTAACTGTAGCGTAATGGGTGTGGGCTTGACTCCCAAGGCCCAATTGCACATACACAGAGTATGGCAATAGATTCACACTGGCTCCTAAGTCTAGTAACGCCTTTTCGACCACATGGTCATCTATGGTGCATGTAATTGTTGGACTACCTGGGTCTCTAAACTTAGTTGGAATCTTGTTTTGGATTATGGAGCTCACTTGCTCAGTGAGAAAGGCACGCTTATGCACATGAAGCTTTCGCTTTTGTGTGCACAAGTCCTTCAAAAACTTAGCATAGGTGGGTATTTGTCTGATTGCTTCGAGAAATGGAATGTTTATGTTAACTCTTTTGAAAATTTCCAAAATCTCATTGTATTGGTTACCCTCCCTTCTGTTGCACCAACCGTTGTGGGAATGAAGCAACAGGTACATGACTTGGCAAAGAAACATCTATATCAGTAGGATTCTTGGGTTTATCAACATGCTCAGATTCTTTCTCTACAGTAGATATTTTCTGCGGTGTTGTGTGTACTGGTGAATCTTATTTAGACTCGCTTGACGGTGGTACACCTACATTGTTCTCAACAACTCTACCACTACGGAGAGTGGTGACAGCATTCACATGACTATGTGGAGTTTCATTGCAGGTAAAGGAGCCTGCTTGAAACACATTCTTTGGATTTTGTTGGGGTTGACTAGGGAATTTACCTTTCTCTCTCTCATTCAATGCATCACAGATTTGACCCATTTTAAGTTCTAGACTTGTGAAACGTTGGTCGGTTGTTTACTCAAGTTTTGAAAGATTTTGAGTTAACATAACGACACAGTCTTCAAAGCTAGGCTTTTTCTCTGCAAGTCTTGAGTGGGTGGTTGTACTTGGGGGTTTCTAGGATATGAGTATCCTTGGTTGTTATTTGTTGGCCCCCCTTGTACTGGTCCTTTAGACCATGAGAAGTTAGGGTGATTCCTCCACCCTGGGTTGTAGGTTTGAGAATACGGGTTGTTCTCTTGCCTATGGTATAATGCATTGGCTTGCTCGGTTTTGGACTCTTGAAATGCATGTAAGTCTGGACAACTGTCCACTAAGTGATCAGAACTATGGCATGCGGCACAAGTGGCCATTTCAATTTGGTCACGGAGAGTAGGGGCATTAGATTTTACATTCTTCTGCAACTCAAGCAGTTCTACTCTCCGGGCCAAAGATGCCATTTTTGCATTTCCCTCAAAGTCAGACTCGATTCTATGAACATTACCTATAGGGGTAGTCCTTTTCGGTTCACGGATGGACTCCACCTTTGTTGAGTCTTTTCAACGACTTCGATTAAGAAAGTCCAAGCCTCATCAAGACTTTTGTCAATAAATGCACCATTGCACATTGACTCGATTGTGGTTCGGGTTCTAACATCTAGACCCTCATACAATATTTGCACGAGTCTCCATTTTTCAAAACCATGGTGGGGACATTGGAGCAATAATTCATTGAATCTCTCCAAGTATTTTGCTAGAGTTTCGTCTTCTAATTGCACAAAACCATTTAGACTTTGGCGAATTGTCGCCGTCTTATGGTTTGGGAAAAACTTTTTGAAAAACTCTTTTGTGAGGTCATCCCAGGTTCTAATGGACTGTGGTTGTAGGGCATGAAGCCAAGACTTGGCTTTGTCTTTGAAGAGAAAAAGGAAACAATCTCAGTTTGAGGGACTCCTCTGGCATTTGGTTAAAACGTAGAGTCCCACAAATATCCTCAAAATCTCTCACGTGATGGTAGGGGTTTTCAGCATCAACCCCTCTAAACACGGGTGATGAGTGCCAAATAGTGCATATATATACACCTTTTTATTGGCATTTTACTCATCTTTTGCGCTTAGAAATCAGATATTATCCCATATTCTGTGTTTTCTTTGTTTTCAAGAATAAATATTTGTATTAATTAATTTTGTGTTTTTAGGTAATAAATAAAGCTCGTAGAAACTGAGGAGCCAAGGAGCGAAGAATTGGAGTCGAGCATCTATGGAGCAGAAAGCCAAAGCCCGCGCACGAAACAGTTGCAACCCAACAAGTAGCAACTCATCTACAAGACATGGGCTTGAGCTAGACCCGACCCGCAACCCGGATCCGAACCCGCTCATCCCGAGCCGTTGAGATCTCGCCCAGATGCATCATACGGTCGCTCATTCTCGCGCATCGACTCTTGATGTCTCCACTCAACACCGAAACACACCAACACTTCCTGAGCCGTTCAGATCTCGTATCGTTGCATCCAACGCTCGCTGAGACCTTCTTATCATTCCCTCGCTGTCCCTGCCTCACACCATAGCACCCATACCCCTTATCCTCTCGACCAACTCTACCATTTCTTCTTTCCCCTTCTATTTCTTCCCCCGACATTCTCAGAGCTTGCAGAGCTCCATCCCTTCTTCCCCGACCATACCAGTCGCTGCCTCCATCACCACCTCCATCACCTCCTGACACTAGCCACAACCACCATCCCCTAACGTCTCTCTACCTAGTTCATAGCTTCTTCTCTAGGAGCTAAGATCGAGATAGAGAAAACTAGGGTTAGGGTTCACAGTTGGAAGAGAAGAAGCAAACATCAATCAACGAGTCGGAGCAGAGAAGACAGCGATTCAGAGCCGATTAGAGCATGGGTTTGATTTATTTTCTATTTTATTCTCGATTTTGAAGAATTAGGGTTTGGTATTTTGTTCTTCCTTTGCATGTATAAATAGAACTTGATGGGTGTGTAGAAAAGTATGCCTGGGCTAGCCAGTGCTTCATTTAGGGTTAATTTGTATTATTTTGATGTTTTAAGTTAATTATCAGGGTGTTGATGAAGCCCCTGATTTCTATGTCAAGCATATCTAAATTAAGTTTTATTCTTCTGTGTGATATTGTATGAATGATTAGTAGTTAACTGATGATGCTAACAAGCCTGTGATGAGCTGTACTGTAAGAAGACAGCTCATACTAGGGGATTGTTAGTAAAAATCAGTTAACAAACATCTAGTTTTGAGCTTTCATGGAAAGCTCAAGAATATAATCTCAATTAGGTTGCCTGAACATGGGATTAGTGGTGGATTCACCACCCGGTGCCTTCTACTTGTCACTGCCTTAGTTTAGAATCACACTACAAACTCAGTCGCTTCGACACTCAAATTTTTATGTTACATACTCACTTAAAACTCAGTCTAGCAAAGCCTTAGATCACACTAGAGCACCACAAGTCTCTGTGGATCGACTCGCACTTGCCCTGTCTTCATTGAAGACACCGTGCACTTGCGGTATCACCGTAAGCCATAAACTTAACTATCTTTCAGGCCTACCAAGTTTTTGGCGCCGCTGCCGGGGACTTGGCGCGTGCCCTGTGTTCATTGGCTTGCTTCACTGTTTTTTCAATTATCCCTGTATATACATGTTTTGTTTTGTTTCTTTTAACTCTTTGATTATTATAACTTAGCATATTAGTGTAACTTAGATTATCATATTAGTGCACTTAGCTGTAGTTTCCATTTCTACATTTTTACCTTGCATTCTCTTAGTGCATTCTTCGCATATTGAATCGCTTTTCCCTTGTGACAGTCCAATTCTCAGGCTTATGCCAGAGTTTACTCTCTTTGCTTTAACTGTGGGAACTAAATTCTATGTTGAGCTACATGTACCTACGTGTCTTCTGTGTCTTGAGCCTTGCTAGCCAGTCTTTGTGAGCAAGTTTGTTAAAAGCCGAGCCAACCAGGGAAAGACAAGGAGCGGCACAATATATCTGTTATGTCCTGTGTCGGTTGGTTGTTCTAAAACTTCAATGTACCTCATTTTTTATAAATGATAATTCATGTTTCCCGATAATCTACGCTTAGCAAGGTACTTCCAAACCCCTTGCAATATAGAGTACCATCTTGAGCGTAACTTTGCAATATAAAATGTGTGCATAATTCGGTGACACTTGAGAAAAATGTATGTTTGTTGAAACCCGATTGCCCTGTGTGCTTTCGTGCTCTGTTCTTGTCGATGACACGATTACCCATTCTTGCGCCTGTGTTCCTGGTAGGCTTGTGTGCTCTGTGCATGGGAATTTAGATTTGTGAATTGTGAGAGCATTAATCTTGTTGCCTTAACAAGCACCAACTCCACCCTCGTAGTTGTGAGGTTGGGCTGGGATAACCAGTTGGTTTGCAAGACAAGTGAGGTCAATCGAGATAGTTGATGCCTCAAGCTTTAACCTTCATGTATGCTCAACCTTGTACTAGCTCGATAGGCTGCCGAGCTTTGTTGACTGAGCATAACACGTGCAACACCCCCCCGAGTGGTGTGGGGCTTTGTTGCAATGGGCCATCAATCTAAACCGAGCCCACATAACCCACAAACAATCACCTGGGCTGCATAGGTTGAAGCCCAATCACCGGGCTTGCACTCGCATAACCGTGAGCCCACCATCAATCTGGGTTGACTGCCCACACCAGCTGAGCTGTCTGCATACACTGCAACCCAATCACCTGGGCTGCTCACAATCAAATTGTGCACTGGGCCTTGCACAACAACTCAACCCACATCTGTTGGGATGTGCATATAACTAACATAACCTGGGCTCTGCACCTGAGTAAACCAGCCCACATACTGGGCCATTCAATCTGAGCCCAACTCAACCTAAACTGGGCTGTGCAGTTTTCACAAATCCTGGGCTTCAAACAACAAAATCCCAAACAAACCAAAACCAAATTGAGCCCACAACAACCTGGGCTTCCCACATAAACCAAAGCTCCCAACAAAACCAAATGAATCCCATTGAAACCAAATCCCAATAAACCAAAGCCCACATAAACCAAACTAAACTTTGAGTTCAATTTGAGTACTAAATCATGTCAGGATTCTGGTCTGCATCTGGGGATGGAAACAAATCCATTAGAGAGCTTGCTTACGGGCACGCTTCACCATATGAAACCCCCTAGACCATAATGATTTTAGGGCATATTATGAGCCTTCTCGGGGCCACGACCTTGAGTACTCATACCCTAACCATCATGAGCACATGTATCGGTCACCACGGTGGGGAGTTGAACAATTTTATACTCCCCCAGATTCCTTGTTTTACAATCACTAATGGAAACGCTCATGGAACAAAATGCTAGGCTTGAGGCTGAATGCAATACATGACCATCCATATAGCAACATGCATGATCATCCCTTCTCTAGTGAACAATGTGCACAACCATTTAATGATTATTCATATGAAACATGCATACCCACTATTGAAGACTCTCCCTCCATTGAACAATGTCACATGTTCTTAAAGATGAACCTGATTCATTTGGAAGAAGAAGAATGGAAGGCAGTTCATGATAGAATGATTATTGTCCCTAATAAAGAAAATCTTGAAAATAGTGTTTCTCTTCCTACTCATGCAACTAACACTGAATATGAACTTAATCTAGAGGAAAATGAGTACACTAGAAATGCTAATAGCGAAATGCATTTTTGTTATGATGATGATGATGATGAATATGATATGTTAGAAGAGCATGTGTATGCGAGATAATATGATAGAATCTTTGAGTTCGAGACGTTAGGCGTCTCTTACGTGAACCCTATGAATGACACTTCTTCTAACATTCATATATGTGATATTGATTCGAGCTTAGTTTTGTGAAATTCTTCGGTGAATGTGAGCATGCTTCACAACTTGTTTGTGACTTAGGACGGGATGAATCTTGTTGACACTAATGTTCTTTTGGATCATGATATTATTGTTGTGTCGATTCCCTGCCCATATCACAATATGTTGCACACTCGATGACTTGGTGATTGATGAATTGCTCTATCTTTGGTGAACATGATTTACCCTCTTCGACCTTAGGAAAGTGTGTGATGGTACAAATGATTTTATACATGAAAATAACTTGGATGTACCTAACCACTCTCTTAAGTCACAAATTGAAACTCCTCCACCCAACCTAGGTGTAGTTTGTCACAAAGTTGCAAAACCAACTTTTCTAAAAATGCCTAATCTAGGCCTAGAGCTGTGTGCTTCCCAAGTCCTCTTGGACTATTTTGCATCAAAGTATAACACTCTTAAGGAGCCACAGTTGGAATGTGTATGTCTGCCTGTTATTAGCAAAACTCATTTTGAGTTAGACCTTTTGCATGATGTACCTTTAAAATTGCAAGATTTTGTGCCCCCAAACACACTTTAGTTCACAAGTTTAGGTTTGGGGAAACTCTTTCACATTTGCGTCTTACTTGCACTCTCATGTTATATTTGTGTAAGATTGTTGATGGTTGTACATATTGTCTTTTGGGTTGATCCTCAACTCTTTAGACTGTTGGTTTATGGTGAATTTTCATTGTATATATCCAGTAGGACTTGTTAAATTTTATTTTCTTGATTCGGTTGAGTCTTCTTGCACATATATTATGCTAATCCGATATGATCTCCGTTGAGAATATTGGATTCTAGCCTTGACGAATGAAGCTCAACCTTGCTTCCGCCGAGCATTTAGGTAATCTCTTCCCTTTTCTCTTTTAACATAGTTCTCATGGTATGTGATTTGTTTAAATTTTCCTATCTTGTTGACACATTGCGGACAATGTTTGATTTAGGTTTGGGGGTGCATTTGCATTTAGAGTTTTTAGTCTTTTTAATCTTTTATTTTCATTTAAAAAAAAAAAAAAAAAAAAAAATTCAAAAATTCAAAACTTTTTGCAAATAAAAACCTCCAACTTTTAGAGATTTTAGAGTCACTAGCATGCTTCTAGCTATGTTTACATAGAGATTGACAAAATAACAGAACTTGGAAATCTTAGGAGAACGCAATCGGGTTCCTTAGTTGATTAGAGCATTAAAGTTGGATTTAACCATACCGGAGGGCGAATTAGGTCTTTGTTTAGATATTCGGTAGTAGAATTGTGATCACCCATAGTGGAGACTACCCAATTTACATTAAGTGAGGCACCAACCTTCAAATTTTTGCAACTTTCTAGAAAAGTTTGTTAGAGTGTGTGTCACCGTGCGTAAATTCGGGTAGGAATGGTGAGCTACCCAACTTCGCACCACTTTCAAAGCACTACTTTTGATCTCTTGAGTGCTAATTCCGTCAATCATGAGGGTGACGTCTAAAGATGAAAACTCCTTCTAAATATCGATTTGCGATTAGCATCTCTCTCTCTCTCAATCGCAAGACCCATAGAAACACATCATCGTCGGCAAGCGGAGCATTAGCGAGAATATTTGAAGAAAAGTTGAGATAGTCCAAGGTTACATATTTCAAAGGAAAAGAAGATGAGAATTAATGAAGTTTGTGAAAAATTGAGTTTATCGTTTTATTGTAACAAAAAAAAAAAAAAAAAAAAAAAAAAAAAAAAAAATTCAAGTTTTTGTAAAGTTCAGAAGTTCGTCATCAACATTTGAAGACCGAAGACAGAAGATTGAAGACGTTTCTATGGTTTCTTATGAGAGAGTGATATTAATTGCCGATCGGGTGAGAAGTGAGTGAGTATTCCCACCCCTTGCTAATGGTTGATTTCCTTTCTTAGAGATCATCGAGAAAAAGATTCTTTTTGTCCACACTTCATGGAGTCTCCAGATTTTATTTCGGAAGGTTATCCTTCTTACCTACAACGTGTGCGGGATTTCTCTCTTTATTCCCGCTGCACACATGAGAGACTAAAAAAGCGATCTTTTTGAGTGCAATTATCATAAAACCCTAATGGTGAGGCGAAGTCGAGGCTTATGATCACAATCGAATCCGAATTCTTTCATATGGTATGGTTACTTCTCGCTCAAAGCACTTAAGGATGAGAAGGCGTTCTTCGATAGTTCTAACTTCTGTTACTAGCATGCGAAACTCTATGTCCTCATAGCTTCTTGGAGGCTTGAGACTCTTTTACACTACGAAGTTGGAGAAGGTTTTGTGGGTACACCTCCGGTAAACCCTCACGAGACTACAACTCGTCCACTAGGGACACCTAGGGGTTTAAAGGCTTAGTGCATACGCTAAATGCATTCGAGAGACTGCGACGGGGGTATAGTTAGGATTTCTTAATTTTCTGTTTCACTTGAGGACAAGTAAAATTCGAGGTTTGGGGGTATTTGATGAGTGCCAAATAGTGCATATATATACACCTTTTTATTGGCATTTTACTCATCTTTTGCGCTTAGAAATCAGATATTATCCCATATTCTGTGTTTTCTTTGTTTTCAAGAATAAATATTTGTATTAATTAATTTTGTGTTTTTAGGTAATAAATAAAGCTCGTAGAAACTGAGGAGCCAAGGAGCGAAGAATTGGAGTCGAGCATCTATGGAGCAGAAAGCCAAAGCCCGCGCACGAAACAGTTGCAACCCAACAAGTAGCAACTCATCTACAAGACATGGGCTTGAGCTAGACCCGACCCGCAACCCGGATCCGAACCCGCTCATCCCGAGCCGTTGAGATCTCGCCCAGATGCATCATACGGTCGCTCATTCTCGCGCATCGACTCTTGATGTCTCCACTCAACACCGAAACACACCAACACTTCCTGAGCCGTTCAGATCTCGTATCGTTGCATCCAACGCTCGTTGAGACCTTCTCATCATTCCCTCGCTGTCCCTGCCTCACACCATAGCACCCATACCCCTTATCCTCTCGACCAACTCTACCATTTCTTCTTTCCCCTTCTCTTTCTTCCCCCGACATTCTCAGAGCTTGTAGAGCTCCATCCCTTCTTCCCCGACCATACCAGTCGCTGCCTCCATCACCTCCTGACACTAGCCACAACCACCATCCCCTAACGTCTCTCTACCTAGTTCATAGCTTCTTCTCTAGGAGCTAAGATCGAGATAGAGAAAACTAGGGTTAGGGTTCACAGTTGGAAGAGAAGAAGCAAACATCAATCAACAGTCAGAGGAGCAGAGAAGAAAGCGATTCAGAGCCGATTAGAGCATGGGTTTGATTTATTTTCTATTTTATTCTCGATTTTGAAGAATTAGGGTTTGGTATTTTGTTCTTCCTTTGCATGTATAAATAGAACTTGATGGGTGTGTAGAAAAGTATGCCTGGGCTAGCCAGTGCTTCATTTAGGGTTAATTTGTATTATTTTGATGTTTTAAGTTAATTATCAGGGTGTTGATGAAGCCCCTGATTTTTATGTCAAGCATATCTAAATTAAGTTTTATTCTTCTGTGTGATATTGTATGAATGATTAGTAGTTAACTGATGATGCTAACAAGCTTTTTGTGATGAGTCACATCTTGTAAGAAGACGGACTCATACTAGGGGATTGTTAGTAAAAATCAGTTAACAAACATCTAGTTTTGAGCTTTCATGGAAAGCTCAAGAATATAATCTCAATTAGGTTGCCTGAACATGGGATTAGTGGTGGATTCACCACCCTGGTGCCTTCTACTTGTCACTGCCTTAGTTTAGAATCACACTACAAACTCAGTCGCTTCGACACTCAAATTTTTATGTTACATACTCACTTAAAACTCAGTCTAGCAAAGCCTTAGATCACACTAGAGCACCACAAGTCTCTGTGGATCGACTCGCACTTGCCCTGTCTTCATTGAAGACACCGTGCACTTGCGGTATCACCGTAGGCCATAAACTTAACTATCTTTCAGGCCTACCAACGGGTAGCATGTGAATGGTGCTTGCTTTCAGTTCAAACTGACAAGCATCAGCTGGCAGAATGATGCAAAAGGGCTGGCTTGCCCTAGTTGGGTACATGTAGTCCTTGAGGCTACGGGGTTGGTTTTGTTCATCACCCATAGTTTCTGTTTCAGATAGGTCTGGGCTTGGGCTTTCTGTTGAAGAACTGGGTATGCTTACGATTTCGTCCGGACGGATTCTAACTAGTCGATTTGTTTGGTCTCTAAAAGACACAATCATAGCCTAGCTAGCGCATCTAGCATGTTAACAAACAATCAAGTTCAACACAGAAAAACAAAAACTCAAAAATGACCCACCAATACAAGATTCAAGCCCAAAAGATTGCTTTTTGATGTTGTAAAGCCCAACTGAATAGGTTTGTTTCAGCCCAGCTTATGACAGTTGCACAGCCCAGGTTATTGCCTGGCCCAGTTGTGTGGGCTTCAGTTGACGTGCAGAGCCCAGGTCGTGCAAATGCACAGCCCTGTGGTTATGAAAAGCCTATTGGTACTAGGTTCTAGCCCAGCTTGGCACAACCCAGTTTTTGTGCAGGGTTTATGCACAAGTTGTTTCTGTGCAGGTTTGGTTAAGCACAGCACAAGAAAAGTAACAATTGGGTAAAATGCACAGCACAGCTCATGCAAGTCACAACACAGCACAGGTTCAAGTGCAGCTCACAACACAGCACAGGTTAACAAAAGCAAGATTTATGTGAACAGCACAGCACAGCATGTGCAGGACAGGTTGTACACAGCACTGGCCTGTTGGCAGGTGCACAAAAAATACCCACAAATTGTAGCACACAGGAGAGCTGATGCACAGCTCAGATTGGCAGGTGAACAAAGAGAGTTAAAACTGTGTATGGTGCACAGGGTAAATGGTTGTGCTCACTCAATGGTGAAGCATGTGCTGGGTTGTGTATTTGAAAACCAAGCTAGTTGCTATCACTAACCTTGCTACTTAACAACTCATAAGAAGTAACTACCTAACTGAATGAAATTACAGCTAGAGATGCAAGAGCAAGATGCAGGTGATGAGAAAAAGAAACTAAAGAATCTTAATAGGGTACAATTTATATAGACAAATGGCAGGATTAATGGTAAGTGAACTATTCTAACTAGAATGCTAAAACAGATGCAGATATGTTACACTAGCATTGATTAAAAGCAAAAATTTTAAAGCAAAAATGTACAGAGGTAAGCTAGAATTCAGTGAAGCAAACAATAATCAACACAGCATACGGCAAGATCTCCGGCAACGGCGCCAAAAACTTGGTAGGTCTTTAAAAGAGTTTTCCTACATGTTAAACCGCACGGTGTCTACAATGTAAAACAGGGCAAATACGGGTCGATCCCACAGAGAAATGGTGTGTGTGTGAATGATCTAAGGCTTACTCTAACTGATTTCAAGGAAATGTAACACAATTATGAACTGATTTTGGTTGTCGATACGACTAGTTGATGTGGCTCTAAACTAAGGCAGAAAAATGAGTAAGATATGTTGTAAACAGATGTGTGAGAGCACTAGGGTGATTGAATTCACCTCCTAAACCTATACTAAGGTAATACAACTCAAGTTCTACTCTTACACTTCCCTTGAAGGCTTCGGTGTGGGAATTATACCAATTGCATTCACTAATTATTCCCTAGTATTGGTTGTCTTCTTACAAGACAACCAATCACAGACTAATTTGATCAACAATTAGCTAATAACCCTATTACAATTCACAACAGTAAGAAGAGAAACTTGAAAATTGAATTAACTTCTTATAAGCATTAGTGGTTTCATCTACACCCTAGCAGAGATGATTAGAACATCATGCAAAGAAATAAAACAAAATTGAAATTAAGTTACAAAATTAAACCCTAAAACAGACTGTATCTTTCTCTATCACAACAAAAACAACATATATATCTCACCAATCGCTCAAACTAACCACTAATCGATGACCCAAACCTGCTTTCTCTGCTCTGAATCGACCATGCTTGGGTTGTTGGTGAAACCCTAGTTCTAACCTAGATTCTATGGTATGGAGAAGCTATGAAAGAGATAAGTCGAAGTAGAGAGGCAGAGCAGGGGCTACTGGTGCGGTTGGTGCTGTCAGGAGAAGGAGATGGTGGTGGTGAGGTGGTCTGCAACTGGTATGGGCGAAGGAGGTGAAGAGAATGGGTTTTCTCTGATGGTGTCGGAGAAGAAAGAGAAGATGGAGGAGAAAATGGTTTTGGTTGATAGGGTATAGGTGTAGGTGGGTTTTGTTGTGAAGCAGGCACATCGAGTGTTGATGGGAAGGACGGAGCGAGCATTGGATGCGGATGGGCGAGATCTGAACGGCTCAGGGAGAATCGGGTTGTTTTGGTGTTGAGCGGGAGCAGCAAGAAATGATGTGAGGAAGGCAGCGACCGTTGGATGCGGTGATGGGTCGGGTCTTGGATAGCTCAAGCCCATATCTTATAGATGGGTTGCTCCTTGTTGGGTTGCAACTGATGCGCGCGCGGGCTTTGGCTTTCTGCTCCATAGACTCTTGCCTCCAATTTTCTGCTCTTTTGGCTCCTCAATTTCTCCAAGCTTTATTTACTACCTAAAAACACAAAATTAATTAGTACAAATATTTATTCTTGAAAACAAAGAAAATACAGAATCTGGGATAATATCTGATTCTGAGCACAAAAGATGAGTTAAATTCCAATAAATAGATGTAGAAATATGCAATATTTGGCACTCATCAGTACCTATTGCTATTACGACTCTACGCTAACGTACTGACTTGGCCTTATCTTCATACTGCTTTGTTAAATATTCACTTCGTTTGTGACTTGACCTTATGTTAAAGAGAGAATATAAAGTATACTCTAGCAACTCATTTTGTTCTACCGTGTATTAAGAACTGAACGAAGTCATTGTACTGTTGTTGATTTGCTTTGCAGGAAAAACATTCTTTGTCGTATGTGAACCAGGGACACAACACATGGATGCTCTACTTGATATCATTTATGAAGAAGTATTCGCTAGGTTCATCGTCATCGGAGGAGCTTATCATTTTATTTTTTAATCAATCGTCTATTAGTTTAGCATGTTGTTGTTAGAACTTACTAGCTAGTTTGGACATGTATTAATTGTTCTAAACTCATAATTTCATCCATTTTTGTGTAATTTTAAACCCAGTGGATAAAAGGAATGGATGTTGAATTCTCAGATTGAGTTCAAATTTGAAGCTTCATTTCAATTTGAGTTTAGGTGTCATTTGACTTGAATTTGAATTCCATTTGACTTGACTTGAATTTGAGTTTCATTTGACTTAAATTTGAGTTTCATTTGATGTAGTCATGTTAATTTTGATTCAGCCATTCAGGCATTTCAACAAATCTGAATCTATTTTTTTATATATTATGATTTAAATATACGAAAAATATAATGGGTCAGCACCTTGTTACGGTTCGAACCGGTCATTATTCAGAGACCCATGGCTTATGGTCGTCCAAAAAAAAATACGCTTTATCAACGACGCCATCAGAGACCGTTAGGAAACGTCATTTAACTAGTATATATGACTCGTCCTGACGGTAGAGAAACTTCTATTTTCCACTAGTGTCAATTAATGACGAAGAACTACTAAGGAGAGCTTGTGGAAGTATTTTCTCTGTAGTTGCGTGTTCTGATCTTACTTTATACTATAGTGATTGAGTACTATCTTTTCTAAGATTTGCTTGAGATTTATCTCCGACGGGTAAGATTAAAAGAAGTTACAAACATCTTCGTCGCATCGTTTATAATTCCACAATATTTTGTTTCGCTTCCATATAATTAATATTATTGTGAGGTGATTGATAATACTTGGATGTTCTTCGGGAATATAAATCTGATTTATCAATTGGTTCCTGAGCACCTTGATTTATCATAAGACGGAACAAAACTCATAGGTACTTTTGTGGGAGACAGATTTATGTATCTCAATAGACTTTTCTGTGTGAGACAGATTTGTTTATCAAGTCGTCGACTTTGGGTCGTAGCAACTCTTAGTTGTGGCTGAGATTATCTAAGGGAATCTAGTGCGTAAAATCCCGCTTGGGTTCAGAGACGTAAGGAGCGCAACTGTACCTTGATCAGTGTGAGATTGGTTAGGGCTCAACTACATTCCAGTCCGAAGTTCATTGGCACTAGGCTAGTGTCTGTAGCGGCTTAATACAATGTGGTGTTCAAAGCTGGACTAGGTCCCGGGGTTTTTCTGCATTTGCAGTTTCCTCGTTAACAAACTTTCTGGTGTCTGTGTTATTTCTTTTCCGCATCATATTTGTTTATATAATTTAAATATCACATGTTGTGCGTATAGTTGAATCAGTTCTTGAATCCGTCCTTTGGGTTGTTGACTGTATTGATTGACACTTGGATATTGGTTTGTGATACCATCTAAGTTATTTCTCTTATTCAATCGGGCTCGCAAATACCTATTTGTTTGATTGCGGATTGAATTGAGAAATTGAGATATAAATCTTTGATATACTTTTCTAAAGATTGAGTCTGACTGTCTAGTTGATACTCTTAAAAGTATATTGGAGTTAGTCCATATAGATTTCTAAACGAAATATTGGATGTGGTTGTTAGAACCCCGCTTTTTCATATTGTGTGAGTAAATAACTCTTTTCTAATTATTTTTAAAGATAAATACATAAACAAATCCAAATGACTGATTAAGGTTGTTTTCCTCAGGAATGTCCTTATATCATTTGAGGAGTTGGCTTTCGAGGAGTTTGATAGGCTCGACTATCATTTACCTGACTAAGGTTGTTTCGCGAAGGATTTACCTTGTCATGGGTCCCCTTAAGGATTTAGAAGCTGATCAAGTTCTTGTGTTAGCCACAATTGAAAGTGTAAAGTTCATCTTGCCAGCATGAACATGACACAACACACTATGCTAAATTTTTAGCACAATACGCCAATTGGTACTACATGGGAATAACAAGATAACTTAGTGTGTCATGTAGAGCCAGCCTAATCAACACACTGACACGGTATACTATACGTGACACTTATATGCACAAAACATGACAAAACACGAACCACGTTACGCGATATGGATAAATACAACGTATGACACAAGGCAAAACTTGCTATGTATAATACATTATACTACATGTATGTTTCAGAAAAAATATTTATTCTAGCTGAATTTGGACCTTTTCATTATAATTTACTATGTTAACTAATTTTTTTTGACAACATATAAGATATTAAAATTTATCAACTTTTTAAATATAAAATTGATGTTTCAAGTGTACCATTTCGACGTTTCAATGTAAAATTATGCGCTGAAGTTTAAGAATCAAAATGATGATGATGGTCTCTCAACCTTTCTCTCACCTCTCCGGCGATTGAAAACTCAAAACTCTGGAACTTTAGTCTGCTCAGATCTGCTCTCTCCTAATCTTCTTCTTGTTCATATCTTCTTCTACATCGAATTTATTAAAATTTGAAGTTTTTTCATTTTTATTTTTAAATCTGTTAAGTTTTTGTTTTCTTTTTCTAGAGTTTGCTTTGAATCTTTTGATTTGCTTCAACTAAATAAATCCGTGGGTTTTACTTTACTTGTATTGATGATTAAGGTTTGGGTTTCTGTTCTTTTTTCCAGAACAAAACCTACAACAACAAAAAGAACACCATCAGTTATACCAATAATAACACAAAGAGAAGAATCAAGATCCACAACAACAACAGGTTCCACAACAACACCAACAGAAACAATGATATCTAAGACACCAGCTACAAGCAGTTTCAGAAGACCGATTTTGGTGAAGACCCAGACCGATTCCACCTTATGAAAACCGATTCAGATTACCCTAGTTACTTGTGTTACTGTACTTTTGGAAAAATCCTTGACAAACGGTTGGATCTTTGGATCCTCTTATACCCATATCATTTGATTTACTGTGGATTGATAAAAACTCTTGAGAAATGGCTTTATTTATAGGTTCTAACAAATATACTGATTGTAGATTTGTTTTGTGGCTTGGATTTGTTACAGTTAATCAAAACCAGGGCATTTAAACCCGTCCTGCTGCTTTGGAATCCGTATGGAATGGTTAGGGTTCTTCATGAAGTTTTCTCTTGTAATTATGTGGTTAAGTATCTTGAAGATGTAAGTTGCCAGTATGGAAGTTCTATGATTGTTGAAAACTCTATAGTCAGTATTCTAATCGTTGTAACCTTTTGAAAAAGCGGGGGTACAACAACCTCACCCAATATTTCGATTATCAATCTGTATGGACTAACTCTAATATACTTTTAAGAGAATCAACTAGACAGTCAAAATCAATCTTAATAAAAAGTATATCAAGGAGTTAATATCTCTATCTGTCGATTTGATCTTTACTCAAGCAAATGGAAATTTGCGAGTCTTTATCAAATACTAGAGAGATAAACTTGGATGGTACCAAAGACCAATATCCAAGTGTCAATCAATGTAAATCAACAACCAAAGGTTGGATATTCTAATTGATTGATCTTAACGCACAACCTGTGATATTTCAATTATATAACAAAATATAATGCGGAATAGAAATAACACAGACACCAGAATATTTTTAATGAGGAAACCTCAATTGCAGAAAAACCCCGGGACCTAGTCCAGGTTGAACACCATACAATATTAAGCCGCTACAGACACTAGCCTACTACAAACTAACTTCGGTCTGGACTGTAGTTGAACCCTAATCAATCTCACACTGATTCAAGGTACAGTTGCGCTCCTTACGTCTCTGATCCCAGCAGGATGCTACACACTTAATTCCCTTAGATGATATCACCCACAACTAAGAGTTGCTACGACCCAAAGTAGAAGACTTCAATAAACAAATATGTATCACACAGAAAAGTCTATGATGATAGATAAATCTGTCTCCCACAGAAAAACCTATGAGTTTTGTTCCGTCTTTTGATAAATAAAGGTGAACAAGAACTAATTGATAACCCGGACTTATATTCCCGAAGAACAGCCTAGTATTATCAATCACCTCACAATAATCTAAATCGTATGGTAGCGAAACTAGATATTGTGGAATCACAAACGATGAGACAAAGATGTTTGTGATTTCTTTTTATCTTGCCCTATTGGAGATATAATCTCAAGTCAATTATTCAATTGAACTCGTATGATTGTAAAATGGCAAGATCAGATCGCTCAACTACAAGAAAGTAGTTTCGTCTGGGTTCACAATCCCAATGAAGTCTTTCAGTCGTTAACCTACAAGGTCTCAAGAAGAAACCTAAGGTTAAAGGAGAATCGACTCTAGCAAAACCAACTAGTATCACACAGAAGGTGTGGGGATTAGTTTTTCCTGTTGCTAGATGTCTCTTTTATATAGTTTTCAAATCAGGGTTTGCAATCTAAGTTACCTTGGTAACAAAGCATTAAATAATCACCGTTAGATGAAAAACCTTATTCAACCAAGCTAATATCTTTCAACCGTTAGATCAAAACTTAGCTTGTCACACACAAATAAAATGTATTCATTTAGGTTTGAGTAACCGTACCTAAACGTGTACACATAGTTGGTTCACAAATAGTTAACCAATGGTTAGCCATATGAGCACTTTCATATTAACCGTATTTATCTTTCTCATAACTAGTTCAAATGACTCATAAGAACTAGTTCAAGAGTTGTTTAATTGCTTATGTCTTTATTCATAGACACAATTGAAACAAAATCGGTTTGATTCACTTAAATCAATTCATGAACAATATAGCCACGGTTTGCAAAGATTGCATTCCTTATAATTTATTGTTTTAAGCTCATGAACTACCGATTTGAGAATTAACCAGCTTGGGTACGTGTACGGGTATGCGTACATTAGCTACCGGATTTAAGTTTACAAACTCAGCAGAAATTTGCGGTTCGAAAACTTCCGTGGGTAAGCGTACGGGTATGCGTACCTAAGGTGACTGGTTTACTAGTTTGCAAACTTACAAACTCCAACAGAAATTTTCGGTATGAAAACTTCTGTGGGTACGCATACCCAAACTGTCTCCTTCACCAATACCGCATGCACACATATGCACGCACTTGGTTTCCTCCACATGGATTTATACACTAATATGCGAACACACTATATATGCTTATATCCATAGTTGGTAATCTCAACTCTACATTTCAATCGTTGAAATATTTTTCTATAATGTTATAACTATCGTTATTCATGACTATAGTCATTAGAGCTATTTTCAAGATTGAAACGTCATCATGACTTTCGTCATAGGTAAAGATGAAAATGGTTAAAGAAAAAGCTCACCAACACATATTTCGAGAAAAAGATACGCGAGTAAACTCGGCTCGAAATAGCAAATGTGTATGTATGAAAACTATCATACTTATACGACTTTGTCTCAAGAGTATGAGATAGAATAGACTTTTGAGTGACAGATAAGTTCAAGTCTCCACATACCTTTTTGTTGGATGAAGTTCCACTTATTCCTCGAGTAGTTCTTCATCTTCGTAATATGATCGCCATGGAGTCTGGAGCTCAACTGCACTTAATTATCCTAGACCGAGACTTAGTCATAAGTAAACTAGAAATCAAGACATATAGTTTTGATCACTAATATTAAAAAACATGCTTGAGATAGCAACACATGTGAGTTCGACCGAGCAGTGCTCTAACAATCTCCCCATTTGTCAATTTTAGTGACAAAACTGTCAATACATATGGATTACAAAAAAAGATAAAACTTTGTAGCTTCTCGTCCACATGCTTGATCTCCTTGGCGCTTCAACATTACTCGAAAACTTCGTCTTTTCCAAGTACTCACATGATTCCAAAGCTTGTAAGTTCAGCATCATAGTTGTTGAAGTTCCGTAGCCATAACAATGAGAAAACAAAAGCTCTCGATCATTATTATACAGTGTCATATATAGTATTATTACACAGTATCAAAGTTCTCATATCATAACTTTGACAACAATACTATGGTGATATGTATCACTCCCCCTTATTCAATACTTCATCTCAACACGAAAACCACTCCCCCTTACATAATGATCCGAAAACCATATGTATTTGTAGTGTGAACTACATATTAATTCTCCCCCTTTTTGTCAATAAAATTGGCAAAGGTACGAAAACAGGATCCTAATGAAAATTTTCATGGAGACACTTCAAGACAAAGAAAAGTACATATCAACTTTGTTTAGATGCAATCATAAAGCCGAAGCAAAATGCATTCATCACGGAGTTTATAAAGATACAAGATAACTCCTCAAATATTCCACAGCCGCACTCCCCACAAAGATATGGCAATTAAGCACAAGTTCAAAAGAACTCTCCCCCATTTGATGTCATTCCCGAAAGAACAACAAGAGCGACCTTACTTTTACGAGAAAAGAAGGATTTCTTTGGACACCAAAAACCACAAAATGATTTTGTATCCAAAATTCTCAATTAAACTAACCACAAGACAAACCATGATTAATTTAATCGGAATACACAACCAAAATAACCACAAACGAATCTATGATTAGTCTAGTTGGAAATGCTCACACAAGAATACTTATGGAGCCACACAGTATATACATAAAATATGGATCAGGGAAGATCAATACTGCGGAATATACAAGGATTCATTCTATTTTCCATCACTATTTGCACAATGACATATAATAGACATAATCCTCGTAAACAAAAGATTTTAACCTATCTTCCATCAATAAATGACATAATAGGCTTAACTTTTGTTTGTCAAAAGTTCATCGATCTTGTATCAATACATGCATATCGACATATAAACGAGATAACTTTTGACATCGTATGGGACAATAATAGTTCACGGATGCAAACACACATATTCCATAACACATTGCAATATATAAAACCATAAAGGTCAATATGCAAAAATCAATCTTTGTACTTAGAAGGTAGAATCAATCTTTTTCACACGTATTTACACCAATAGTGGTTACCAAAAGCGTATAAAAAGATTTTTTTTAACAAAGAAGAACATACAAAGTCATTAAAGACCATGCATCATTCAAGAATCTAATAGCAATGCGTACTACTGCCCATTCTGGAACTTCCTTCTTTGTGATTCACCAACATCATTCTTGTAAAAGCTACAAATGATCTTAGAAGAGAATTACTCCAAGAATCCAAGTGCTCAAGTCCAGTAGAACAAGTGCGACGAAACGGAGCAAAACACTCAAAAACAAGATACGGGACAAAGACCAAACTCAACTCATTCACATTTAGGATTTCTCATCACCATTTTGAATATAATTCAAATAGGAAGAGAATGCAAAAAGAATGAGGTCATTCCGAGTTCGGACGAAGAAGTTACGGCCAAAACAAATTTACCGAATATCGACGTCAAGTATGCATACGGGTATGCGTACCTAAACCCCTGGATTTTGATTTTAAATGATGTTATGCATACCTGGTATGTGTACCATGTAGTCTAAACATCCCGAACTACTATTTTCAAACCTAAACGTTTAAGAACCTTAAACATAGATCAAGTTAGGTAGAAATGAACGATAAGCAAGGTACATGGATCATTACTCTAAGCAAACACAAAACTTGCTCAAGTTTATAGACATACCTTTTTAGAAGAATCCAATCGAATTCTACAGCGTTACCAAACATTCAAAATCATACCCAACTTAATATGTGCCCCGGTGCTTGTGCTTCCCTCACCGTATACATAACATGGCATTTCTTGGTGAGGATGCACTTTCAACACAATCAAGCTGTGTTGAGGTGAACAATGTCTTTCTCACCATGGCACCAAGAAAGAGTTTTTTTCCAGCAACTCTTACATCTTATAGTGTTGAGAAACACCCAAGGGACTGTTTTTATAAGTCTATCAAAGAACTTCAAGAGAACCCAAAAAGATTTGTGTTTCTGATTTCTTGTTTTCCAACTTATAAAAAACAGTTTATGTAGATAGTTTTTAGTATCATGAAGGGAAACTCTTTTGATAAAAGAGACGTCCTAGCTTCTTCATAAAAGAAGACAATACTACTATCTTGATAGTAAGTATCAGGAATTGAGCAATGAATCGATTCATGCTTTGAAGTGATATACTCCTCTTGTAATTCATTTAGTTTGTTACAATTAATTGAATTACGCAGAGGAGGAGCATTGCTCTCACTGATTATTAAATCAATGTCGACTTCAAAATGAATATTATTCCTCATAACTTGATTTAGCTTGTCAAGAGATTCTTGTTCTTTCTGGAGGTATAACTCAACATCAAGAGATAAGCTTTCAAGTTTCTTTTCAAGCCCTGAAAACAATTCAAGGGAGTTTAAACCAGATAGTGGTTTAGACAGAATTTCTTCTACAGATTTAATTAAATCAGACATGGAAGAGAATTCTGGAATCCCTGGATCTGGTGGTGCATTTATTGAGATAGCACTACTGTCCATAGAGTCAGATCGCTACAAACATAGACTTTTGAGGTCTTAAACGTGTTTGCCTGCTCTGATACAAATTGAAAAAGCGGGGGTACAACAACCTCACCCAATATTTCGATTAGCAATCTGTATGGACTAACTCTAATATACTTTTAAGAGAATCAACTAGACAGTCAGACTCAATCTTAATAAAAAGTATATCAAGGAGTTAATATATCTATCTCTCGATTTGATCTTTACTCAAGCAAATGGAAATCTGCGAGTCTTTATCAAATACTAGAGAGATAAACTTGGATGGTACCAAAGACCAATATCCAAGTGTCAATCAATGTAAATCAACAACCAAAGGTTGGATATTCTAATTGATTGATCTTAACGCACAACTTTGTGATATTTCAATTATATAACAAAATATAATGCAGAATAGAAATAACACAGACACCAGAAGTTTTGTTAACGAGGAAACCGCAAATGCAGAAAAACCCCGGCACCTAGTCCAGATTGGACACCACACTGTATTAAGCCGCTACAGACACTAGCCTACTACAAACTAACTTCGGTCTGGACTATAGTTGAACCCTAATCAATCTCACACTGATTCAAGGTAAAGTTGCGCTCCTTACGTCTCTGATCCAAGCAGGATGCTACGCACTTGATTCCCTTAGCTGATCTCACCCACAACTAAGAATTGCTACGACCCAAAGTCGAAGACTTCAATAAACAAATCTGTATCACACAGAAAAGTCTATGATGATAGATAAATCTGTCTCCCACAGATAAACCTATGAGTTTTGTTCCGTTTTTTGATAAATCATGGTAAGCAGGAACTAATTGATAACCCGGACTTATATTCCCGAAGAACAGCCTAGTATTATCAATCACCTCACAATAATCTAAATCATATGGTAGCGAAACTAGATATTGTGGAATCACAAACGATGAGGCGAAGATGTTTGTGATTTCTTTTATCTTGCCATATCGTAGATATAATCTCAAGTCAATTATTCAATTAAACTCAAATGCGATAGAAAATGGCAAGATCAGATCGCTCAACTACAAGAAAGTAGTTTCGTCTCGGTTTCACAATCCCAATGAAGTATTTGTTCGTCAACCTACGTGGTCTCGAGAAGAAACCTAAGGTTAAAGGAGAATCGACTCTAGCAAAACCAACTAGTATCGCACAGAAGGTGTGGGGATTAGTTTTTCCAGTTGCTAGATGTCTCCTTTATATAGTTTTCAAATCAGGGTTTGCAATCTAAGTTACCTTGGTAACAAAGCATTCAATAATCACCGTTAGATGAAAAACCTGATTCAACCAAGCTAATATCTGTCAACCGTTAGATCGAAACTTAGCTTGTCACACACAAATAAAATGTATTCATTTAGGTTTGAGTAACCGTACCTAAACGTGTACACTTAGTTGGTTCACAAATAGTTAACCAATGGTTAGCCATATGAGCACTTTCATATTAACCGTATTCATCTTTCTCATAACTAGTTCAAATGACTCATAAGAACTAGTTCAAGAGTTTTTCAATTGCTTAGGTCTTTATTAATAGAAACAATTGAAACAAAATCGGTTTATTTCACTTGAATCAATTCATGAACAATATAGCCACGGTTTGCAAAGGTTGCATTCCTTATAATTTATTGCTTTAAGCTCATGAACTACCGATTTGAGAATTAACCAGCTTGGGTATGTGTAAGGGTATGTGTACCTTAGCTACCGGATTTGAGTTTACAAAATCAGCAGAAATTTGTGGTTCGTAAGCGTACGGGTATGCGTACCTAAGGTGACTGGTTTACTAGTTTGCAAACTTACAAACTCCAACAGAAATTTTCGGTATGAAAACTTCCGTGGGTACGCGTACCCAAACTGTCTCCTTCACCAATACCGCATACACACATATGCACGCACTTGGTTTCTTGCACATGGATTTATACACTAATGTGCGAACACACTATATATGCTTATATCCATAGTTGGTAATCTCAACTCTACATTTCAATCATTGAAACATTCTTCTATAATATTATAACAATCGTTATTCACGACTATCGTCATCAAAGCTATTTTCAAGATTGAAACGTCATCATGACTTTCGTCATGGATAAAGATGAAAATGGTAAAGCAAAAGCTCACCAACACATATTTCAAGAAAAAGATACGCGAGTAAACTCGGCTCGAAATAGCAAATGTGTATGTATGAAAACTATCATACTTACACGACTTTGTCTCAAGAGTAGGAGAGAAAATAGACTTTTGAGTGACTGATAAGTTCAAGTCTCCACATACCTTTTTGTCGGATGAAGTTCTACTTATTCCTCGAGTAGTTCTTCGTCTTCGTAAGATGATCGCCATGGAGTCTGGAGCTCAACTGCACTTAACTATCCTAGACCGAGACTTAGTCATAAGTAAACTAGAAATCAAGACATATAGTTTTGATCACTAATATTGACAAACATGCTTGAGATAGCAACGCATGCGAGTTCGACCGAGCAGTGCTCTAACACCTTTCCCGATCATGAATCGGAAGATGATTATTAATATAATCGAGGCTTGCCTCTTTTTCGAAAAAAATAAAAAATGTTTAAGAATCAAAACTAATAATTTTGTACAACAAATAATATTATTTGTTAGTTTTGCGAAATGTATTATAATTATCTTGAAAATTCATTAAGTAACCTTCTTAGTTTGAGGCCAAGGAATTTTTTTGAGGCACGCCATTACGAGACAAAAACAAACATTTATAAGTAAAATGGAAATCTCATTATCCAACTATTTTACTTAATGACTAATTCACCCCTGATTAATTTGTATTAATTCGGATGATTAATTGATGTTTAATCATGTTAACCTAGATATCATTAATCTTAAATCATCGTCAAAACATGTAAGAATTTTGATTATTTTTTTTTTTTTGAAAAATCTCAACCCAAAATCGGTATGCGCTCATGCACTTATGGACCGATCTAGGAATCGGTTTATAAGACTTAGAACATAGACCAATTATAAAATTCAAGAGTTTCTCTGTGATTTTTTTGCTAGGTTTACATAAATATTTGTCCACGTAAACCGATTGTAACGACTCTTTTGCTCATAACTTCTTCGTCCGATGTCGAAATGAACTCATTCTTTGTGCATTCAATTCGTATTTTCATGCTCTATAATATAAAGATAAAAATTTCAGGGTGTGTGCAAAAATTCAAACATGGTTAATGAATCGGTTAATATATGCATTAATGTATACCGATTGTGGTTGATGTTCATCACATCAATCCAGAATCGGTTTATATAGGTGTACCACATCTACCGATTGTGGGGAATATCAACAACAATGAGTTTATGTTAATGTCTATATCAACCGATTCTGGTTGAGTTTTAAATCTCTCTTAAAAGGAACAGGTTAAAAGGATTTAATTCAATCACTCGAATTGTTTGTCACCGAGAAATATTGTTTGAAAACATAAAAAATGGAGAATTGAATAGTTTTGTGACTATGTCTATGTTTTAGTTTTTGATTATCATGGAAATTGAAAATAAATAAATAGGTTTTGATTAAAGATTGTTAGTAGAAGTGATTTAAGTTTTTTATTTGGTTTAGATGATTGAAATTATTAAATTTGTACGATGGTAATTTAGTGTTTTAACTCTTAGGCACTCTTTCCTATGAATAACCGTAGGTTTACCAGAGAAAATACCGGGAAGTGAATCACAAAACAACGGACCCACTTTTGCCTTCAACTATCCAAATGCCAGTACCATTGCCCCTCGTGCGTCGGATCCCCTCATGGGATTTTCCCCGATTATCTTGGGCGTGAACGTAGCACCACTGCTTTCCTATTGGGTAGATGAAGAAATCATAGACCACAAATAAAAGTCTTAGCCCTCAAACTAGGAATGTAGGTAACTCGTGTGGAAATACCTACAATAACTGAAGCTGTAAATTTGGGTTTTCCGAATTTACCCTCGGTTTCATTTTCTTATCTAAACCATTAGATAAATTAGATAGGGGTACAAACGTAATTTAGGGAATACAGAAATTATAACTATGGAAACTCGGATTTAAAGGGTGAAATTGCATCCAAAAAGGCAAATATGTTCTCCATAATCCAATCAAAGTAGTGAATAAATCTGATCTGCATCCTTGAACGTTAACCCAATCAAAGAAACACCTTTAATCCTCCAGAGAACACAAAAAAGAAATTTAAGCTAATTACAAAAATTGGATTTATCCATTAACGTATTGCACAAAAAATAAAATAAAATACAAATATGGTGGTGGTCTTCGTGAAGGAGAAGTAGGAACAAACAAACAAGGTGGGGTGGGGATTGAAGCAAAGGAAAATGGTGGTTCTGTTTGTTTTTAGCAGAGAGTGGAGAAGAAAGGGGGAGGAGATAGTGGGGAATAATGTGATCTTTGAGCCCAGATCCCGCACTTATGAGACTTCAGGCTTTCAAAGGCAAGGTCAACTAAATCTACCGCAATCTGACGGATGAGATTGAACAAAATATTAAGTCTGAATCTGAACCATCCGTAAAATGTTATACTGTTCCATGCCCCACTGAATTTTGTATACTGTTCAAAACACAGCACGTCTTATATTCCTGATGTGTAAAGTAGGAAATACCATTAGGTCCTAGGAATAATATATTAGGATGAGTCTAGTCCATTTGACCCAATCAAATGTCTGTTTGGTCTTATTTGGTAATATAAATTATAGTTTGGTCCTAAAAATTATTATTTGGTCCTATGCTGATGTCATGGATGATGTAAATGTCACCTTGTAGTGGCGTAAATACCTTTTGGATAAGGACCATATATATAGTCAAAAGGTAAGAGAGATGGAATCATTCTCGCATTTACTTTCTCTCTTCTTTTCTAGATCTAGTTTTTCTTTTCCTCTCATTTATTTTTTTCTAGGGTTTTAATTTTGTGGAAACAAGAAACAGAGATGATGAAGATATGCGACGACGATGAAGATTTTGCGATTTTGATGAAGATTTGCAAGAGATGATGCGACGATTTACAGAGAGAAACAAAAACAAATATTTTGATTTGATTACATAGATCGAAGACGAACTCGTTTTTTGATTTTTTCTTTCTTTTGTTTCACTTGGTGTTTGAATGTTGAAGATGAAGAAAGGACGATGAAGATGATGATTTTGGTAGTTGTAGACGTTTAATATGATGATGTTGCTACTCTTTGTTGAATACGCCGCGATCATATTGGTGACGATGAATACGAGATGTGTTCTTGACGACGACGACGACGAAGATGAATACAGATGTGTTCTTGAATGAACGATGTTGCTGCTGTTCGTTGAAGATGGTGAAGAAGATGAAGAAGATAAAGATCTGATGTTGTTGTTAAAGATGTAATCAAGAACTGATGCTTTTATTTTTGAAGATGAAGATGTATGGACTTCATTCCCGGGAATGAAGTCTGTTTTTTTAGCTTTTTGTATGGACTTCATTCTTGGGAATGAAGTCTGTTTTTTTAGCTTTTTGTATGGACTTCATTCCTGGGAATGAAGTATGTTTTTTAGCTTTTTGTATGGACTTCATTCCTGGGAATGAAGTGCATTTTTTGGAAGACGGAAGAACTGCTACAAAAATAAAAATTTAACACGGAAGGGTATTTTTGTCTATTTAAATATTTTTAAATAATTATGGACCAAACAGTAAAGACGTTTGACCAAAGGACTAAACAGACATGGGGCCACCTAAAAAAGGACCAAACGATATTTTTCCCATGTGTAAAATGTTATACTGTTATTGTGTATCCGGTAAAATGTTATACTGTAAAATGGTATACTGTAAAATGTTATACTGTTATTGTGTATCCGGTAACAGCCTAACAGGAATTTTGTATCTGATGTGTTTTTATACTGTTCCATGCCCCACGAATAATCTTAGTTATGCTGCAAGCACGTGCGTATGCACGTGCCGAAAGCTCTTGTACTTAAAACGTCGCTACATGGTTATTCGGATATTGTCCCTATGTGTCATGTCGTGCTTTTGTTTTGAGTAAAAAGTATATCAAAACACAGCACGTCTTAAATTCCTGTTAGGCTGTTACCGGATACACAATAACACATCACTTGGTACTTTACAGTTTACACTTCTAGCCACAATCGCAGTAGTGTTCAGTAATCGTTGTTCCCTATGTTAACCATTTAGGTAGCCACATTCGGCAGTCCATCCGGTCATTTCCGTTCAACCTTTGCTTATTTGGGTAAGATAGAGATCAGAGAAATACAGTGCCATGGCAGCACTCACAGCTGATTTAGATGAAATTATAGTTGATAATATGAGCCATGATAGTTCAGCAACAGCAACAACGCCTTATCTGGATAAAATCACAATTGATAGCTCGAAATCTTTTGATGACATTATCAGACTTGAACGCCTAAGCGGTTACGATACATGGAAAGCACAGATGGAGAATTACTTCAAAAGCCAAGATCTATGGGGCGTCGTGGACGGAAGTGAGCCTCAACCTCCTATATGTGGTTATTTTGTTACTCAGAAACACCGTGCTTGGTTCATTAAAGACAGGAAAGCTCGTCAGGCTATAGACATGAAACTTGATTACTTCCTGAAAATGGCATATGATTTATGGATATGCAATTCTGCCAAAGAAGCTTGGGATAAACTGTCTGCAGCTGAAGGTAAATAACTTTCAAAATCCCCTGAATTCACTGGTTTATTAGTTGTTCATTAATTTCTCTAGATTGATCTTTTCAATCGCAGCTAGGACATGAGTCAACTTTAACAAAATGAGGGGGTTGAGAGAAATAATCGGCCGACTGTTAAGGAGGCCTTCTATAGGATCAAAAAGATGCACTATGTCAGACACAACAAATGTCCCAAACATTTAAAATTGAAATTCCAAATCTCACAATTTCACAAAATTAAGTTTCAATTTGAGGTAATTAATCAAATTGATCGCAAATTTCAGCTACATTTAATAAAACAAGCTAACTAACAATTCAAAGATCATCAAGATATCCAGTAGATCAATCAGAATCGATTGATTTCAGTTTCGTTTTCTTAAAAAAAAATAAAACAAAATACAAATTTCAGTTCTCTAAATCCAAATCAAGGAATATATCGGCTTCAATTTAATTCTAAGACACAATCATAGTTCCCATTTCAGTGATTGAACCTTCTGATTTTTGTTTGAATTCGAACAGATTTGACGATTTAAAATCAAACAGAGCACTATATCTCGTTCCAGGGAAGAAGACGATAAGACCCGGGTCGGGTAAAATCGAAACCCGACTTCTAAACCGAAATTTGATAAATCTTAAAATGAACCCATTATTTACAAGCAAAAAATTTCATTAACGAATTTCCATTTTCGCTCCAGAGAATGAACTGAATAACTAATGCAGAAGAAGTTAAATAAAAAGAGACAACACCTATTTGATCAATATACAGAAGATTATTAGGCTAAAAGACTAAAAGTTCTACTGAACCTCCAAGTTGATTGCTTTCACCGGAGCTGATGGAGCGATATTGAAATTTCCATGGAAAAAATGTCGTCTTTTTTGTAGAAGTTGTGGAATCAAATCCAAACCCTAAAACCTCGAATACCCTTCCATCACAGTATCTCGTCACTGATAATTCCTCCACAATGCCTCTTATTTGATAAATCTCTTATACTGAAACAATTCCTTCGCAGTATCTCTTTGATTCAAGCAGATTCGAGAGAAGAAGAAGTAGAGAAGAGAACTGTCTAAAATAAAAAGAAAACAGTAAAGCAAATGCGTCTCCACTCTCCATTAGGATTTAGGATGATCAAGTCAAAAGTTGTTTTACCAAAAAGAAAAACCTTGACCATAGCAACAACAAAACAACACGTATACATCATGCATGCATCTAATTTCAGCTACCGATTGTACCATGTGAGATAAAAAGCTGCCCCCCACTTGAACCATTTCTAATCCCGATGTAGAGAAGCGTTGTTGAACCGCACGATCCCCTCACGAGACACACTGCGGGAGAAAAGTTCGGTGTTGTTTAATTGCTTTTTCCTTTAAGTATTTTTCCATATCTTGAATTATTAGCACGGATTATTGACCCAATAGTGGACATCATTTACATCTTGTCCAGCCGATTAATCCATGAATTTTTGACGCTTGTTATTTATGGATGCATTTCGTGTCTATGTGCCATGGGGAACGTGATGTGAACACTAGTAAACAATGTAATTTAGGGTATCACCACGGTTTCATATTATGGAGTATAGATAGTATATTTGGAGATGGACCCAATAATTTTTCTGCAAGAATTTGGGCTTAATAGTTGGCTATGAATATTATAGGGTACTACGATGTTTTGTGTTTTCTTTTTCCGGAAGAGAAGGTTATATTGAAAGAAAAGAAAAAAGGGAACCAGGGAGTAATAGAAGGACAATTACATACACATTAAGGTAGTATCCTAATTATTCCAAATGGGACTTGGATCAACATACTTGAATGTGTCATTATCACAAGGCCATAAAACTACTAATTGTTGATCAAATCAATACTTTCTTGTGCACACTTATGTTGACCTCCAAAAACCCTTCTAGTCCTTTTCTTCTGCTAAACCCAACAATCGCATAATGTAATATTTGCCAGACCTGTCTTCCTTTACCACGCAGCACGTTGTTGGTCCAAGCTTCAAATAATTAAAGCAACATGCTTGGTATAAGCCAAGCAATTTTGTATTTTCTTGATGGTAACAAAAAGTTGGTCGACCACCACTGGTGCGGTAGTTATTTTTTCTTTGGTCGGCCTCCCACTGCTGTAGCAGTAATCTAGTATAAGAGAATTAAGGACCTGTGAAAAAAATCTCTACATATTCAAAGTTAAAGAACCATTTCTTTTCTGAGTGGGTCCACTTTGCTTAATGATGGCATAGCATGCACGTTCATCCGACATATCTAAACAATCAATGATATTGACATGACAGCACAAAGAAAAGCCTGTCGGGTTGAGTTCACGGTCCTAGACTCCTAGTGTACTCTTTATAGTTTAGTATAGTAATTATTCGAGATTCATCTAAAATGATCTACCAATTTCTAAACTTACCACACAACGGTGCATTTATTGTAACTTACCGTTTTATATATTGGGTCACACTCACTTGTGACGATACCTGGAAAAATACTTTTAAAAAATATGCAAACAGCGTGAGCATTTTTAATAGAATATATGATGTAGGGTTGCTCATTTTCTAGCTAAAAAAGCTGGAAAGGATGGCAATGATTTTGAATTTTATGACAATGTACCACCAGATTTATATGAGCTGGTCAACAAAGACTATTGTCAATTTTGAATAATTATCTAGTTTTTTTTTTCTTCGATAAATTGGGTTAATTGTCCAAATGTTTTTAAAACATAGTTTTAATGGACGAGTAAAAATTAGTATGGGTGAAATGGACACCAAAAAATTAGCAAGAATGAATCTGGATTCATCCTGGCTTAAACTTAAAAAATAACGAGGGTGAAACTGGATGCATCCTGATGTAAATTAAAAATAAGAAATAATATTTGAAAATGCGTAGGATGAAACTGTTTACATCCTGGCTATTTTTACATTTTCGTCCATTTAAACAGTATCAAATTTTATATGTCTTTTTCACCCAGAAATTATCGTTATTGGGTTAGTTGACCAATTTTGTGTTTTTTTCCGTCTGAATGGAAGAAAAACGAAAAGCTCACTTTATTCTTTCGAGATAACTCTCCTTAACATGTCAGACAGGTGATATTGATATATATGCCCCACTAGTGAGTGGAACCGATGTGTTCTCCTCTTAAGCCAAGCTAAGACATATAACCACATTATAGCACATAGTGGTTGGTCTTTTCTATAATGTGGCTATAGCCAAGCAAAATGCACTACCATAATGCTTGTACTTACAGTTTTATATCCAACTGCTACATCCCGGTTTACCCGAAGTACTATGCTTATATAAGTAATTACAATGCAGCTTCTGCGAGGAGGAAACTTGTACTTGATGACAATACGGGCAATTATGATAGCTGGAAAATTGACATGAAAGATCATCTGAGGAGTCTGGATCTGTGGGGCATTGTGGATGGAAGTGAATCAAGTGATAAGTCTCTACCAGATAAATTCCCTTATGTTGCTAAGTGCAGTAATAACTGGGAAAGTAAAGATAGAAAAGCTCTTCGAATTATAAATATGGCATGTGGACCAGTGTTGAGTTGCTGGATCGAAGATGCACCCACGGCAAAATGTGCTTGGGACAGGTTATCAAGAGCTCATAATTTACACAATGTCAAATATAATGCGACAGCAGCATCAACAGTCAACTTGAATGAAGTTTTGACCGGCGACGTTACCGATTATAATAGCTGGAAAGATTTGGATGAGATTATACTTGTGGATCTAAGCAATTTTGATAGCTGGAGAATCTACATGGAAAAATATTTGAGAAGTCAAGATCTGTGGAACGTTGTGCATGGCAAAAAGGATTGCCCTACTGCAAATATGAAGGCATATGGGGTCATAAAAATGGCATGCGGACCACAGTTGGTTTATGAATTTGTAGGTCGGGATTCATCTGCAAAACGCGCTTGGAAAGACTTGCGGAATGCTTATACTATGCACAGAGGTTAGTCGTTTGATTTCCTCACAGCATTTTCTTTTCTTTTTTCTGGAGTTACTAAACTTTTTTGAAGTCTTTCGATGATCATTATGACAATTCTTTTTTTTCCTCCAGGAACAAACCCATTAACGCCGACAAATTATGAAATTTGGAAAGTTCACCTCAAAAAGATACTGCGCAAGAACAAATTATGGTCCAGAGTGAAGTTAGACTCATACTATTTTAACGACGATATTGATAAAAAGGCTTATGAATTCATAGCAAATTCATGTAGCCAGGAGATGCTGCCTCACATTATATACACCACAAATCCGAAAGAAGCCTGGGACCAGTTAAAACAAGCAGAAGCTGCCTCCGTAGAAGAAAAAGGTTAGATCTATATTTCCGTATAGTTTATTCAATAATTTCTGCGTTCATTACCAAATACCATGACATCTTCTGGTAATCATTTGCACAAATATTTATTTGTCCTTTTTGGAGTCGTTTAACAGAGAGATACCGGAAGATGGTAGTGGCAGCAGAAACAGCAATGGCGAATGTAGACAAACTTAAAAGAGCTAACGATGAACATCTGACACTAAGCAATTATAGACACTTCAAAGTCTACCTAAAACAATTGTTGATAAGTAAATATTTGTGGGATATCGTGGATGGAAATGAGGTGGCAACTGTTCATAACTTTCCTATTTGGAAAAATAAAAATAAGGCTGCCTTGGAACTCATACGGTCAAGTTGTGGAACGGAGATGCAGCCTCATGCCAAGGGAACAAATTTTGCCCAAGAAGCCTGGTACAAGTTAGCACGAGCAGCAGGTGCTTCTGACGAAGAAAAAGGTTAGAATCCTCAGAAAACTAAAATTTTCAATTTTCAGAACATGTAACACATACTGATCGAGCTATAGTACCTCGCGGCAAGATGATGTCCCTAGAACTAATTATATTAGTATCTGTGTCTTTATATTGTGTATTTCCATCTCTTCTTCCCTGATTAACAAATGCACTGTGCAGATCCATACACAAGGTACTTACCCCTAGACGATCCTTTTCAAAATGATGAAGTGATTCGAGGATTTGCCAGAGAGTTTTTGGTTTCCTTTCCTGAAACAATCAGTTGTAGGATGTCAGATGAGGGATTAACACTTCTTCATTCCTCTATTATTAAAGGAAAATTAGTTCTTGCGAAATACCTTATAGACATGTTATCTCCGAAAGCTTTAGAAATAAAGACAGATAATGGACAGCTTGCAATCTCACTTGCTGTGAAATATAATAACATGGAAATGGTTAAGCTCATGGTAGACAAGAATAGAAAGTTGCTACTATTACAAAATGAATATGGCCATATTCCATTTGTTACCTCCGCAATCTGTGGTGACCAAGAAATGATGCGCTATCTTTACTCAGAGACACCAATGGAAAAGATAGTTTATAACCAAATACTTGGAGATAAATATGGCGCTATTCTTGTTACAGCTGCACTTAGGGTTGATTTGTATGGTAAGATCTTCGTTGAATCTTTATTCCCAATTTTATTTAACGAAAAACTCATAATTATCTTAAGGTACATTTGTACATGTCTGCAGATGTTGCTTTGGATCTACTAAAACTACTCCCAGGATTAGCTACTGTCGAAGATAATAATGGGATGACTGTTTTCCATGTATTGGCCGCAAAGCCTTCTGCCTTTCTAAGTGGACATCGGTATGGCTATTTCCAAAAACACTTATATTGGAGCGGTTAGTAATCTCTCTCTCAATTATAACTAAATGACGGTAATTGTGCCTGGTTAGCGTAATAAATTTTGCAAGGAATACTCTTTAACTGCCCTGTTTGTTTGATTGCAGCTGGAGTTTGTAGTAATGGACCATTTGCAAAAGCTCTCAAAGCAATAGGTATGTATGTGGCAACTCCTTCGATCACGCTTAGTGTTACAGTGGCACAACTACATTTTCCTCCAACTTCGACTAAAAGCAAATAAACGATGAGAATTTTGTCATGATAATTCTGGGGCTTAATAATCTTCCCACGTGTCATATCTAGTCTTACGCAAATGCAGAAACACTAACTAAAAAATCATATTAGGAAATAGGTCCTGTTACCATATAGTCTCATGCATGTGCTAGGAGTATTGCAAGCTTTGACATTGCCCTTCTCAATTGCTTATATCGGGTGGTTGCCTTTGATGTTGTTAATTGGAAGATTTAGTGTTAGTGGTAAGGCAAGACTTCGAGATTTTCCATAGAGGATCAAACTCTCAGAGACGGCTCTGGAAATTCCCATTTCAGAACAATCTTTCTGATACATGTAATGTGGATGGGGGGCAAATTTGCTCCTGGTGGTGATGAGGGAAAAGATAATTACCTGCACTCGCACATTCTTAATCCTAGCTCTTGATAAAATACTGCAATTTATGCTAGAGAAACACCAACCCTATGAAGTTAAGCTTTGCTACATGTAACTCAACATAAATACGTGTAACAGTTCCATATATAAGACAACTGAGCGATGAGAAAGTAAAGCATGATCAAGCCGTTCAAATAGTCAAGATTATCTGTCCTCAGCTTTCCCGTTTGGATGTGCGTCAGCTCAGACGGGTAGGAGCATATGATGCTATTTATTCCACAACCATTCATGGGATTGTGGAGTTTTTCACGGTGCTTACGAATTCCAATCCTTTTTTGATACATTACAAAGATGGAAACGGAAATGGTTTATATCAGCACGCTGTTATTTCTCGCCAAGAAAAAATCTTCAACTTAATATCTCAAATGGGACTACAAAAACAAGGTACTGAACTTTTTGATAAAGATATGAACAACATCCTGCACTGTGCTGGATTCTGGAGACCACCGCAACTGATAAATGTCTCTGGCGCAGCCCTCCAAATGCAAAGGGAGATACAATGGTTCCAGGTAAACTCAATATTAGTGAATGTTCTTATGTACTGTACGTATTAATCTATTTATTAACTTCTTGTGCTTTTGTGATCACCTGCAATTCCCAAAATGGGTAGGAGGTGGAGAAAGTGGTAAATTTGAAATATAGAGAGATGAAGAACAAGAAAGGTACAAAACCTAAAGATCTGTTCACAGTGCAACATAAATCCTTGGTGAAGGAAGGTGAAAAATGGATAAAAGAAGCATCACAAGCGTGTATGGTCGTCTCAACACTGATCGCCACGGTAATGTTTGCAGCAGCTTTCACGGTACCTGGTGGCAACAACCAAAATACAGGATACCCGATGTTTCTGAATGCAAGGGCCTTTATGGTCTTCATAGTATCAGATGCAGTTTCCCTCTTCGCTTCCTGCACATCAATCTTGATGTTTTTCACGCTATTAACAGCACGATACGCTGAGCAAGATTTCCTCAAGTCATTGCCTCGGAAACTCATACTGGGTCTTTTCTTCCTCTTTGTCTCTATAGCATTCATGATGGCAACTTTCGCAGCCACCCTAGTTATTGTTCTTCATGAAAAAGTTCCATGGGTTTACGCTCCAGTGATTTTGCTAGCTACCATTCCTGTTGTCTTATTTGGAGCTTTACAGTTTCCACTCTTTTTTGACATAGTTAGCTCCACCTTTGGCCGTGGCATTTTCCATAGGAACCAATCTGTTTTAGAAAAAAGGCAGTGTATTTAGTGTTAATCTAACAAGAATGTGATTATCCAATATTAATTAATCTCCGTTGACAGGGCAACCCATTTTTTGTTGTACAGAGATTATGATAAAGTTTTTTCTTTTGATGCTGTTATAGTAACAGAATGACTGTACTTTCTCGACCAAAATGAGAAATATATATGTTAATCCCAAATCTTAATATGAAATGTGAAAAAAGCTGGAAATTCTTAAATTGTTGTTAATCCAGCTTTAAATGAAATAACGTATATAGTAATTTGATTATTACAGTGCATATTCTGTGCAACTAATTAAGCACCGTACATTTTTTTTGATCTGTTACCTGAATTACCATTTAAAGATACTCCAGTGTTATAGCTAGCCACATATCCAATCTCATTTTACCATATCTGTTTGTTTATAAATCAATCTTTGGTGAAGCAGTGGACCTTGTAATCTTTCGGTTTTCATCTGTGTAAGTTTATTGTTAGATATTTACATCTTCGTAAACAACTTATGTTTTTCAACTAAGATTTGAGGTTTGTGAAGAAAAGTACGTACTGATTGCACGAGATTTGATCGAGACTTCGAGTTATTTCAATGGGTTGCTCTATTCAGATTCTGCTTCTTTTGGTTATGGCTTTAGGTATTGTAAAACCAATACATGCACGCCATTTTACATTAACAGTGGATGCTTAATATCTAATATATAATTGTTTTTAATGGTGCAGTGGTATGCCATACATCTGATTTGGTTTTGGGACAGAAAGATGTTGGTGGCGATCAATCGCAACCATCATCAA